>OX411306.1:123439235-123864235 GCA_948150685.1 Rhaphigaster nebulosa | reverse complement strand
TACTGGACATCATTATAAATAAACAGATTAAACCGCTCCACAGATAGGAACAACTGAAATTTATTATTATCAAACCAAGGGTGTTGTGGAACTGTTACAAGCGGGGAGGTCATGGTAGCATGTAGCAGCAGGGAGGTGACAATAGTATGGAGAGAGCTTGGTAACTATCAGGTGAGACAAAATCGCCGCCATTGTTAGTCCTATAATCACCTCCCTGGGTATTTCCCAGATAACAACACCTCGATATTTATAGGAAGTTGTTATACCTGATTATTTGGTTTGCTTTTCTGTATATTTTTCAAGCATGATGACCTGCGTTGCTGACGATTGTAATAAGACTGGTGAGGACAAAAGTATGAAGAAGTTGAGCTTTTACTGGTAAGTTTTTATATTTATTAAATAAAAAATTGATAGCATGCCAGCAAAACCTCCGTAAGTGGCACTGAATAAACAGTAACTTACTGTCGAAATGAATGGCTCCTCTCTCGCGCGCGCGTTTATTTGTTGAGTGTCCTGGATGGTTCTATTTCCAGGAATTAAATAAATTAACCGACAAAGGTTAAAGTGGTGACCCCGACGTGATTCACTCAGATTTTCTTTGTATAATCCTTTTGATCTGTAAATACGTTTGTAATTGGTGGAATTATTAATTTGCGACTTGTAAATACATATCTAAAATGCCGCAAACAAGTGTTGAATGTAAGTTATGGTGAAGTGAAAAGTGATTTTCAAGTTTCGAAGGTTCGATACCCCCGTTTTGGAAACGTTACCCTAAACTTTGGTTCTGTCTAATTGAAGCTGTATTCCCGAGGACTAACATCACTAATAGTTCAACGAAATTTTACACTATAATATCTAAAATCGACTTCGATGTTCTAGAGCAGGCATCGGGCATTGTGAAGCGGCCGAGTGATTCTCCCTATGAGGATATTAAGGCTAGGCTGGTCGGTATTTATGCGGATTCCGAGTCAAAACGGATTCAACAACTATTGGAGAGTAAGCAGTTAGGCGACGAAAAACCCTCACAACTCTTGAGACAAATGAGGCAACTAGTTGGAAGTGCTGTTGCAGATGGGATTCTGAAGACTGTCTGGATGCGTGCGCTTCCTCAAAATAGGCAGACTATTTTGATGAGTACAGAGCAAGCTGATGTTTCCAAACTAGCCGACGTAGCGGATAAAATTCAGGTTACCCAAACAGTAGAAATCTGCCAAGTATTGACTCAGAGCCGAAATTTCAGGATCATAACAACTCGAGGACAGAGAAAATGTTATCGGACTTTTAGAACAACTTTCACCGGATCTCAAGCTGAAAAGGACCTCTCCACCCAGATGAACCAGATGATGTCTACAATGGCCCAGCTAATGCAGCTGGTGATGAAGCTACTCCAGAGGATGGACCATGATTGAACATCTGGTCGTCAATTATAATATCAGAGGCCTCATCCAGAAGAAGGCCGAAATTGAACTCCTCCGGCAGCAGCACAGACCGTCGGTAGTGGCGCTGACTGACACCATGCTGAACACCACGGCTCGCCTACACTTCCAGGGGTACACTGCGTACCGAGAGGAGTGCGAACCAGGGTCTCTAGGAGGCGTTGCCATTCTGGTCAGACGAGATGTGCCCTCCAAGCTCATCCCGAACCCAGTGGTATCTACCCCTGGTACTCATGTAGTTACAGTGGACGTGAGACTGAAGCATCGGTTCACTTTCAGTTGTGTATACAGGAGACCGAGGGCTATACTCACATCCGTGAGGCTACTGCTGTAACATGCCCAGGCGAAGAGTCGGTATGTCGTCCTTGGGGACTTCAATGCTCGACACACCGCCTGGCTATGCAGTAGTAATAATACACTGGGTACTTACATCACTAAGACCAGGATGTCCGTCTTCCACCCTGGGGTGCACACTTTCAGGCATGCAGCCCGACCTGGGTGTACTTCAACGCTGGACCTGCTCCTGACCAGAGATCTGCACACCGTCACGGAGTGCCTAGCGCTCCCGTACGGACCGTCAGATCACCGGCCTGTGCTCTACACCTTTGAGGCACCGCCGGCGAGCAAGTACCTCTTTCACAAGGCCGACTGGAAAGGATACAGGGCTAGTGTTGAAGAAACACTACCTAAGATTCAGTCTCTTCAGACTGTAGGCGAAGTGGATTCAGCGGTGGAAGTCATCACCACGACCATCCAGGACTCAGCCAAGAGGAATATCCCCAGATTCAGCCCGCAGCCCAACGCGATCAAGAAACCTCCACGGCACATCCTCGCTCTGATTGGCCAGAGGAACAACCTGAGGAACATCTTTCAGCGCACGCGCGACTACAGCTTGAAACCGGCCATCAACGCGATGACTCGGCAGATAGCTAGCCTCATGCGTGACTGGAAGACCTCACTCTGGCACGAACAGTTAAGAAGGACTCATGACGACCATCGCCAGTTCTGGAGACTCGTCAGGACCTTCGTAACCAAGAGGAGGACTGTGCATCTGACTTCAGGAGGTGACCTGCTGACACCTGGGGAACAGGCTGAACTCCTGGCTGACAGCTATGTCGCGAGGGAAGAAACTCGGCTGGAAGATGCTCCTGGACTCCAAGAGGGACCACTACCGTGCCTCAATGAGAAGCCCATCTTTTCCACTTTTGGCCAGCTTGAGTCTGTACTACGCCGCACTAAAGGAAACAAGGCGTCAGGACAGGACGATATCCCGTATGTGTTGTTGAAGATGCTCCCTAGGAGGGGTAAAGCCTTCCTACTGAACATCTTTAACTCATGCATGCGGATCTCTTACTTTCCTGATGACTGGAAACCGGCGATCGTAGTGCCGCTACTCAAGCCGGGGAAGAATGGAAACCTACCGGAGCACTATCGGCCGATCAGTCTCCTCTCGCACATGAGCAAGATCTTTGAACGACTCGTCCATCACCACCTGATGAAGCACTGCAGCGAGGAAGACATCATCCCACCGGAGCAGACTGGCTTCCTGCGAGGAGTCTCTTGTGAGCACCATCTCGTGAAGCTACAAGCCCACACCGTAGAGCATATGCAGTTGAACAGAGCTACGGCGTTCATATCCTTGGACTGCACACAGGCCTTTGACTGTTCGTCACACGCACTCCTACTCCGACGTCTGGAGGAGTTCAGGTTTCCCGCCTCCCTATGCCGATTGGTCGAACGCTATCTTAGCGGAAGATCTTTCGTCGTACGGGTCGGCGAAAGCCTATCGACTCCAAACGATACCACCTATGGAGTACCTCAAGGGTCTGTACTGGGACCAATACTGTTTGTCGTTTTCACGGCACCAGTGGTCGCAGTGAAGCATCCAGGGACAGTAGTAGCAGCCTATGCCGACGACATCGGCATCTACGCCACTAGCGTCAACGCCGAGAAGGCTCTCGGAACGGCAGAAAGAGCTTCAGCAGCTATTGTGGAAGACCTGAGAGAGATCGGCATCAGGGTGAATCCGGCGAAGACGGATGCCATCGTGATGTCGTCCCAGAGAGGGAAGAAACCACTACCCAGGACTTTCACCATGGAAGATGGAAGACTTTCACCGGCCTCTCTCGAACTCCATTCTCTACCTCGGCGTCACCTTAGACAGGCACCTCACCTTCTCTGGTCACGTCAGGGAGAGACTCAAGCTTGCCCGGCTGAAGTCGCATAGGCTGTACTACCTGCTGACGTCGCCGTAGCTCTCACTGCGGCTGAAACTGCAGATATACAAGGCCATAATAAGACCAACTCTGCTCTACGGTGCACCACTGCTCCGCCACCTGTATAAATCAACGTTAAAACGACTGCAGAGTTTCCAGAACTCCGTTCTTAGGCGGATAGTCAGAGGTACTTCACTCCAGCGAGCGAGAAACACCACCATATATGAGGAGCTCCAGCTACCCTCGGTACCAGAATACATAGGTCGTAGGCACATCAAGTTCTTTGATGGGCTGAAAGCCTGTGTCAACCCTCTGTTCAGAGACATCGCCCCACCACCCAGGCCTGGGAGGTGGCAAGGCACTGTCCCCTTGGTTGACGTGCTCGCCGAGGGAAGGGGTCTGGACCCCGCAGTCTAAACCCATCTTTTCCACCTCAATCCTAAAACTTGTAGAATGGTCCCTCCCCATTCTTTGTAAATAAATAAAGAAAGGCACAAGCCGAATTAGAAACCCCCGCACACAGCGGACCTAGAAATAAAATGCAATACCTTAAAATACCTTCGGGTAATAAAAGGAACTTTGCACCTTGTATATATATTTATATGTTTTGCCATTGTATATATTGTATTCTATATAAATAAATAAAAATCTCGGAGGGAGAGAAAAAAAAAAAAAAATCAGCACCACTCCTGACCCAGGAGCGGCGCAGTGCCTTGACTGCTCTACCATCCGCGCCAACCATCCTTCTCCTTTACCTTACGGCCTTCTTTGTCGGAAGAAAATAATAAAAACCTGTTATTTTACCTAGCCTACCTTTTCTTTTTTCACCTCATCCTTTTACTGAAGGCAGTGCGGTCTTAATCGGCCAAGTCTTCAACCCGCCAGTGAGGCTCTGATAGGCTAAGGCGGGGGTTCCTATCTCGGAAACGGTGCGGTCCTGATCGGCCTAGTTTCCAACTTACCGGTGAGGCTTTAATCAGCTGAGGTAAGGTGATCCTCTCCTAAACCGAGACAGTGAGGCTCTAATCAGCCGACTCTCAAACACGGTCGTGAGGTGCTCATTCACCGAACCGTGGGAGCTATCTTCGGGTTGCTCATCTCCTCCCTGAGCAGATTGTACGAGCACGCATAGTACCTGGGCCCTTCTGGTTCTAGAGGAAATCAATAAACGCAGACCCGGAGTACAGCATGCTCCACGTGTCTTCTCCAACACCATCCACCCATCGAAGCTTCGGGCGGCCTCTCGGACGGGTGCCATATAGGTCTTCATCTAGAAGTTTTTTTGGGATCTCGCAGGGCCCCATCCTGACCACATGGTGTACTGTGCTCGACAACTCTTGCAACATCAGGCTCATTAATCAAAGAGAAGAAGACTTCTCTATTTGTGCGCCTTCCGCACGTTGAGCTATTTTTCACTGGGCCGTAGGATTTTCCTTCCAAATGCCAGGAGATCCCTTTCATCGGACTTGGAGAATGGCCCATGTTTAGTAAGCAATGGTCTGATGAGTGTCTAGTATAACCTTGTTTTTGAAGTTCTTGTTAACGAGCTACTTCCAAGATGCCAACGTAGTCCAAAATAACATCTATTGGCTGATGCTATTCACCTCCTTATCTCATCCAAAACGCCATTATCTGCATTAACCTGTGTACCCCATATGCATAAACTGGTAAACTCGTTCGAATGAGTAAGGACCAACTTGGAAAAATCTTCGTTAAGGAATCTAGCTTCATACTAGCATTCTGTAAGGACAAAGAAGGCTTTTTCCATTGCAGCTTTGATATCCCAAGAATATCGAGGTTGCCATAGCATCCCAGAATTTGTACCATACGGTTAATGGTCGTACCACTGGTCTGAGTCTTTGGTTCTCTTATTGTTTTTTCCAAACCAATATTGAAGAGCTGACTGGCAAGGGAATCTATTGGTCGAACGCCATTATCAAGGGTAAATCCTTCAGATAGACCCCCTTGAACATGCACCACATACTCAATATTGCTCAACGTCAGTTTCACCTTTATAAGGTAAAACTTATACTATCCTTTTACTAAGTTTATTTTGTAATGCGTGATAATGTGTAATGCTTGGAATAGCTGATCTCCCCCTTTCTTGAATAATGCAGCGGGCAGCTTGTGAAAACCTGGTATCTAATTATTTTTTAGCTTGTGAATGAATTCGGACAATTCCTTATCATCTGAGGGCTCGAGTTCATCTTCAGGAGTTAGACTTAGGCCAACTTCTTCCTTTCGAGTTTCCTGCTTTTTCTTTTTTTTTTTTATGTTGAGGTTTTATAATAAAATATTTAGGGAAGACAGGTTATCAGCCTACTTTATATGGTTTACCTTGTATAATTTAAAATATCATTCGTAGCTATAATCAGTGATTTGTTTATTGATCACAAATTTCGTTTCTACAAACTAAGAAAATTAACTTCTCTAGCACTTGTACTGTGTTATCTAGCTGCCAGTGGCATTTAGCTTTCATTGGGATGGTTGATTGGTTTAGTATAATGTCATGTTTGACAGAGCAGTTGGAATGGATTTAAACTAATAATGTTAGTTTCTATTGAATAATATATTTTTTACAAAATAATTATAATGATTAATATATTTTGAAAAATAATTTGGTGATATTAGATATTTTCTTAGTTGATTTGGATTATTTATACAATGGCTGTAAACATCTTGGATGATACTCATTTAGGAATAAGTGCTATTGTTACTGTTTCTTTACAATTATTTTTCTTTGCAATTGCTTCATATTATGAATTCGATAAATTGACTGATTTTGCGGGAGGATTGAATTTCCTCATCATTGCAGTATTAACATTTATTTTGGGTCAAGCTCAACTAAAACCTGTTAAGTATTTCCTATTTTTTGTCTTAGCTTTCTATATTATATTAAATTGGATTTGTTAGTTCATAGATATGTTTTTTTTCATTTTTGTAGTCTTATGACAACCGTCAGTTTATGGTCACCATTTTTGTTTGTCTTTGGGGAGTCCGCTTATCTGGTTACTTATTGTACAGAATAGTGCAGATTGGAAGGGATGCCAGATTTGAAAATAGAAGAAGTAACATAATAAGGTTTGCAGTGTTCTGGACCTTTCAGGTATGTTAAGTATGTAATGCCATTATTTTTATCCACTTCAAATGGACTGGGTTAGCTTTAGTTGATTCTTGCATTTTTCGCCCAGTAGCACATTCATTTTTTCCCCCACTAATTGTAGGAATCAGTATAATTATGATTGCTTCATTTCTGAACTTAACCCGGCAGGTAGAATGCGAAAGATTTTGATATAAGTGGTAACATAGGGTCCAATGGACCCACTAATGTTACGGACTGTTTTAAACACACAATTATTTTTATTAAATACAATATTGTCATTGCAATGCCATAGTGGCGTATCTGTAGATTTTGGGACTCTGTTGTATTTTAACTTGTGGTTTCTATTCCCATCACGGTACTGTAAATGCCTTACTGAATACATGACATTACAAGTTAAGGATATAAAATACGACCAATTTAATTTAGAAATCACCTATCATACTTCTGCAAACATAGTTGGAACCCAATGCTCTCAGTTCCATAAATATTCAGGTATTGATTTGGCATTGCACTGGCAATATGCTAATATATTCCAGTAATATTATAACAAACATAATGGAAGCATTTCTTCCAATGATGTTTTGATTTATTGTCCTTTTAACAGTGTAGCAACCTATTTTTTTTTCTTTGGGTCCAGTTGATCTCTCTTTGGATGCAAGTTATTGGCCAATTTTCGTGTCAGTTAAATATTTCTTAACAACATTAAAAATATTTTATTACTTACCAATGGTTGATATTTAATAGCTAATAGATCAGCTTCATTCATTTTTTGTTCAGAATCTGATCTGTAAACTTTCTAATTCAAATGGCGAATTTCCAACTTGATCATCACCAAATAATAAGTCATCATTACTTTCTAAAAGCTCATCTATTATTTAAATGTCTTTCGGGTCTGGTAAATTAAAAAAATGCTTAGATGAACCAGCATAAAAAAAGTCACATAAGAGGAAACGTTGAGAAGGAATGAAACACCACTCTCATGTCTGGTTCTTAGGTTCCTTCCTCTTGGACGTAACAGCCTTGACTGCTAGTTCTGGGGGAAACGCTGCAGTGTCGTTTGTCACCCCTTGGGGTGGCATCCTCGCCTCCAACCCACTCGTCTTGATCGCCCGCTTCGTAAGAAACCAAAGTAGATATGCATGCACATTCCATACCAAGCATATCTGGTTATAAGACATAAAAGTTATTTCCATTGTCAGGATTTTTATATTTTATTAAGTTAAAATTTTATTTTTTAAGTATGTAATTTTTATCTATCTATATTAAATTACCATAATAACAATACAGACAATAATAAATACAGTATTTGTTTTAATTATTATTATTGTTTGCTAATTGTGTTTCACATTCTTAAGCACTCCAAATGTACTAGAAAGGGCTGGCTTTCTATGTTTGACTGTTTGAGTTTTGTATTGATAGGCTAATTTTAATAAATTTTATTAGAAACAAGTACATGCTGATGCCATTCGATAATATAAAGTTACAATGGATGTGAATTAAATTTTAAATGATGTGATTTAAGTGAGGTTTAAAGATACCATCTAGAAGTTATAGAACTTTCTGTGGTGCTTTTCTATTATAGGTGACCACTTTTTTTTAAGCCATTTACCTTAAAAGTAGGAAAATCATATTCTGTAAGCCAGAATATTTTTCTCTTCAATTCATTAACATTATAGAACATAACTTGATGCAAAATCTGTGTTGTAAGTGACAGCAAGTTGGATAAGGTAGTCATTTATTTGTATTTGTTTTGATTCCAGGCTGTTTGGGTATATGTAGTAAGTCTTCCAGTAATATTTATTAATGCCCCACACAATTCAATAGCTAGAGGTGCTCCTAAAACCATGACTCCCTTGGATTCTACTGGTACAGGAATGTTTATTACTGGTCTCATTATTGAAACATATGCAGATCTTCAAAAGTTCTCCTTTCATCAAGATCCTGCTAATAAAGGAAGATGGTGTAATGATGGTGAGTATTGGTATGTCATTATTTTTAAAAATATTGAATAAGTCGTTATCTATTTGTCAAACAAAAAATTAAATTGGACTCATTACAATGAATTTGTAATCGAGGGTATTGAACCCAATACATAGCAATGGTTAAGGAATATATAGTTTATAATCAAAGAAGATGTCTACTTTTTACACCATGCATTCAGTTTTGGAATTAACATGTAAGCATTTTTAGAAAAAAATTAAGTGTAGATAAATAATGATTAAGCAAGTTCTGACTGTACACGAATATGTTTCATGATATTTACTCTCTCTTTTGCCGTTGTCATAGTGTTTTTTACAACTCAAGACAATATTTAATTTCTTCTTGTTCTGTAAAAGAAGGCTATAGGGGAAATATCAGGAACAAGAAATGATTAATCAGCACCTGTGCCTAGGACGACCTACCTTACCAATAATAGACACATTCTTTGTGGTCTTACAACATTTAGGTCCTGGCTGCCCAGAAGAATGGTGGAAAAATAAATAATGGTTTTTTCATCTGAACATGAAAGTACTCTGGTCCAAACTGCATCGTCTCAAAAAGTTTTTGACCAATGTTTTATTCCTGATCCTTTTGGTTATAAACATATTCTTGACGTTTTTTTAATTTTATTTATCTTGTTACTTAATTAATATTATTTATAATAATTTAGCTCATCAAAATTTTGTATCTACAGGTCTTTGGAGGCTTTCTCGTCATCCTAATTATTTTGGTGAAATTCTTCTTTGGTGGGGGATATTTATAATATCCTTGAATGTTATTGAAGGACCTGAATGGGTTGCCATTGCAAGTCCTCTGTTCACTACTTTTATTATTTTGTTTGTCTCTGGGATACCACTTGTGGAGCGTAATGCTGATTTAAAGTACCGGAAGTAAGTAATGCTAAAAGCTATGTTTCCTATTGTTCTTTTAATTCAATTAACTTGTAATAATTAAAAATAATAATTGAAACAGTAGAGGGTTGTTATCTCTCTGTAACCACAGATGTGTGTTGATTTTTAATTGCATCCATTTCACAATTTATATCAATTTGAAGCATTTAATTATACTTGCATTGTTTTAATGGTAGTTATTGCTTGCGTTTCTTTAGTTATCTACTGACTAATCAAGAACTCCTATTGGATTGATGCAAAAATTATGCAGTTTTTGATATTTATTGAACATATGTCATATCTTTACAATATATAATTAATCAAAATAATTTCCATCAGAATCTATACGCTTTTGCCAATATAAAACAAGCTTATTTATCCCAGTAGGAAAGAAATTTGGATTCCTAAAAACATTTTCAATATCACTCTGGTTTTGATAGTTTTCCTCATGTAAAAATTTGTCCAGATGCTTGAAAAAGTGGAAGTGAGTAGAGGAGAGGTCAGGCTAATAAGGTGGATACCGAAGGATTTTGTAGCCCAACTCGTGCAATCATCGGAATGCTGGTTGTGCAACGTGTGTCCTGTAATTATTGTGGAGAAGGATCAGTCACTTCCGATTAATCAATGTCGGGAAAAGATGTAGCTTCCGATGCATGACATCAATTTCTTGACAGTAATTGTCGGCTCTGATTGAGAAAGCTGTGACCATAAAAAAAAAAGAAAATTATTGTCAAACCCGAAAATCGTAACTTCCATGGCTCTTAGATCTAGACATTTTTTCTACCAAAAGTTGAATCTTGGTAGAGAACAAAAGCTATGAAAAAAATTTGATTAAAATTAATCAAAATGTATAAGCATCCGGAGTATTGTTGTCCCACGGTCTGAGTGTAACTTCCATCGCCATTGATTGAAAGTCCACGTTAGACGATTGAGTAAAGGGAAAGTTCGTATTAGACCTTCCCTTCTCACCATCTGTCCTTCGAGTTCGTGACCCGCCACCATTGGAATCGCATGCTCCGTACTGTAATATTCAAATTGTAACTTCCAATTAGGCAATCATTTCACTATTTTCCTTTTTACAACCTTCAAAATCACTTTTTATTGAAGTGTTGGTAGGCCTTCATAAAACAAAAATAGTTATAACCGGTAAGTATATTTTATCATTTCTATAATACTGACTTCAGTTGGTGAATGTAACTTCCATTGTAAAAAATTATGTTTACTACGGAAGTTACAATTACAGGAGCTACATACATCTGCTGTAATATATTTAATAGACCCCTATTTAATAATTTAGTGTTAAACAGTATCCTCCATGCATACATTCCATATCAATTCTGGAATATATTTTGATAAGATCTATTAGTAAATAGTGTTAATTCAATGTTGTATACAAATAAATATCATTGTTGGCATATAGAATGCTGATATAAAGGATTTGCCAGGCACTTAAAGTGGTATGTTTGAACTGTGGTATGTTGAACCTGACACAGTATAGTTCGCTGTGTTATCGGTGAAACACCACAAGGATTTCTATCATTAATATGACAATTCTGCACTTTTTAATAGTTTGTTTTTGGTAGAATATTGATTTTTTTGTTGTAAATACTGATATAAAATATATAAATTATAGCATTAAATCATAATTATAGCAACTGTCATGCTTTAAAAAACTATAAGCAAAAGGTTTCTAAGTTTGTTTTTTTCCATACTTCTCTGACCTGTAAGAAGTATCATGAACCGCTGAATTCTGTACAAAAAATAAAGATAGAGCAGAATTACTCGATTCTTAGCCTACAAACTTTTTTAAAAAAATCTGGAATCTGATGGATATCCTAGCTTGTTTCTGTTGCGTACTCAATGTTTATCCACTGACCCATTTATGGCGGGCTTAATAAGGTTGTAACTATTTAATGACAGACACCCCCCTCCTATTGGGCCTACTAATCCGGTTGTTTGATGAATGCAATAAAATAATCATGCAATCAAATTTCATATTGTTGTTATTTGGAGCCGTGAAAAGGTGTTTAGCAACATTAAACTGATATCCACAATCTTAAAATAAACTGGTAGACACACATTTGTTTCAAGATTGCTGATAACTAATGCTCCAAATAACAACAATATGAAGTTTGGTCTGTATTGGTCAAGCCATTTTTCTATGAAAAACTGACCAATATTGCACCCATCGTGGAATACTGTAGCATCTCAAAAAAGCAGTATTTTGGGAAATGGAGTTCAAAGTTTTTACTTTTTTCGTTTGGATCTCTAGTAGTTACTGTATGGTCTATGGAAAGATTGGCTGTGTATATATCTCCCTTAACTATGGTCCTTTCGGTTCCTTTTTCAAAATAGCTCTATTTAGCCAGTTATTAGACAAAAAAAACATTTTGTTCAAAATTTCGTGGTTATCACAGTTTTTTTTTTTTTTTTTATGTTCCTGTGTTCTAATGACAGTTTTACTATTTTTCCTATAGTAAGTTGTTATTTTAAGCCACCGCTGCAAAAGAACAAGATAATAGGTATGCAAACAAACTACTTTTCGTGAGAACTATATATTTCAACAAAATGCCACTGGATTTTTTTTAATTCTTTCTTCCACTGTGAAGGTCGCTGTTCCTGAATTATTCCACTTGAATTTAGTGTGAAAAATGTCTATAACGTTAAAACCATCAGCTTCATTGGATGTCTTGTATTGAAAAGTATATGGATTTTCCCGACTGAATTTGAAAATTTTAATTTTTGCAAATGTTATGATCCCGTTTGTTGTGTAGATCATAAAATTCTCCCCTAGCTCACTTGACAAAGCTTTAAAGTCATTCATGACGACTTACTTCATCAACTTCATAAAATGGACGTTTCTTCTTGGCCGTTCTTATAATTTGATAGTATTGAGATGGGATGTTGATGTTTCCGGATTTCAACGTCCTTTTTATTTCCTTTCCAATTACTGAATACACGGTGTCCCCTTTGTTTTGAGTATACCCATTTATCAAAAATTTGTGTTGAATTGTCTTTATGTTTCTAAAAACACATGGAGCATACATTTACATCATAATCATGCACTTATTTTTCTGCTGACCGACGCAGTTGTCAGTATAAAAAATAAAACCGATGTCTTGAGATGTAGCCGTAGCTTTTTTTCTCAATGTACTGAAAAACAAAGGTATCTATTTCTATTGCTCCTCGGTGATCTTCTCTTTGGTGCCATACATTACAAACTGCTTTGTTGCTTTTCAAATCAAAGATTAATAAATTATTGGTTGATAATTTTGATTTGTAATAGAAGACTGACACCTCCCCCTTTGGTGTGGGGAGAGCTGCTTGTAGGTCATAAGTAGAAATAATTGAAGTCATTATCCATCTCTTTTTCTTTGAGATGTTCTTCATATTCATAGAACTTTTCTTTTTTGTTAATGTTTTCATAAGCTGAACATAATTCGGGCTGGTCTTTTTTGGGAATAAAAAAGAAATATTAAATTTATTAAAAAGTTCAAAAAAATTGTAGGCTTTGCATCTTTGCGTCTTGAGAGAGAATGACTTAAAACTGTCTTCCACGGAACCATCTGGCATAATCCCTCCCATCCAAAACTGTAACTATCCCTATCCTTTGACTAACCTTTGAACTATACTTAGCATTGTCTTCCCCACACAATTTCCACACCTTTCTGAATCGAAATCTTAATTTTTTGAGATACTACAGTATTCCACGATGGGTGCAATATCTAGGCTTTTGCTCCACAACTTTTTTTTTTTCAAATAGTTTCAATGAGGCATGGCAAGTTCATATTGCCTAAAATCTTCCTAGGACTCTGTATAATCACGGAAAAAAATTTTATCGAAATCAGTTCTGCCATGTAAAGCAGCCAAATAAGTCTGTCACGCTTTACATAAGACAGATAATTTACATTTGTTATTTTAAATATAAAATTTAAAAATAAGAAAATCTAGTCAGAGTTGCAACATGCACTTTCATTACTAGAGACACCACCTGGACACACTGGATTTTTTTTTTAATTTAGCCAACTTAAATTTTTCTAAAATTTAGGTAGCATAAATTGCTCGTAGTTTCAGAATCGGCCATATAGACTAAGGTTTATTATGATATATTGTAATATACACATTTTTTCAGATTATAGGTACGTTGTAAATAATTGTTTTTTTTGTATCTTAAATTAGATTTAGTATTTGGAAATAGGGATTCTCAGGAAAATAATAATACATTTATTTATCCTGACTGAAATCATCATAAATTATAATGAAAAGTGTGTTTGTCATCAGAAATGGAACCAAAATATACGCTTTCATTTAAAATCATGGCGGCTCTATTTTGGACTTCAACAGAACCACTGCCATAATGATCGAATGGGTGAAGATGATCAATTTTTCAATACTTCGACAATAAGTCTAATATAAGAAAATAAAAAGTTGAAGAGATTTTGATCAAACGAAAACCTCTGAAAATAATAAATGGTCCATTTGTATTAGATAATCAAAATGGCAGTTCGCCATTTTGAAACCTAGAGTGGTGTAACGGACAACAAAGGAGTAGCTATTGTTGTGGGACCAGGGACCGGAGCAGACATCTTAAGAGCTCCCGTAGTACTTCATCCACAGTCAAGATCCACATCATTTGGTAACACACTTAAATTAACTCCCGTAAACCACCGTCATCGTTCTATAAGAAGAAAGTGTTAAATTTAAGATATATTGACGCTTAACGTTATTAGTATGTTTGTAATAGTAATAGTTCCGTGTGTCTGTGTCTGATTGTCTAGTAACCCTCCTGAGAAATAGAGTCAAAGTTATATAAAACAAATATAAATATATAAAAAGTGAAAATAAGTTTAATTTATTTATTTTCCCAAAAAACGTAACTTTACATATTTGTCGCCCAATAACACGTGGCCTTATTAGTTAAAAATTAGGTCACGACAATCAGGACGCAGCTCACGGAAATTTTAAAAGTGTTAAATTTTTATTTAAAAGTGGAAAATTATGGATAAGATTCCGGAAGAGACGCTTGTCCAATGGCTAGGAGATGAGAAAGACTTGGTAATTGATATGAATAGCGATAATTTAGACATTAATAGCGTTTTGAAACATTTAATATTTAGTTTGAAAAGAATGGATGAAAGAAGTCAGGAAATTAAAAATGATCTAAAAGAATTCGATAAAAAATTTGATGAAAGAAGTCCTGAACTCGATAAAAAAGTTAATAATTTAAATAAACAATTTCAAACTGTTAATTTTATGAGTGATGAACTAAATTTAGAAAATGAGAATAAAACAAATAATCCAATGATACCAGAAAGATGTGAACCGGGACTAACAATAATTAAAAATGAATTGGTCGAAACTAATTTAACCTTAAAATTGAGCTCACAAAACGCTGAAACATCGGAAAAAATTAATGTAGCTCATAGAAATGACTCTGAATTATCAGAAAAAATTTATGAAAGTCCCGTGGAAGAAAATAAGACAAGCGGCATGTTTATGAAAATAGAACCGCAATATAAACATGAGATTGGGCGGTTAAATAAAAAAGAGGATGAAAATCGGAATGTCAGAGTGTTCGGGGATCAAAAATCCAATCTTGAATTCACGGGACAAGTTAATACCCCATTAAAGTGTTTAAGCAATAATGCCACCCGGTTTGCCACCAATAGATGGAATGATTTTATATCTATCTTGAATATTTCCCGCATTTTAACTTATATCAGACATGCACCTATACAGTGTATGTTTGGAATTAAGCCCTGCTTTAGTACATTTAAAGTGTACGACCCGAGTGGATTGCATTTAGATCATGAGCCAGTACAGAAATTTATTAAAAATAAAATGGAAAAATTTGGATATAGAAATAACTTGATAGGAAATTTAAAAAAAAAATGCTATTTATTATTTTTGTATAGGCTTGGGATATTTCTATTATGCTTAAAATTAAAAAAGAAAGTTAAAAAATCAATACATTTTTATTTCCGGGGTTTGGAATAGACAGTTATTTTTCTTTACAAATCTGTCGTCTCATATCTTTAAAATTGGCTCTTAGAATCAATGATTTTTATCCTTTTATTACTGTTATTCCTGATGATTGATTTATAAACATGAAATATTTAAAAAAAAAAAAAAAAAAAAAATCACCCTTTTCAATATTGTTATTAAGTAAAGGTCATTTTGATTTTAATAAAAAATGTTTAGTTGATTTATAGAAAAATATTTAAGAATTACATTTTAAGAGTTTATTTAATTATCAAGAAAAATATCTCATTTATTAGGTGTTGATTTTTTGTAACCAATATTCATATCATCGATTATTCATAATTGTTATTCATGAATTGTAGTTAAACTAGGAATATTTACCTCTTAAATAATTTTTAGTTTTTGACCTAAATTGAAAATAATTATTACTTTCAACCGTTATTGATTGTTTGTTTTTTCTTATGGTGTATTTGTTGCAATAATAATTCAAAATTCTCATTTAAGATCTACCATATGTGAGAATCCATATTTTCTTTTTCTTAATAATCAGTACATGTTTTAGTGATAGGTGATGCTATTGATGCTATTTGTTTATATGTAAATTTAAAATAATTGGTGCTCAGCGCAGAGCTAAAATTTTTAGTTTTCTTCAAAAATTATAAGGCCTTGCTCGCAAGAGCTGTAATACAAATTCAACCACAATACTTAAATAAAATGTAATTATTAACAATGACAGTGATTATTTTCGGTATAATTAAATTTTTGTTTCACTCATTTTCTGTTGGACAATCTTCTCTTGCTCATTCCTATTTTCTTTGATTTTGGTAGAATAACAATCTTTCTCATTTAGTCACAATATCCTGTCTTTTGATAAATAGAACCATATCTCATTGGGGTCTCAACAAAAATTAGTTTGTATCCTCTCAATTTGTTCTTTTATATAATTTATGTATAGTTTTTGAAAAAATGTTTGTATATAGTTTAATTGTATTCTGTTTGGAGATAAGTCAGAAAAATTATGTAAATCAATAATTAAGAAGATAAGGAAGAATAAAATTAAACTTGAATTTAGTATTTAAGGAAATCTAAAATTGTAATTAATAGTAACTCAGAGGCTATTGGGAATTAATGTTTATTTGAATGAATGATGTATGAATGTTTCAGTATTCACTGGTATAATTTAAGATGAAAAAAAAAAAATATAATAATATTTGCGTGCAAAATTTCATTATTATTTTTTTTTTACCTAGAAGGAGGGAGAAATGTAATACACACATTTTTTCAGATTATAGGTACGTTGTAAATAATTGTTTTTTTTTTATCTTAAATTAGATTTAGTATTTGGAAATAGGGATTCTCAGGAAAATAATAATACATTTATTTATCCTGACTGAAATCATCATAAATTATAATGAAAAGTGTGTTTATCATCATAAATGGAACCAAAATATACGCTTTCATTTAGAATCATGGAGGCTCTATTTTGGACTTCAACAGAACCACTGCCATAATGATCGAGTGGGTGAAGATGATCAATTTTTCAATACTTCGACAATAAGTCTAATATAAGAAAATAAAAAGAAGTTGAAGAGATTTTGATCAAACGAAAACCTCTGAAAATAATAAATGGTCCATTTGTATTAGATAATCAAAATGGCAGGTCGCCATTTTGAAACCTAGAGTGGTGTAACGAACAAGAAAGGAGTAGCTATTGTTGTGGGACCAGGGACCGGAGCAGACATCTTAAGAGCTCCCGTAGTACTTCATCCACAGTCAAGATCCACATCATTTGGTAACACACTTAAATTAACTCCCGTAAACCACCGTCATCGTTCTATAAGAAGAAAGTGTTAAATTTAAGATATATTGACGCTTAACGTTATTAGTATGTTTGTAATAGTAATAGTTCCGTGTGTCTGTGTCTGATTGTCTAGTAACCCCCCTGAGAAATAGAGTCAAAGTTATATAAAACAAATATAAATATATAAAAAGTGAAAATAAGTTTAATTTATTTATTTTCCCAAAAAACGTAACTTTAAAATATATGGAATTGACATTAAGAATTTATTTTATGTACACTATTTGTTTTAAAGCGTTGCAAAGATGGAAGCCTGCATTATTTTTGCATCAACCCAATATATCAATGCAATATTCTCTTTTATCTCTTGTCTCTGATCTATATTGACGAATACCCCTGCTTGGTAAGGTCGCAACTATTTAGGTCAATTACCTTGAATGTTTGTTTATCTCTGATCTTCTATCTCATGTGATCTACCTAAAGATCAATAATTTTAACACTGTTTATAAATGAAAAAAATAAAATAAATAAATAAAACATTTGTTTTAAAATATTGTATAAATTATTTTAGCTTTATGAAAATCACAGATGTCAGCTTCTGCTTACACAAGAGTTTAAAAAAAATAAATAAAATTAGTAAAAAACAAAAACATTTTCTGTATAACTAAAAGATTCAACTCGCTGTTTAAGGTATAATTATTTTTCCACTATATAGAAAACCACAAAAACTATTGCAATCAAATAACTTGTCACAATAGACAATTAATGATCACATGTGATAGAAATGAGAAGGTTACAGTGAGTAGTTTTGAAAAAACAAAAAAAAGGGTTAAAAAATTGTGTGAAAACGGCTTAACTGTTGGCCTACAGAACGGAAATTGTGTATTTATTAAATGGTACAAAGTTAGAATAAATGTTTTTTTATTGGTGTATTATTACTAAATAAAATTTTAAGAATATTTGACATTTATTTAGTCAAGTGTTGTTGAACCTGCTCCCCCTCTACTGGGCTAGCGCAACAAATTAGTTATCTAACCAAAAAGTAGTACATTACAAACTTAACCAAGATCCTAGAGAAGTTTCAAATTACAGGTCTATAAGTTTCAAATTTTTGCTTGAAATGTAAAAGAAAAGGAAACAAACTAAATTTTTTTTGTCTCCCATAGGATGAAAACCTTGCATCTTTTAACCTATACTATACTAAATCAAACAAGAGTTAATTTTTTATATTTTGACTTTACTCTATAATTTTTTTTTTCATGTATAGCATTGTTTTTGTAGCCACTACTTCAGGCATCATTTTGAGCATATACCACTTGCCACGGCTCGTATTTTGGGGAATTCTTTAGGAGATGTATGTTTTAATAACTTCTTTCGTCTTTGGCATCGTTTCAGTAGTCGATCATTTTTTGCTTTTTATGTTACTTACACAATTAAACATACTTCTTACCTTCTGATAAGTATATTGTAGGTAAGGAAAAAAAACTTAAAAAGCCCGTTTTTGTATACTTCCAGAAAAATTCTAGATGGCAAAGTCGATATTCCTAATTAGTATCCTAAAAAACATAAATCAGCGAAATTTTCAGAACTTCTCCAATACTTTCCTTTAAGACCCCTTTCTGGGCCCCAATGGCTGGACTGATTAGTGGATGCTTCTAAACGAAACCAGGCCGAAAAAAATTAGAGAGTAAAAAATGTAAGGAATTCGCTCTTGTTTAATTTAGGATGCTTGGTTTTCATATTATAGGAAAACATAGAACAGAAAAAAAAATATATACATATTAATTTTTGATTTTTTTATATTTATGGGAACATTTTGATGTGGTAAAGTTGAAATTCACCATTAGCACCCCAGAAACATATAAATTAGCAAATTTCATGAACTCATCCAAAACTTTCCTAGGTAAAATTATCATGTTTTTTCTACTTAATATTATAATCCTTAAATGAAGAAATTTTGGCAATAATTATGGCCTTTTTTTATTTGTTTGCTTGATTCTTGCTTTTATCATGCATATGAGATTGCAGGTTTGGTGCATATAAATCCAGTTATTAGAAATTTATTATATTTATAATTTTTTTTTTTTGTTTTAGTAATCATGAATATAGATTCTATAAATCCAGCACATCTCCATTAATACCGATACCACCTGGAATATACGTGGAAGTGCCAAAAGCATTAAAATTTTTGCTGTGTTTTGAATATCCAATGTATGACTCAGTTGATGAAAAAGAGAAAGTAGACTTGGGCGGAGGAGCTTCCTCTTAGCAGAGGCCAATCCAGAGCAGTGAGATCATACGCCTGTCCACCCCACTCCTGTCTACAAGTGTGTAGCCCAGCAGTACGTCGTAGTACTTCTACTGCGCTTCAGTGCAGTTCTTGTGAGGTAAGTTGTGCTTCTGGCAGATGTCTTGCAGAGCAGTGTTCTCAATGTCAGCTGTTTTGTGAAGCATCTCAATGTAATGAATGCGAGATATTTTCATCTTCTGAACCCTCTGTTTCAACTGTCAGACTTCGTTCCACCCATGTTTAGTTAGAGTAGAAGACTTAAAAGTACTATTTGATCAATAATTATTAAGTCAACTTTTATGCTGTATTACATAATATGTAATTTTGAAGCCTCTATTTACTTAAAAATTGTTCCTAAGTATTAAAGTTAGACAGTTTTTAACTGAAAATGTATCAAATTAACTTTGCTGATAGGAAATACTTCACAATTCTAAGTGTTATACTTTGTTAAAAAGTAGCTTGCCTCATATCCTCTCCTCCTTTTTATTCTTGATCATCCTCAAATCTCTCTCACCAGTTAAAATGGTGTTAATAACTCCAAAAGAGTACTTGAATTATATTGTAAATCTTTATTTAAAAGTGTAACTTCAATAATAAATGAAAATGTCTTAAAATATATTTATATATTTTCTAAATTCCTATTCTGTTTTAACCATAAACTGTTTATTGGTTTAATGGCCTACTATCTCATGAGCCATTCTCGGTTGATGTCATTGTCATTTCTAAATTAATTTCTGACATTTTGATATTAAAGCATATAGTAATCATTAAAAATGAAGTACATTAATTGAAACATTTGAATAAAATAATCAATGTGTGAAAAATAAGGTAGTTAATTATAGACTGTTATAGAAAAGGTTGGTTAGTTCAGTGGCCACTTTACAAGGGAAGGTTACATGATATGTATTATTAATTTTACATATGAACTGCTTCTCTTACTAAATCTCTTGGTACTACAAATTGAGGGGTCAAGGCTGCTTAAAACATGGTCCATCAGCCTTCTCCATTGGCTACAGCTGTTCTCCAGTTATTGATTTCCAAGCTGAGTCTTGTACCAATACTCATTCCATCCATCGCAATTTGAATCTTCTCACATTTTTGGTTTCAATTTATCATTATAGCCAGCCGTCCAACCTTAACTGAGAATTTTATAGTTATTGTATTGTCCCTTAACTCTGTATAGGTTTTTAAACTACTCCAGTTGCTACATTTGGACTTAAATATTTCTGATTAGATTCATCAACAAAGTATAAGGAGATTGTCTTCTTGTGCTCTTGATGACAGTAATGGCCTTTATTTGCTGGACTCGAGGATTAAGATGATAGTTTTGCTTTTCATATGTTTAGTAAGGCCAAATTAGACATTTGTTTATGAAATTCTCTGGATTTACAAAGATTTCAAAGCACAATTTTCTATTATTATAAAGTTAGTTTCTTCTGTCAATAGTATTATTTTTACATCAAAAACAATGTTTCCTGCATGACTATATTTTGAGGCTCAATTTACCTCTAACAGTATATAGGTATAGAGTACTGATTTGCTATAAGTAACTGCTTTGCATAGATTAGGTCTGATTTGTCTAAATATTAAATGAAATAAGATGTTAGTGTGATTGCTGATTAATATAATTTTGAAAATCACCTATTTAAAATAGATTTTTTTTATATTACCACCATAAGAAATTTACCTGGTATAGTCAACTAAAAACTTTAGTTCAAAAAGCAGAATAATTCCATAATTATTGAAATTTCAGCTCTCTTTTGGTTAAACTTGACTGCATTCAATTCATCTCTCTTTTAAAAATGTATACCTCTAAAATTTTGAACCAAGAGACATTGATTTTATGATTTAAAAGAATAAAAAGCGATTGCGAGGAGGGGAATGGGATGTTATAATGAAAAGTGCTGCCTTTCCTTTAGATACGTAAATCAGTAGAATTCACATAAATTGTTTTACTATCTAATTATAAATTATATTAAACTTTATGAATAAAGTTGTTAGGCCATACAGTTATTTTTTACTGATTATAACTGATAGTATTGTTAGCGTCCTTAGTAGAAAGTAATTTTAAGTGGAAATGATGTGGTTTCTTTAATTTTTTTTAGTACAGTGATGAGCAAACTTTATTATTATTATTATTTTTAAACTATTTGTCAGAAGCCTATCTGAAAAATGAGTTGTCATTCTTTTCTTCTTTTTTTTTTTCATTTTAAATATAAGAACACATTGAGGTATATGAATACTAAAAATAATTAATAATACTATATCTGTTATAAAGGAAAATTCATATTTTTTCTTATAATAAAGAAGACAAATATTTAAGAAATGGGAAGGTCTTAACTGTAGTCTATTTAACCAAAGACCAGTGAAACAGCCCCTTCCACCTCTAAGCTTTCATTACTTTAAAGGCAATAAATAATAAATTTCTGTAGCTTTTCTAAAAATAATTAAATTAAGATGTCATTTTACAAATCAGTATGTTATTTAAATAACAGTTTGTTAAACAATGGTATTAGTTGTTTCGATGAGAAGGCTGGTTGGGAAGCAAGCCAAACTTAAAGGCAAAGGGAAAAGGCCGGAAGGGAATCTCTTGATTACCTCTCACCGGTCTGGCACATTATATTTTCCACAGCTTTGCTCATCACTGTTCTATTCAAAAGAGTTAAGTACATAAATAGTTTTAATATTTATAGTGTCTTTTCAGAATTAGTAGTAATGCACTATTAGCTTTAAGACTTGTAACGTTTTTTCATATTGCAGCTTTTTCTCAATAAGTTCTTATATTAATATGTAATAATGTACAAAACTAAGCAGTATTATAGGTTAAACAAATTATTAGCTTTGTATAGACTAGTCAATTGTTTTTGTTTGAAAATAATTATTAGTATGTATTTATTAGGTACTATGTAAAGTGCAATATTGTGATATTTTTATTTCTATCCAAGCTGACTTTTATTCTATTTTCTACTGTTTTTGTCAATTTGTGTTACATATAGTATAAGAATCTGACTTTTAAATATTTTGTAGACTGTAATTTATCTAGTCATTATAAGAAAATGCTGTTTGCTTATATTATGATTTTTATTGAACATATTTCCTTTTTCAATTAAAAAAAATATATATTTATATATTTTTTCATTACAGCATTCTGTTATTCTGTGATAGACACCATTACATATCTCAAGATACAAATACATCATTTGCTTAGCTAAAACAATTTTTATTTTTATTTTTATTCACAGGTTTTATTATTTGTTTATCATTAATCAAAAAGTATCATTATTAGTTATTGCCATGAGAGAAGCTTGAAGCTGTCTCTGGGTCCTCTCAACTATGTCTCCAGTCATCCCAGATTTTCAAGCAAATGCCTGCCTACTGATGATTCCTTTCTTAATGTCCATTGCCACCAAATATTTTACCTGTGCCCATACACGATCAGTTAGCCGGTCCGGCGTTCTGAAGCCAGGCCGGATGAAAATCCTCACCGGTCTATAAAACTGGCCATATGTGGCTGCTCATCAGTTTTTCTTTTAGTTTGTCAATTACATCAGTGCGGTATGGGCGATAGAAGAAAAATATCATTTTGCCTTTTGGTAGCTGGTTCATTACTGTAGGAGGAAGAGAAAAATGGACACCAGCGAAATAAAAGAAGACTAAGGACAAAGGATTGGCTGGACAGAAGCATAGGAGGTGACGCAAACCTGCTTGAAGAATTATGCGGTACAGAAAAAAATGGTTAGATCAATTATCTTCGAATGGATGAAAATGCATTTAATTTTTGTTAGATAAGGTTTCGCCAATTATCCAAAAGTAAAGCAGATGCATGAGAGAACCGATTTCTGCTAAAATAAGACTCACAGCTACCTTCAGATTTTTAGCTACAGGAAGAACCTTTGAGAATTTAAAATTATCTTTGAGTATATCAATTCAAGATCTGGTAAAATCCATAATGGAAACATGTGAGGCAATAATGATGGTGTTAAAAAACTATATTAAGGATAGACAAAATTAAGTATTATTAATTAAAAACTTTTTCTAGACACATTATTTTTATAGGAAATTACACAATGACCCATTTAAAGATCTAAATAATATAATTAATATATATGTTACTAAACTTTTTAAAAAAGGTACATTTAAAAAAAATGGATTCTTTTTCACTGATTATAGTGCACCGAGAATACATATGCTTATAAAAACACATAAAATAAACCAAAATTTAAGATCTATTAAAAACAACATTGGTGGTCCGACAGAAGTCCTATCAAAATACCTAAGTCCATATCTAAATTCCTTTAATAGAAATAATGATTATGTTATAAAAAATTCTTTGGAGTTAAAACGTTTTAAATAACACAAAAGTATATGATAAAAATATGGAGATTAAATTTTATAGACATTAAATCTCTATTCACTAATGCCCTATTTAGATGAGTGTTTAAAATTAATACAGTATAATTAGATAAAACCAAATAATAAAACACAAAACTATAGAAGCTAAAAAATTATTTATGGAGGGATTTAATCTAAATATTAAACCAGGGTTCTCCAAACTATGGCTCCCCAGCACCTCCGATTCGGCTCGCCAAAGTTTAATATGATTACATTGTAAAATTTACTATATAGGCCCAATAATTTAATAAATCACTTACATAGGTTATATTATGACTCCTAGTACCTAATTATACAGTTTGACAATAAAATTGATTCAGAGCTAGGCAATACTTTTTATCATTTATTAGTTCTACTTATGAATTATGTAATCATTGTAAATAAAATAACGAATTATAATATGGATAAAGGGACAAATAGGATTAATAGCAAATATAAAAAGGATATATAATAAAAAAGGACAGATTAGTAAAATATCTTGAAGATGGGACACAACCCCGAAACGTTAATGGCACTATGTTATGATTATTTTAAATAATTAAAGAAAGGACTTTCTTCACAATAACCTATATAAAATAGTTTGATTCATTTTTTAAAGAATTAAAAATAAAGTTTATGGAAATTTGTTGATTTCTTTTTATAATAAGACTGCTGGATGCACTCAAAATATGTTTTTTTTTTTTTTAATTTTTAAAAATCAATAGCAAAAAAGTTTCTAAATTAGTTTATTTTACAGGAAATAAAGTAAAAATATCGATTTCAGACTTTCGATGTTTTTAATGAAAGGACATAGAGAGTACTACTGGAAGGAAACGAAGTCCTATGGGTAGAATCACCTATAACTATATCCACACTAGTCGATTTTCGAAGTGACTTTCCAGGCGACATTGTACCTGATCCTCCCATATCTTGAAAATTTGAGTTCCTTTTATAGATTTTTACTTTCCCTTACATATATACGAAGTATATAGTAAGGGGAAGTATTCCGATCGTGAACATTTTCGAATTCGAGTTTTCGACGGAAATACACGTTTTAAGGTCCCCTGAGTCCAAATGACCAAGTCTCGCAAAATGGTCTCTGTGTTTGTGTGTGTGTGTGAACAGTCTAGCTCAAAAACGAAAAGTCGTACTATACTGAAATTACGTATTTAAGGTTGGCACATGCATTTGATGTTACAGCAACATTTTCGTCAAAATCGACTAACCGGAAGTGCCACTTTATATAATCGATTATACACATTTTTACAATTTTCTCGAAAACGGCTCTAACGATTTTGATGAAACTTGCCTAAATTGTTCTTCACAAAGGTCTTTAACTTTTCATTTATGTAGTAAATCACCGAGGAATTGCAGGAAAAAAAGTTATGATGAAAATAATACTTTATTTGCGCATAGCTTAAAAAGTATGCATTTTACCGTAAATTATCTATAAACTTTTATGAAAGGTAATTAAATCATCTAAAAAAAATAAAAGAATCATCAAAATCTGATCAGTATTAGCAAAGATACAGCGCATCTGACTAACCGGAAATGGTATTTATATCATGGATATTACAATTTTCTCGTAAATGGCTCTAACGATTTTGATGAAACTTGCCTAATGTCTTCAACTTAGACGTTTTGGAGCAATGTGCCCTTTGTGCTGCTAACGCCTCCAAGATTGCCTATGTATCAATCTATTTATTTCTCCTAATACAGGTATCTTGTTTCTTCTTTATAAACCTAATTATATTTGTTTTAAAGAAATACTTAAAGCAACAAATATAACGAGAAGAAAAAGGTGCAAAGTTAACTGTTATGAGAAAGAAAATCCCAACAATTAAAACTGAACATTTTCAAATTATGCAATAGATATATATATAAAAATTCAGCCTATGTTTGTGTTCGCAAAACTCAAAAAGTAACCTCCGATTTTGAGACAGTTTTCACTATCATTTAGAGAATTTCTTCAAGAAGGTTTATATGAATTAAGTTTTTCAAAATGTTCCCCTTGAGGAAAGAAATAGAGAAAAACTAATTAACTAATTTTATATAACTAATTAAAAAACTAATACTAATTTTATAATAGTTGTCTTCAAACTTCAAACATGTGAAACCAAGTTTACTATGAAAACATTTTAACAAAAGTGAAATTATTGTGTGAAAATGTCATTTGTTAATAAAATCAGAGATTAAGGAAGAAGTGTAAAAACGTGAAGGTTTATTGCCATTTTGGCAAATTTATTACCATTGTGATTGTGTTCCTAAAAAACATCTAAATGAAATTAGACAAATTCTAAACAATGCAGTCTATTACCGAGAAAAATGTTCACCCCTTTGGCCTTGGAATATTTACAATCAAAATTTTTGTTGATAGCTGGCCATTTCGTAAAAAGAACTCTTCGGGGAGGAGGAGGGAGCAACCTGGCTCCCTCCTCCTCCCCGAAGAGTTCTAATAATTGAAGCATAGAAATGCAAAAGCGTGTGAGTGCCTTTAGAAAATGTTTTCAGAATTTAAGTTTCAACTTGAAAAATATTAAAGAAATATTAAAGAGACTTAATAAAAAAACACACAAAAAAAACACATTTTTTAATAGGTTTATCGCTATGGTTGCATAAGTAATAATATCGCATTTACTATAGTAATAAATGATTTTTTTGATAAAAACTTCTTTTTTCTTCTTTTCCTTTCATTCCACATAGCGAAGGCAAAGCAAGACAGGGTATTGAATTGAATGATGTGTTTCCTCGGTGAATCTATGTTCGCTATAATACTTTTATTTACTTTCCCAATCATTTCATATAGTAATAAGGATTATGAAATGTGCAATATATAAATAATGTGTTAAAAATGAAATAAAAATTAGAGTTGAACTTAAATCTTTTCTTTTTTTAAAGTTCTTCGTAAAAGTTTTGTAAAAAGTTTACAGTATGATGATGAACGATGATTAGGAATGATAAGAACAATAGTTCTGTCTTCTGTTACTCACATTATCATTTAAAAGTTAAACATAAAAAAACACTTAAATTTTGAAAGGGATATTTAACTCGAAATTTTTTTCACGGGCAACGCCGTTAGGGTACAGGTAGTATTATAATTAATTAATAATGAAACATGAAATTATTTTAGTTTCATGTAGCTTTCATATTGTAGACAAAATACCCTACTCAACGTCCACATCATCCCCACCCTATTGGCTAAGGAGGATGTACCCGTTTGTGTCAAGTTGTTACATTCAGTGTTGCCAGATTGGGGGTTTTCCTCCTAGATTTAGGTTTTTTTTTATCCCTCTGGGTTTTTTTTTAGGGTGAAAAAGTGTTTGGGGTCTTTTTAGGTTTTTTTTTTTTTTTTTTTCAATCTTCTGTTAAATGTCTACCATTTATAGCTCATTAGAAACTTCAAATTAGAATGACTAGAAAAGATTGGTTTGAATGTCAGGATTTTAGTAACAATTATTATAAGAAGTTAAACACATTTGTTAACTTCTCTATTTCACAAAAGTTAATAAAAATTCATTGATTTACGGATTTTGTAAATTAGCTTTCTTTTATTTTGATAATTTTATTTATTAATTTTTTTGTTGCATTATTAACTTTGTATTTACTGTTTTAACTTTTCATTTGTTTCCTCAATTTAATTATTATTAAATTGAATTCCTAGCTCATATTATATTCCTGATATCAAAAATATTTATATTAGCGTAATGCTAAACCTGTAACGGGATAATTTTAACAAAAACTTTTGGATTCTGTTTTGTAGATTATATTCAATTTTAGTTTTGTTTTTAGTTTGATTGTAATCATTACTTTGAATTATTCTTTAAACTAGTTTAATATAAAACCATGAATATCTGATTTATTTGAGAAACAAAGTATATAATTATAAAAGACATATCATAATGTTTTATAAATACAAAAAAAAAAAAATCAATTTAACAGGGAAGTTATTGCTTGTACTCCTTTTCCAGATCCATGTATCTTTCAGTCAAGGCCTAGGAGAAAAAAAAAAAGATCAAAATTATTTTATTCACATGACATAACGTAAATGTAATTTATTACAGTATCTATCTGTAATTAGAATAGTATCTATCTAGATACCTACAGTATCTCCATCATTATCATCACTAAGATATTTTAAACAAAAAAAGTTTTAAATAGAAATAAGTTAAACCATGGTAAGGTGAGATATGCTCTGTAGGTGCAGCAATATGGCGAGAAAGGCTTCTCTGAATGCACAGATACAGTATAAATACTGAAAGGAGGAGTGTAACCCGTAAGGAATGGGTTAAGTAAACTTTTGTTCTTGTCATAAATTTCCAGTACAAAAAATTTTCTGAACAATAGAAGTTGGTAAATAATACAAGAGTTTTGTTTCTAAAACCAACAAACAAGGAGGAAAACGTGTTTTCAAACCTCAAAATTAAACATTTTTAGCCATGTTTTGTTCGACCAATGCCCAACTCCAATTACTTATGCAATTTAAAATATAAAAGAGATAAAATCATGACTATAAAATTCATGGTACCATAAACAAAGATAACGCTAAAATATAAGATTCCTATGAATAATCAAAACAAAAGTAACTAAGGAAATAACAATGGTATAAATGTATTTAAATAAAATGTAACTTTTTAAATTACCTTCATTTTTTTCTCATGCACACTGAAATATTCTCCACATTTCTGCAGATAATAGATGGAATTATGCCGAAACGTGTCCAACTGTTCACTCATCTTTTTTGCTCTGTAAAAATATAAAATAATTTCACAAATTAAAAAAAAATATAAAGATTAAATGTAAAATGAGTAAATTAAATTAGGCGAATTGTAAGAAATGAAAAAAAGTGAGACAAGTTTAATAATTAATAATTTTAATTTTGGTCAATAGATATTTAAAAATTAGATATATAAATTAGTTCATTTCACTACATATTCCATCCAGATGGAATAAACAGGTATTACATGCAGGTAATGAATTTTTTGTGGATACAATACTTCTAACAATTTAAACTTGCGAACAAAAAAAGGTTCTATAAAATAGTGAAAGGACAATCGTCTTAAAGAAAATACAGGGACGGATGGATTTTTTTTTTTTTTTTTTTTGGATCCTACGTATCTAATGTAAAACCTCAAATTTTGAAGGGGGGTAAACATTTTTATTTCTTGTTCGATTACAAAGGATCATTATTGAAAATACTATACAGTTTAATTTTCCATAGTTATTAAAAAATGATTTAACCAGCATAAATCCGACTTAAATTACAAATTTCGATTTTTGTCTCAGGTTTTTATTTAGTATTTTTCCCCACAGTTTTTCATTTTCTGTTGTGAATATCCTTTTGGCAAAGACTGTCGGATGCCGATTGGATCTTTTTATAATTATTATCTCATTATATCATTATATGTCATTAAACGACATTTGGTAATTGTCTTATATGCCAAATAAAGCAGGTATAGCTAGGACCTGATTGATCAAAAATATACTAAGATAAAGAGAAGAAGCAAGGGCTCTCTTCTTACTACTTTTATCTAGTTAAATAAATTATTAAATAATTGTCTTACTTAATTTTACTTTCTTCTAATAAATTTTTTTCCATTGGATCACTTTGTAATTCAATAATTTTCTTATTAATGGATTCCTCTTCGTTTTTCAATCTTTTAATTACCTTAAAAGGATAAAAATTGATAAAATTATACAAAAATTATGATAGATGTGTTTCTACATGAGCATACAATATTTATATGGATGTTTGTGTATATCGCACATCCTGTAAAAAACTAACACCTCGGGAGAGGTTACTTTACACGAGAGCGAAAATGAAAATTTAAACTGCAATTTATCAGGTTATATGGAAAATAATGCAGGATGTTTAAAAAGAAAAAATAAAGAGTTACAGCTGTTTTATTTAATCAAAATAATCTGCACTACTATCAATACATTTCTGCCAATGTGTTGGCAACTTTTCTATTCCCTTAGAATAAAATTTCCCATCTGTAGAATTGATAAACTCCAAAAAGGCATTTTCTAATTCCCTTTGTCCATTAAATTTTTTGGCATTTAAGTAGTGGTCCAGGTGTCTAAAAAAATAATAAGACAAAGGCGAGAGGGCCGGAGAATAGGGTGGATGTGGCAGAGTTTCATATCCAAAATCCAACAGTTTTTGTGATGTCACAGGTGAAACATTTGGCCGGGCATTATCATGCAACAAAATGGGCCCGTTCCGATTGACCAAAGATGGCTTCATTATTGCCAATTTCTGATGCATTGCATTAATTTGGTTACACTACGATTCGGCATTGATGGTTTTTTCCAGGATTTAAGAAGCTGTAGTGTATCAACCAAAAGAAACCCACCAAACAGTAACCATCACCTTTTTTTGATGAGTTGGGGCTTTGGAAAATGTTGTGCTGCTTCTTCTTTGTCGAGCCACTGTCCAGAACGTTTACTAATATCATAAAGTATCCACTTTTCATAACAAGTAACAATTCTGGACAGAAAAGGGTCGTTTTTGTTTTGGAAAAGAAGTGTAGCACAAACTTTATAACACTGCTTTTTTTGGCGGTCGTTTGTGGAACCCAACTTTCAAGCTTTTTACTTCCCTTACCTATATATGAAGTATATAGTAAGGGGAAGTATTGCGATCGTGAAAATTTTCGAATTCGAGTTTTCAACGGAAATACACGTTTTAAGGTCTCCTCAAATGACCAAGTCTCAGAAAATGGTCTGTGTGTGTATGTGAACAGTCTAGCTCAAAAAAGAAAAATTGTACGATACTGAAATTACGTATTTAGGGTTGACACATGCATGTGATGTTACAGCAACATTTTCGTCAAAATCGACTAACCGGAAGTGCCACTTTATATAATACATTTTACACTTTTTTACAATTTTCTCGAAAACGGCTCTAACGATTTTGATGAAACTTGCCTAAATTATTCTACATAAAGATCATTAACTTTTATTTTATGTAGTAAATCACCGAGGAATTGAAGGAAAAAAAGTTATCACGAAAAGAATATTTTATTTGCGCATAGCTTAAAAAGTATGCATTTTACGGTAAATTATGTAAAGAATTGTATGAAAGGTAATTAAATTATCTAAAAAACAATAAAATAATCATCAAAATCAGACCAGTATTAGCAAAGATACAGCTCATCGGACTAACCGGAATTAGCTATTATGTCATAGATTTTACATTTTTTTACAATTATCTCGTAAATGACTCAAACGATTTTGATAAAACTTGCCTAATGTCTTCTCCTTACAGCCCTTTAACTTTTCATTAATATAGTACATCACCGAGGAAATGCAGCGAAAAAAGTTATGATGAAAAGAATATTTTATTTGCACATAGCTTAAAAAGGATGCATTTTATGGTAAATTATGTGTATAATTGTATGAAAGGTAATTAAATTATCTAAAAAAACAATAAAAGAATCATCAAAATCGGACCAGTATTAGCAAAGATAAAGCGTATTTTATGAGGAGCACAAGACCCTAGATGGATAACCGAACGCATCTGAAAGGAACGGATGCGACCAAACCTTCTCCCACCAATCTGTTATAAACAATATACTTTGTAATGAAGTAATTTAAGAATACAAAAGCGGAAATTAACTTTATAATTTCTACTTTCATATTATTTAATGGAAAGAAAATATTTCCATGAAAACTAAACCGAAACTTTTAAAATATATTTGCAACTTGATAAAGTTAAAATATATAGGTAGTGTACAGAATTGTTGTACTAAAATTGTTTAAAAAACTGTTTTATTGTACTGAAGTGGGAGAAGATGTGAAGAAGTGAATGCTGCTGAGTTTATTTCAAGCATATTTTACTTGAAGTTTTTAAAATTATATTAAAAAGATAATTATTATAGGATGGTAAGGAAAAGTTGTGTGATGTGTGCACCGCACCAGATTTTTTACCTTTCCAATCGCATTAAGGTGGTCATTCATGGTCAATTTGCTAAGGTTAATTTTCCCTGCAAGTTCTCGAACAGTTGTTCTGGGGTTTTCTCCCACCAAAGCCTGCGGAACATCGTCATCAAGAGAGGAAGTCCTTCCACAACCTTCTTTGTCTTCAAGGCTGAAGTCTCCCTCCCGAAATTTTTTGAACCACCGTTGAACAGTGCACTCATTAATGCTGTCCTCGCCCCAGACTTGATTGATGTTTCTGGCCATCTGGGCCCCGTTCCGGCCGAGTTTAAACTCATAAAACAAAATTATACGAAAATCATGCGTTGACATCTTAGTAAAGACTGAATTATTTCTAAGCAGCGAAATGCTACAAAGGTAAACAAACATTAACTTTTGGAAGAGGATTATTAAGTGTTGACAATCATACAAATGAATAATCCAGTAAACGTAAACAGTTTGTTATATAGAGGAGTATTTTAAAGAAAACTCAAAATCCTGCATTATTTTCCGGACAACCCAATATTTGTTTATTTATAATTCTAAGTATGATTACTATATTTGTACTATTTCAGCAGTTCCACTTTTTCATGGAATCTCCAGATAATTTTTAATTTTTGAAACAAATATCAACTGCATGCTAATGCACCCTTCAGAGCGAAATAGCGTTTAGCGGGTGGGCTATTTATTTTATTTAGTGCAAATATATTTTTTAGAAAGTATTTTTCAATGATTTTTTTTGTTATATTATCATAATTGGTGCAACTGTGACATAATAATAATAAATAGTGTGACATAATAAAATAAATATTCATTCAGTAAATACTAATTTAAAAAAACAGATAGGTTACCTCTTCCTTTTCAAAAATAGAAGTTTTTAGTTTTTCAATAATTAAATTGGATTTATTTCCTTCCTCAATAACTTGTTTTTCAATTAAATCCAGTTCTTCTTGAGCCTAAAATGTAATAACAATGTTAGTGAAATATATATAAAATATTAATGATAGAATGCACAGAGCAAGTCCAGCCAGAAGGACCTCTGAATTTTCAAACTCTCATGTTTAATTTTTTGTTTGCGCCAACTCAGAATTTTCTGAAGTTTCTGGTTGTAGTATTGGCCATCCTGCAAGTAGGACAGAAAATTCTCGATACTATCGTAATGGTGAGTCCTACCTGCAGGACTTTGTGTAATTAATTTCAATGAATTAAATTTCTATACAACAAAAACAAATTTAGGTTTGCATTTTAATTTAATTAATCAAACAATTTCTTTTGAAATAGTTTCAAGTCAGTATTACAGCTTGAACATTTCAATTAATCAAAATCAATGGAAAATTGATAATATGAACAAGCAAACAGTAATATCAGCATCTGTTTAAGCATTAGCATCTCACTGCTTGGATGTTAACACGTTGGCACAGTGATGATTAACATTTTAGTGGCTCATTCATTATCTAGTCTAAAATTTCACAGACCCATTTCGGTCACCACAATACAATAATTCCAATCTTATATACCAGGTGCAGACCATGTTAATCAATATCATGCAACTATTAAAAATCACCAACCACTCATTTTTTTGGACTAAATATTCTACCCAATACCTTATTTTCAAAAATCACAATGGTGGTGTTCTTTCATTAATGTAAGAGGCCAGATTTTGCACATAAAAGAACTGTAGATTTTATATTTAAGGAATTTATACTAGTCTATACTTTGAAGGTATCCAATAGTCTTCATCGAACCATGATTTGTTTGTCCTATTTTCCCTTTTGCCTAGGAAAGAATATTTAACCTTTATAACATCATCCATAATATCTGTCACAATTTCAAATCTATCCTTACTTCTATTTCAAAATTTTGATTTACTGGAGGGGCTTTTAATTTCTGTACATTTTTTTTTGGTCCTTCATAATGTTTTTGTCATGTCATAATTAACAGTCTGAATAACTTTCTGCTATGGGATAGATTCTAATGTCAATTATACTGGCTTGGCGTTTACACTCCAATGATATCTACATGCATTTATAAAAAAAAAATTCTAAAATATTATTTTCTTAACCAATTGTAAAATAATATATTCTTACCTTACCACATTCGCATCATTACTCATTACCAAGTTGTACTCATTACGCTTAACCTAATATTATTTTCATGTAGCGTTAGAGTAATTTATTCTGTAACCAAATCCAGTGTATTATAAAATTCTCAATTTATTTCATTATCATTGCACATTTGAACAGATGCCACTAAAATATAGACACCGAAACTAAGTTACCAGGATATAAAGTCAAAATTGGTCATCATTGATTTTTACCTACCTCCAACTATCCTATGATTTTATTTATTTGATATTGTTCTGTTTATAAAAATGCTCTGAGTAATTTTTTGCCAATATTCATGCTGTTATAGAGTAGTCTGGATCTTTCAGTGGTAATATCCTGCTAACTGAGTGTTTTGTTTTTCTGTGTGTTGACGGATGAAGAGAGCCACTAACAAAATCGACAAAAGTAATGAAAAAGCTTTTGAAAGTTCTTTTATTTCATCAGCAAGCAGAAACTGGCAGCTTTGATTATGTAAAACTGTCATGAAGAGCTATTAATACTTTTGGCATTATTATAGTTTGGTCGTTGTTTTAGTGCCAATCACAACGGTTGACTTCCACTTGCTATAGCAATCATGTGTTTTCTCACTCCAAAGGTTTAAACTAGTATACCACGGCAGAAGCCACTGATTGATTCATTTAAAAGTTAATTAACCTCATGTAAACTTTACTCATATACAATATTTTGTTTTTTTATGACATCTTCTCCCTCATTTGAATTTAATTTTTTCTACACTTTAATGAGAATTTTAGAGATTAGGGAATGACTTGCCTTTTGTGATGTTCGGTTCCCTCCTTCCTTCCTTAATATAGCCTGTTTTATTTAGGACAATGAAACACATTTCCTCCTCCTCATACGCAATCCTCCTAATAATCAACGCAGAACTTTCCTTTCGAAAATGCTGAGATCTTGCTTTATGGATTTAGTGGTTGCCCAGGACTCTGATGCATACAATAGAACCGGCAAGATAAGATTCTTGTAGAGATTTATTTTAGTTTTTCTCAATGTGAAGTGCCATAATAGCCCAAAGTTTGCACTGTTTGCAGCCTGAATATAAGTATATATTTGGTATAATAAATAAATCAAACTAAGTAAGGTTAGAAAATCAAACTTTATTCTATCGACATGTTTTTCAATAAAGCAGGTATCTCAGGAAAAAACGGTAATACCACATTTTATAAAAATACAATAACTCAAAATTTAAAAAAAGATAAACAAAGGAAAATAATCATTAGGTCATGCGGGTCTAATAATTATCTTTGAACTAACTATCTTAGTCTAACTTTGAAGCATGTAAGCCAAAGTGCTTGCTTCATAGAGCACTTGTTGTTAGCATCTTTAGATAAATAGACAATTGGGGTCATTTGACTCCATGTCATTTTTTAGTGTATTTTGAGAGATTATTGAAGTTTGTAACAAATAGCCATACGGCTTTCAACCTTTTAAAAAGACCCAAAGCTAAAACAGATCCGGAAATTATTGAAAGTTTACCTATTACCCTCAGCAATTGTGCAAAGTTAGACATAGGATCAATTGATCCCGTACTGCACTGAACGTGTCAATGAATTTGGAAAGAAGTTTTGTTGTATCAGAGAGGGGGAGGTCACCAGCATATATTCGATATTTTAACAAAGGAAATTTTAATTTTAAAATTTGCATTGTTATAAAAAAAATATAACACTAATGGTACTTACAATATTATGCATTTTGATAATTATTTCTAGATGACAGCCATTTTATCTATATATACTGTCCCAACTATGCCATAAATTTACTTATATTTAAATAATGACTACATAAATGGAAAATCTAATATAATGCATCAATATCAGTATAAATAATAGTTTTACTACAATGATGAAATGTTCTCAGCAGTGCACCAAGATGAGACTCCACTTTAAACAAATGATATAATATGGCTAAATGGCGTAACTGGATTTTTTGTGCCTAGTTGCAAACAGTGAAACGGCATTTATAGATCATGGCATGAGAGGGGGAATATTTTCTGTGGCATAAAAAAACAATACAAAATGAAGTGACAAAAAATAATTACCAATTTAAAAAAAATGAAATTGATTACAATACTTAAGAACAGTAAAATTTAATGCTCAACTTTTATGCCCGATCCATACAAAGGGAACATCAAAAACGAAAACCCTTGTGAAGTACATTGGAAACAGCTGGGTTAGAGGAGGGACGAAGGAGGATAATGGTACTGATGGTGAGAGAGAAGCGACGTTGCTGGCGTGGTTTCTTCAATTTACTCGGTTTAAGAATGCCCTAAAACAAAGGATCTAACATGGTGTGATAAAACATTAGGTCATAAGATTCTCTTTACCATCACATTCCTTTTTTATTGCTTCTTTGAGTCTTTCATCCTTTATTAAACTCTAGATTTTCTTTCAATGAACGTGATAAAAATGGAATTGAGTGAGTAGAAGAGCTCACCTACAACTAAGCGGAGGAAGGAGAAGGAGCCATTAGCTGGCAAGATTTAATTTAATTTTTATTATCTAATCATAATTTTGGCCAAATATATTTATTTTTTTGTGCGCCTTTTTTTGTATAAATTATTATAATTTCTTAAATATGATTTAAAGTTTAAATTGTTGTTCAAAATTACCTGCCATACAATCAACCACTATTATTCATGCCAGCCCAAATTATACATTTATGGATCTATACGTAATATGTATAGATCCATAACCTAAATACAAATCCTAAATTACCTAGATCAAACAATTGCCCACAGCATACACCACAGATTGATCAGATTTTAACATCTTAGAAATTTTATCTTTAAATGTGCCTACAAAATTGTCTGCTGCTGCATTTGTAGCTTGGTGTTTTGGAAGCGTTACTGTGTGCTTTATGCCATTTATTTTCAGAAATTTTTTGAATATACTGTTGGGGTCCTCCATCTGTAACCAAATGGGCACAATCCATGCCTGACAAACAACTTTTTGAAAACTTGAATAACTTTCCAATCCTTCCCTTAGATGCTAATTCTCTTACTGCTAATTTTATTTCCTAAGCCTACATAGTTTAACTGCGATTCCATGTTGCTAAGTGAGTTGCAAGGCCCACTGTTTTAGAAGTACTTATTACTGCCAGTTCACTGATCTCTGCAATTTTCACAGCATATGCAAATCATAAATTTTCTTTTCTAAACAAATCGTTTCTAATGATTTTTTATGCAGCATCATAGAATCATCGGGAAAGTTTATAGATGCTCTAGAGAAATTTATAGATGCTCTTTTTAAACAAGCTACAAAATTGATGTATTGTTGAGTTTTGTCTTTCCAATAGTTCCAATGATTTCGGATTTAGGTTGTCTGACATCAAAAATACAATTTCTTTAAACGTAAGATTCTTTGGTTTTTTTTGGTGTTGCCAAATTTGGAATAAGTGTGTAAGTCTCGGCATTTACCATTGCAAGCAACTCTGGTTCATGTATACTTTCCTCAATGTCGTGGGCAATAAAATAAAGTTCAAGTCTTTCAATAAATGTATACCAATCATCCTCATACAAACGAAATTCAATTTTACATTTCTCCATACTATAGTTACCTCCAATATTCTTTGGTATATTCCAATATTATTGAATCACTCTCTTCAAATTCCAAACCTAACTCTCAGTTTTAAAAGTGTCTTGTTTTTTTTTTAGTTCATAAACTCAAGAAATAGCAGTTTTCTCAACACTGCTATTCATTACTTTAATCCTATTTGACAATTACTTTATGTTAGATAACTAAAAATTTAAATAATGAACTATAACTTTAATTGATGACTTTTATGATCACCATGATCTATCTTACTGTTACATCATAATACCCACTGCCTACTTCAATCTATATATCAAGGATATCACAGTAATGATAAATATTATTCATTTAACTTGCTGCACTATGAATTATTTTTATATACAAACAGATAAGCACATAGAAAGGTCTAAAACATTGAAATGCAGTATAATTAAATAATATTTTTACTTTCACTTACCTCTATATGAAACATATAGTAAAGGATAGTATTGGGAACATGAAAAATTTTGAATCCGAGCTTTCAAAGGAAATAAATGTTTAATAGGCACCAGAGTCCAAATAACCAAGTTTCACAAAATGATCTTTGCATGTGTCTATGTTTAAGTGAACAGCCTAGCTCAAAAACGAAAAGTTGTACGAAACAGAAATTGCATATTTAAGTTAGGTATATTATAGCAACTTTTTCACTTACCAGAAGTGGCACTTTATGTCATCGATTTTACACTTTTTTATAATTTTCTCAATAACAGCTCAAACAATTTTAATGAAACTTGTCTTAAGTTTTCCTTAAAGCCCTTTAACTATCCATTTATGTAGAACATTACTGCGAAAATTCAGGAAAAAAGGTATGGCAAAAAGAAAATTTGATTTGGGCATAACTCAAAAAGTATGCATTTTATATAACCTTTAAAAGGTAATTAAATTCTCAAAAAAATATCTAAACAGGACCAGTAATATCAAAGATATAGTGTATTGATATCTTCTTCTTCTTCATAGGCGCGACAGACGCACAAGGCGGTCCTTGGCCTGCTCAATCACTCTTGCCCAGTCTTGTCGGTCCGTAGCAAGTCTCAGAGACATGTTAAGATTTCGAAGGTTCTCTGAGACGCTGTCCTTCCATCTGCCTCGTGGCCTCCCTCGAGCTCTCACTCCTTCTGGACAATCCTTATATAGCTCTTTGACGGTTCTGCCATCATCCATTCTATGGAGGTGACCCAACCACTTTAGACGTTGTAATCTGACATAGTCGGAGAGCTTCACATCGTCATATAGGGAATATACTTCTCTATTCTTTCTAAGACGGTATGCCCCATTTTCTTTCACAGGTCCCAGAATGCGCCTTAATATTTTGCGTTCAAAGATGTCGATCTTTTCAGCTGCTGATTTTTTTAATATCCATGTCTCACTTGCATATGCTGCCACTGATCTAATGAGGGTTTTATATAGCCTTAACTTGGTTAAGCGGCTAACTAATCTACTTCTCATAAGATGAGCTATTGCGAAAAAAGCTTTATTAGCCGCGATAATGCGTGCCTGGATCTCCTCCTCCTCCTCCAATGCTTCATTAAACTGTGCACCAAGATACTTAAAACTAGCAACACATTGGAATGTGTAGTTTCCAATTGTATAGCACATCTGGGGTCGCATGGGTTTCTTTTTCCTCAAGATCATAATCTTTGTCTTCTCTTCATTAATTTCTAGGCCAAATCTCCTGGCCTCCCTTTCCAGCTTCCCAAAAGCATTTTTAACATTAACAAGAGATCTTCCAGCTATCATCACATTGTCGGCATATGCTAATAATTGGGCCCCTTTGTAGAAGATATTACCTCCCTCATCCAGATAGGCTCTTGCTACTATAGTTTGAAGAATGATGTTGAAAAGTAGCGGGGCTAGAGTATCACCCTGCCTGAGTCCATTGTTTACCTGAAATACGCTGGTTAACTTGCCATTGACTCTAACTTTGCAGCTGGTATCGTTCATTGTGCATATTACGAGTCTGATAATTTTTAAGTGTATTGATATACCTAGATGGAATGCCAAGTATGTCGAAAAACAGATGGATGCGACCAAACCACTGGATCTCCTGCCATCTACCTACTTCTGTTATCAACAATACGCTTTGTTTAACCATGTTAACTTCAAGCTTATTATTTCAACATTTCAAGATAATTATTAAAATTACCAATGAAAGTTGTTTGATGCGCAAACTGCATCAGATTTTTGTTTTCAACATTAAGTTATTCTTAACACTTACACTATGGTGTATTCCCTTTAATAAAATCATCTGGAACAGAATTCCTTTTCTTTTAAATCTACTTAAAAATTGATTTTCGAACGCTAGTAGAATTATTAAATTCTTTAACATTTTTGTGAAGAAAAAAAAAACAATAGCATAGTGATTTTATCAATCGACGGTGTCAAAGCAGAAAAGCATAAGTGCCAAAACAAAGAAACGGAGATTTTGAGTGAAAAAGGTTCATAAGCCATATTTCTTTCACCTTACCTAGTGAAAAACAAAATCATTTCATTAATTTCTAGATTTTTTTTTTTCATATCAAACGTAGCTTAAGATGAAAGAACCATACAACTTTATAATCAGGGCGCGTTATCACTGGTTCCTCCCGAACACACCCGAAGGTCGCTAAACTAGCACAATCTAGCGCCATTTGTGCTAACCAACTGCTTTATATTCTATTGTAACATTCGTATTCATTGGAATTATTAAAATTATTAATGCTTTAATTACATATTATTTAAAATTGTTAGTGCTGTCGAATTGTTCCAGTAAACTGTGGAAGTTGTAGTAATATTTTAAAGGAGTGATAATTGAAATTACGGTAAAACCCCGACCTCAACTGAAAAGGATCCCTTGGTCTTTTGTTTATTTCTTGGGCGAACATAAGGAACAAAAGTCGACAGCACTAATAATTTTAAATAATACATAATTAAAGCAGTAATAATTTTAATAATTTCGATGAATACGAAGGTTACAACTGAATGCAAAGCAGCTTTCGCTCAATAGGTATTGATATTTTTGGACACACAAATTATATATAACAAGCACAAGGTGCGAACAAAAGGTAAGGGACCAGCAGGTAGGAAGACAATTCACCACACACTAACGTACCGTTTACCCTCAGATATAAGAAATAAGTTAATTTAAAAACCTACCGAGAAGTGGACAGTGTTATAAAGGCAAGAGGTGGTTCGTCCGAGAAGACGTAATCAATTTTAGGAAACTTGTCAACCTGGGATCCCGACTGGAAAAACAGTGGAGGCCTGGGAAGGACAAAATTCTATTAAAGGATTCAAGGGGATCGTCCCACCCCGGACAAGGGGTGGAACTATATACTGAAATCCCAGAATTTCCTCCCTCTATGAAACTAGTCGGCCAATCACGATAAGGCTACCGCCCAGTGCCGAGGATCTAACCAACCAACAACATCTTCGATCCCCTCTTAGGAGGACAAGGAAAAAAGGAGGACAGAAGCCGAGGAGGCAAGAAAAAGACACTTCTTCTCTGATCTCGCTTGAGGGCCGACTTTGAGGACGATAACAACTTCCCTCCGCCTTGATACAGATGTCTGGCTTCTTCATACTCCATGACTTAAGATATACAGGGGAATCCGATGGAGAGATGCTGAGGGACCATCAACACCAATTATTACAGATAAGAGATTTATGTTAGAACAGTTAATGGCTAGGTCTAGTCTGAATCATTCCATGGTTAACAGTTTTTTGTAACAGTTATAATTTTTTCTTGTAACAGTTTATTATTTTAATTGTGATGAATAAAGATAAATGTTAGGAAGGAGATTGTTCTTTAGTAACCATGCCCATTATTAATTAGAATATATTTCATTAAGTATGATAGCAATAAATTTGATTAGCATTATTATTAAACTTAAAAGTAGGAATATTATCTTGGTTAATTATTAAATAATGGTAACCACAAATCAGGCCCTTGGAAAGGTATCCAATTTAGAGGACAATACAAGTAATTCATATTGACTTATAACATGATTTTTTGGGATAATCGTCCTCAATGATTGCCCAATGGCATCCCTCCCTATATACAGATTAGTATATTATCAGCTTAAATTTACATAAACTCAGCCTAGATAAAACATAGCACGCTTATGTAACTTGTTCACTAAAAATCTCAATTTTTGACACCGTCGATATGACGGAAACATTCACATAACCCGTCGTGCATTAGAGTTTGGTTACGCAAACCAGCAATACAACCTATCCTCAGCAATAATGCCTTTTTTTGGTCAGAAATCAATTCTTCCTTACCTGAACATGTCAACAATTATCTATCATTGTAAAATCCCAGGTTCTAAAATAAAAAAGAAAAAGAACAAAAAAAAAATTCCAAATTTTAAAAATAAAACACTATTATAGCCACATAAAAAAATAAATACCAGACAATTATAATGAATCGCCCTCCCCCCCCAAAAAAAATGTAATTTGTTACGAATAGTGTAAGTAGCTTCTATGGAAACTACAAAGACGAGGAATGAAGCAAATATCACAATGGGCGTCACCCCCACCACATTGCAATGTAACAGCCCCTCGACAACATGTCTGAACATGTTAAAAGGCAACATCCACAAATAAAGTTTATGTCATCCTAATTATAAAGTGTTGAGGTCAAACTTTTTCAAATTGCAATACTTTCGTGCATTGTAAAATCTAAAAAAAATTAACAAGGCTTACCTTAGGAACAGAAGCATCAGAGCAATACACAGAGGCCGTTTGTAAAGTGTTTTTAGCAGTAATGATAGCTTTTTCAATTACATTCAATGTTTTCTCATCATCACTGTCCATTTTGCCAGTAAGTGGAACATTTTCAAGACCAAATGACAAGTGATTTAGCATTGCAATATTGAAATTTTGGATTAACTCAGCATTCTGCAAATCACAAGAATACAAGACAAAATTAGTCAGAAAATCAACATGATATACATTTATTTTTTTCTACATAATTGCTTCGGAATGCAAAAACAATTAATGAATTAAAAATATAAAAATCATATTAAATTTTAGAAGTGAATAAAATGTGGGAGAAAAAATATATATTGTATTCATTTTTTTTATTTAATAATTTAAATTAATATAAATAATGCGAGAAAAAAAATCAGATTTCAATAAAAAGCCTCTTAAACAAACACTAATAATTAATTAATCATTATTTAGCCAATAAAGGATAATCACTAAAACTAAAAACCACATTAATACAGATTAGAAATGTTATATCACTTCTAAACAGTTCAATTTATATTGACAAGAAGGGGGATGCACGATGTGTCTTTCACCAATTTTGTATTTTTAGGATGAGCTCTGTACCTCCTTTTCAGTTTTCCTGATATCAATGTTCTAGGACTCATTTAAAAGAGGGGAATTTCTTCTTTCCATGAATATAAAAACTATTGCATTATCTTCATTTTATTTTTTCTGTGTAAAAAACCGTGATTACCAAAAAAAAAAAGTTCAATTTTTTTGCTGATAATTTTGGTTCTAAAACACGTAGGAACACCACGGTTAAAGGAAATCTCGTAGTTTAAGAACCTTTACCAATGCCCTTAATTTGGCTTGAATCGTTCAAAGAGTTCCTAATTTATGAGCGATTATTAAAATCATTAAACAAATTCTAAGAGTAGATTGACAATAGTTTTAGGCCAAAAATTTTTATTTTTAGGTTCGCTCGAAAATTTGAATATAGGGCTTTTTCAAAGAGCTAAAACCAAATGTGATGCCAGTTTTGGATAAAAGAATTTTGTTAATATACTTCACTCTGCATAATAATACCGTTTTCGTTACATATAAGTCAATATACCTTTCAGATCCCTCTAATTCAATTATTTTGTTTTAAAAAATTAGGTCACTCTAAAATTTACTATTTCTGGATCACTAATAATGTTTTTATATTACTTATAACACTTTGAATATGGCCTTAAATATTCAAATTAAATTCAATTTATAATGACATCCAAAGTAAGGCTGGGTTCCTAATCATGTAAAAATTATAATATAAAAAGATTATTTGTGTTCAAAAAATATTAAATATTAACTTTTACACCACTGCAATATATATTATCGTAATCAAATAATATATACTTACCCTATAATAATACTGCTCTATATTACATATAACTCAATAGACCTGTCAGAACGCTAACAAATTTAATTATTTCATTAAAAAAAATTTGGTGTCTTTAATATTTAAAATTACTTTTCTATATTTTTTTTTTATATTTCTATGATAGTGTTTGTAAGTATTGTAAAAGTTTAATATGTACTATTTCTTGATCGCAAATAATATTTTATATTATAATAATTGCAAGAACAAGAATCCAGCCTTTAAGGTTGTATTTATCTTTAACATAAAAAAATTATTCGAAGTAGTAAATTTTAGAGTGATTCAATTTTTTAAAACAAAATAATTGAATTTTAGAGCGATATGAAGGATGTATTGACTTATATGTACTGAAAACGGTATTCTTCTACAGAGAGAAGTATATTAACAGAATTTTTTTATTTAAAATTGGTGTCAGATTTGGCTTTAGCTGTTTGAAAAAACCCTATATTCAAATTTTCGAGCGAATCTAAAAATAAAAATGTTTGGCCAGTCAAAATTGTTACAAGATTAAACTAATCAGGAACCAGACTCATAAATCAGGAACCCTTTGAATGATTAAAACCAACTAGGGGTATCGGTAAAGGTTTTTAAACTAGGTGCTTCAACCATGGTGTTCCTACGTGTTTTAGAATCAAAGTTATCTGTAAAAAAATTCAATTTTGTTTCTATCTGGTAATCACATTTTTTTCTATAAGGCTAGTTTACTTAACAATTTTAACACTTTTTTAAAATTAATTTGACCAAAAATCAATTATTTGTTTATGTTTATATTTTTCCTTTATTATAATATAAAAAACAAATGCTTAGCTGGAAAAACCATGTCGATATCATTTTTCAAACACAAGATATAAAATAAAGCATTTTCAACATGGTTTATTTATTTTTTCTCAGCTCCTAGCGCCCATTGGACAATACAGTAGGATATGGGTAGACATTTTTTGCAATATAAAATCAACCAAAAAATGTTGATCAAAATTGGCAACAGGCCCATCGTGCACTTCCCTTGTGAGTATATTAAAGTGAAAACCTTTATACTCATTTATTACTTTTTTATTTATCATTTATTTATTTTGATTTACTTTTTTTTTTAGAGCTAGGACTTCCATACTACTTTTCATGACAAGTTCATTGTATGTGTTCAAATACTTCTGTTCTGCTTCTATTTCTCTTTGAAGAGAATCTCTCCTCTGTTTCAGTTTTTCAATTTCTTGAGGAGAAATTTCCTGGGATGAAACGATAGATTCAATGTCATACTTTTCTTGCTGTTTTTTTAATAATGTCTCACCTAAAATATAAAAATAATTATTACATTTCTGGGCTCAGATGGCAAAAGTCATTTTTTCCTTTAAAAAATAAGAAAAAAAATTGTTCTTTCACATTTCTGAGTCTTATTTGTCAATGTTACTTTTTTTTAAAAGAAAACTTCATTGACGATGCTAATCTCTTGCCCATGGATACGGAACCAACCTTCTTGTCATTTGCAGGGCATCTCAGCAGACTGGACATCATTCTACCTCAGGCCCAGCTCAGAATCACACACGAACTCCTTGACGACCAAGCTGGATGTAGTCACCAAGTCATCCATGTGAAGATACAATCAAAAGCCACCATATATAGGACTAAAGCCCTAGCCCACTGGAATTTTAAGAAAGTGAAGTGGAAGGATTTTGTTAACGAATCAAACATATCTATAATATATCGAATTAGACATAAATAATCATAACCTTTTCCCTTAACATGGAGTGCTCCTGCATAAACTTTTGATAACATCACAAAGGCCCTATTGATAACCCCACATAGCTAGGTAATAAAGTATTAACTCACCTTTTTGGACCAGTAAGGTCTCTCCTAAAGATAAAACGAAATGAAGCAAGGGAAAAGGCTCAACAAACCTAACTATTGGCAAACATTAGACAGAAAAGTTTCCGCGACTTCCTCTCAAACTCTATTACAGAATAGACAGTCCCAAAGCACACCGATTGATCTCAAAACTGAACAACAAGGGGAACTCTCATAAGGTACACCCAATTACAGACAGCAATGAAACTTACTTGGAAATCCGGCATTGCCAAAGTCTTCTGCCATTACTTTGCTAAATGGCCGGATACCTTCCCTCGGTAATGGCTGTACAAAGGAGATGTGTTTTTTTGCTCAGCACTTAATAGATATAAATGAACACAGAAGAAAGGGAGAATGTCGCTCACACTGCATTTTGAGAAAATCAAGTTTTAAAGTTTGGAACTCCTATTTTTTTTAGTCTATGGGTATTCTTCAAACGCTTCTAACAAACCGACCATCCATATTTCTGGTTGTTTTTTTTTTCCATCTTATTCTTAGGACAACCTCACACTGCGTCAGCGGTAAAAGAGGTTTTAGATTATGATGACGATGACCATCTTATTCTACTGAATGACAGGAACATGTTGATGTCTTTAGCTCCATTTTGGAAAAATGTGACTTTTCCCCTTTCTTCCATGGATTCTTCAAATGATAGCTCAGTTTTCGAGAAAAATCAAAAGTTGGCTCTCTACTGATTTGAAAAAGAATTGGATATAAATGAAATTAATGACATATCATTAATTTCATTTATACCATATCATTATATCATAATACTTGGGAAAATTACGATAAAGACTTTTTCAGGGTTCAAAATTTTAAATGACCAAGGTGATAACAAATATTGGCAGTTTTCTTTCTAAATAAAAAAAAAGAGCTCTTTTGCATGCAATAATGGCCACAACTACTTAATGAAACCATCAGAAAGTGCTAAGTTTCCTTCGGACACGATAATAGCATGTAATCTTACAATTACCTATGTAACACATTACCATTTTTTTAATAACTATATAATTTAATAAGAAAACTTAATAGCAATTTTGTTCATTCATTACCTGCTCTGAAATAGCCTTGATTTAAAATTATGAACATATAATTTTTTATTTTATGATTATTATACACCAACAGCTCTACAGCCACAACTTTCACGCAAATAATTAATTATATATTGCTAGTTCATCACATAAGATCAAAGCTAAGAGACAAAGTTCTTACTAAGAAAATCACATTGGTGTCGCTTAGGTGAGATGGGTATATAAACAAACCGCAGGTCCGATTTATATGGATAAAAAGCAAACCTCCAGTTATCATGATACCCTGATTATTTAACAGGCCAGACAAACAAGAAACAGTTTTCTCTCTCATCATAAACTAAATAGAATCATATTCTAAACTTCGGTACTTCAATAATGCTAACAATCCTCATGTATTGGAACAGTGCCTTTTCTTATTATTGGTATTTCCTTAGAGTTAATACTATTAGAAGTGCTATCAGTTTAAATTGAAAATAAATCAGCTGTTGATTCTTTTATACCGCTAAAACAAAAGTTATTGCTACAGTACTATCACTGTTCCATTGAACTATCTTAAACTTGCCAAAATTAGCAATGGGGGCCTTAAAGGAAACATGGTAAAAATTTATGGTGCTTTATAACAAACCATTACATTAACCTAGAAAATGTAAATTTTATTTAACTGTCTCTATTGTAGGAAGCATAAATTGAAAATGTTGACATTAGTATGAATGAAATGCGAATACTCATTCTCTACTAAAGAATGGTTTTAAACTTTCAAAGTTGTGGTACCTGGGCTACCTAAATGATTCCATATTCAAATGACTAAGCTTGCAGTGAAGGCTGAGCTAAAAGGAAGTTTGAGCTAAAATATCCTTTTCGTAAAAAAACAAAACAAATTAATTAATAAGTTTAACAGCAACAAAACTTTACGAGAACTAGAAGTTTTTTAATTACTTACGTAACGCATTGCACTCTTTTTCTTTTTTTTTAACTTTAGTCTTCAGATCTTCTTCAACAATAGCAAGATTTCTTCGTATATTTTCATCCTGTGCCCTTTTGTCTTTTAGATTATTATAAGTCATACCAAGTTCCTAAAATAGGTACATAATTCCAATTTTATTAATTACTTAAATTTAATATTATTAATACAATAATATATGTACAAAAGAGAGTCAATCAATAAGATCAATCAGAATGTTATGAAAAATATTTTTTTTGATTAAATAATCAATGGCAAAACTAATTGAAGTATGGGTAAATTTCGGCAAATCCAAATATATATATATATATATATATATATATATATATATATATATATATATATATATATATATATATATATATATATATTTTACAGTCTTGCTACACCAAACGTGATTATGGGGGTCTAAACTTTTTTTTCCGATTCGCTAATTTGATATTTTCAATTTTGTACTTTAGTTCTTCAATATATCTCAGTTATTATTGATCCTATCATGATGTTACATAACAGAAATTATTGTAAAAATATGTTTAAAATAAATCTCTCTGGAGATATTTATTTAAATATTGGCATAAGAAAGTACATCTTTACTTGTTATTACTCTACGAAACAATTTTCAATTTTCATGGAACTAAAATTACTAGCTATTAAAAACAAAAAGAAAGCCAAATGAAAGGAAGTGAAAAGTAAATACAACCTTAGTGACGTAGCTCTGCTCATGCTTTTTTTTGTTCACGCTTTCAGGAATATTCATTCTGATTAGGAAAAGTAAAACTTATAGCTCCTGTTGAAATAGACAAAGCCTAAAAAAATATTCAATCAAAACTATTCGTCACCCAAAAATCGCAGGAAACCTGAACCAACTTTGGCCAACACCTCAACTAGCAATAAGTTTGAAGCTGTTGATAATCTACTAATTGAGAACATCAAGATATTTTTGATCCAGAGAATTTCAATCCTGTCATCCTCCCTTCTAGATATTAAAGAGGCTAACAAACTGCTTATCACTCTCCTCACTAGAGTCCTTACTGTAATCCTGTTTCAGAGTAAAAATCGTATGTTGTGGCTTGCCTAACCACCTAGAAGAACTCAACATATTTCTTCAGGGCATTCATATAGATATTGCGTTACCTCATTCCTTTTTACTTCATTCCACTTTGGCAATAACATCAATTTGTTTTTTAAACAGAACATTTTCAGCTGTATACTATTCTCCTGGTAATTTCCTTTCCTATAATCTTCTTGATTCCTTATTTGAAATCTTCGGAAAAAACTTTATTGCTGAAGGAGACAATACTAAATATTAAAGATGGGGTATTGGATATCCAACTCCTGTGTTTCACCATCCAATTGTTATTCTGTCCTTTTATCCATGAACCCAACTAGTTGGCCAACATCTCTCAAAAGAGGCCCCAAAATCAATGATATATTTATCAGAATATATATTCTCACAATCAAAAACCTGAACTCTCTTATTCTATAGTAATTATGGGAAGAATAAACTGGAACAAATTTTGTTATGATCTTGGAAAATAAATTGGACTTAAAAAAGAGATAAACAAAGCCATATAACAGCAAGTAATTCGTTCACACCAAAGAAACATTTTCAATGACTATATAGCCAAAAAGGTAGTATTTATTAATCCATCCAAACAATAACATGGACAAGTTTATAAATCGCTTAAGGTTGATAAACAAAATTTAACACCAGTCTTCTTTATGAGCTCATCTCTTTAAATAGAAGGTTATTAAATTATCCATTTGAACACTTTTTGAATGAATATTCTATTGCTGATTTTTGTTCTGTTTGTTCATGTCTAAATCATATTTAGAATATTAAACATTTTGGAAAAAAAACCCAGGCATTATGTTTTTTCTAGATCCAGTTCATGAATTAACAGAAAAATGTAGGACAAGAGCAAAATGGCAGAGTACTAGATTATCCACCAGATAAAACTAATTACATTAAATTGACAAAAAACCCCACTAAAACCTTAATAAATCATTATGGAAGACCACTAAAGTGCTCCTTCTTAAGTTAAAAATTTTTGATCTTACACTCCTTAGCAAAAGTCAAACCTCAAGATCGGAGGGAGGAAAATTCCACATAACCGGTCAGCATCTCTTTAAAACTTTTAATCGACATCATGATATTCTGAATATATTAAAGCAGATTTAAATATTTCACTCCAAATGACTCTTCCTCCTAAAGTGTTCAATACTAATTGTCTAAACTTCCAAATTAATAAATTAAAAAAAATTATATACATGACCATGATCAGGCTTATTTGGCCACATGGAGTTGAGTTTTGAGGCTCCACTCAAACTAACAAATTCCTCCTATATCCAATCTTTAGAATCTAAAATCCTTAATGCTCCATGAGTGCTCATTAAATTTATCCACAATAGCCTTAATGTCCCACATGTTGCAAATTTAGCACAAAATAGATAGCTATCACTATAAACTTTATACTACTAGTTACTAACCGTGCTTTCTAATTGATTTCTGACAATCCTCTGAGGCATCTGAAGAAGATAGCCTCCAGACCTTTTTTAACATAGATCTCTAATTCAAATGCTACCAATTAGTTTACCAGGTTAGTTTATTGACAATTCTCAGACACATTAATCATACAGCGCATTTCATTATTGATTTTTTTTTTTAAATAGAAATGTAAATATCAATAAATAATCACTTTATGTTAATTCGGTAGTACGGATCCCTTAAAAAAAAGTGTGAAAATGTGAAACTTTATTGCAATTTATAAAATTTGATTGTTGTTTTGATCCTGTTTCGTGAAAATGCCTGCAACAAATGAGCCTGAATAACATATTATAGATTATTAAATAGTATTGTTATTTTTGTGAACAACCACACTCTCCTTAAATTATCTTTACTAATTTTCTACATTAATATTTTTCTACCCACACACACCCAATGTTTCGAAATACTCTTCCATCTTCTGGGTTTTCCTTTCTTTTTAACTATGCTATTTTTTCTATTGTAAAATAATTAGCAGTATTTTCCTAAGGCCCGTTTTTTCCATAATATATTATTTCGTCTGCTGTTTTTTTTTACTTTATTGTACTAGAGAGTGACATCAACTTCTTCAAAATTATTAAATTTTTTCTTTTAAAGAAAGTGGGTCATAGAATGAAATAAGTAATAATCTCATGGAGCGAAGCATGGACTGCATGGGGGATGTGGCAGAAGTTCAATCCCCTGAAGGTTATTCAACTTTTACTAGGTTCAACTGGAAGTTTGTAGACGAGCGTTATTCTGCTGGAATTGGGTAACACTGATAATTTCGCATGAATCCTGTCTAACTATTTCCAGTAAAGTTCAAAGTTCATAGAACATCTGTCAGAACCTACCAACCTATTCTAACCAGAGTGGGAAGGACGAGATTCATTCCGTAGGACTGCCACAAAATAAATTTCAGCATGTCCAGGCTGGGTTCAAAGCTGGACAATGTGACACCTTAACACTCTTGGCCACCATAGCCTGAATTATGGTCGTCCTTTTTCCTTTCCAATAATATATCTCCTTCTGCTGAATTTTCTAAGCCAATGCTGTGCTGTACGAAGGTCAAGGACACCATCTTCAGTTCAAATTATGTCTCATGTTGCTTCAGGCTGAAATTTTTATTTTTCCAATAGTTTCTGAATATTATGAGTATTTCGTAAAATCTTCCTTATTCCATTGCAAATGATAAAATAAGGCTTTATTGCATGGGTAAAATGTTTAAAAACAAGCTTACTTAATCCTTCATATGAGGGTATTAGTTATTGGAAATATTGAACAGGTTTAAAGTACGGATTTACATAGCTTGATAAAAATTTCGTAAAGTGGTAATTTTTTTTTTTATACACCCCATCAATTTAATTGCTAGATGTATCATTAGATGTTTATTAAACCAAAACTATTTATTAACTTTAAATAAAAAAACTGTTACATACATGCAGAGCTGGTTTCTCATTCTGTATTCGAGCTTTATACTCTTCACACTGTTGTTCAATTTTTTGAATTTCCTCATTAAGTTCATTTATATGATGGTATACATCATTAGATACTGGAAATAATGCAGATTAAAACAAAATTTAAGGGAAAATTTAATAAAGTTATGTTATATTAAAAAAAAAAAATTATTGTTAAGGATGATGATGGTGATTAAATGATAATTTTTAAATTAATATTTTAAAAACACAAAATTAATAGATGATAGTTATAAACAGAATTATTAGCCCAGAAAAGAATAAAAACATTTAATGCTGTTATTAATTGAGAACAGATATAGAGGTGATAGACAAAAAATAGTGTTGGCTTATTTTAATATTGGGGTTTACTTTAATAGCTATAAGAGTATTTTTTATAAAAGCAGCCAAACTCCTTTAGGTGGTTATACATATAACTGCAAACCTGACATTTTAAGAATACATACAATTGGTTCAGAGATTCATTGAATTTCAATTATACTAACTTGTACAATCTTTTCAAAAAGAAAAAATGCTTGAGTAAATAAACAAAGAATTTCCAGATTTGCATAAGCAAACATTAGATCTGACTTAATTTTCACAATTGGAGTAGAATGTTGTTTAAGGTGTTCATTTAAGTAAACAAAAGCCAACTGTCTGTGAAATATTTAATCAAGAGCCTATTACACACAAGGCAAAGAGGAATGCATCAAAAAATGAGATGATATCTATCACTTTTTTTTATATACATAGCAATAGCATATTTTTACTTTTCTACAGCAACTAGGCAAGGAAAGTATTGTAAACAGATCAAAATTTCGATATACAGTTTTCAACGAATCTATGCGTTTCAGAGCCTCCGGAGCCCAAAAAACGCATTTTCGCCATTTGGTCCTGTCTGAGTGAGTGTGCATGTGACGCAATTATCTTTTAAACGGGAAGACCAATTTTTTTTTTTTTTTTTTTTTTTTTTTTTTTTTTTTTTTTTTTTTTTTTTTAGTTTAGCTCTCTGATGCCTGTGTACCAGATTGAGAACCCTGTGTGCAATAGCCAACAAACTTTTGCATAGACTGTAGCATCAAAACAGCTCCAACGATTATGATGAAACTAACCTAAAGTCTTCAACTTAAAGTCCTTTAACTATCCATATATAGTACATCCGCGATAAAAAGCAGGAAAAAAGTTATTAAGAATAAAAAATTTGACTTCCACATAATACAAAAAGTATTTTATGGTAAATTATGCACATAATTATTTAAAAGGTAATTAAATGTATAAATTTTTTTTTTGTCATTTCGTTTTTTAGAGTTTTTTATTTTTTGCCTTCTAGTTATATTATTTTATTTAGTTGTATATATTTTAGATCCTACTGAAGTGCTGATGTAGAGTGTATAAAAGCTCTAGCTTGAAATCTCATTTATATGTTGTAAAAATTGTTTTTCCATTTTTTTAATTTATAATAGTCAATAAACAGTTGGAATTCTACTAATTAAATTATCTACAAAACAATAAAAAATTTATCTAAATCGGACAATTATTAGTAGAGATATGGTGTATTAGATACTGTAACCATGTTTTTTTTAAATATTTTGTGTATGTTTCCATAGAAACCGTTCATTTTTCTTTAATCTCTTGAATTACGTGAAAGCTATACATCTCCCGGAACATTTCAGATGCTCATTTTCAATAATAATTCAACTTTTCACGAAAAAAAAAAAAAAATTCAACTATGTAATATTACCGGTTGAAACAGCAAACAATTATTATATTGTACTTTGAAACAAAAGTGGTAAACAAAACTGTGAGAGTGGACCAAGATCAACAAAACTCTAATACAAACTGAGCTAACTTTTTCAAGCATGATTAAACTTTTTACTGGAATGAAGAATATTGTGCAAGTTTGAACAAAAAAACTGATTAATCAACTTCAAGAAGGAAAATGTGATGAAATGTGTACAGTAAACAGCATTCTCTTCCCACCAGTTGTATAATTGATTTTTTTTAACTTAAACACTTAAGAAAGGGACCTTTTCTTTTACCAAATAACTGTAACAGTTAATTTAAAATAGCAGATTAAACAAATCGGAAGGAAATAACAAAACAATAATTTCTTTATGAATAAAATTTCATTAGTAAACAATTGTATCATGCAGTTTAGATTTAACTTCAAAAACTATAATTTATGTACATACTGTGCATTTCTACAAATCTTTGATCCAAGGCTGCCTGTAGTTCATCATAATTAGTGGTGGCAGATGTAAACAATTCAAATGACTCTTGAACATATGGTAGTAAAAGCTGTGAAAAAATAAAAGTTTTTTATCAAAATGAAACATCTTAACTATTTATTATAAACTAATGACTATATATTATAACAAACACAACTATATATTATAGCAAAGGCAGCTACACAAATTGTTAGAAGTATTTATTTTTAAGCTAATCTCTTTCAGGAGTATTCATGTTTTATTAACCTTTATAATGCTCACTTAAAAAGCCTATTAAGAAATTTATAACCAAATGAAAATGACTTCTTTTTTTTTTCCGGTTGACTCTACAGACCTTGTAGATCTTTGGCCACGTGAACCAGCCTTCTCCAACTATGCCTATCTTGGCATACTGCTTTCCAGTTTGCTGCATGTATCTCTGCAGAATACTAGTTGATTCTATCTATCCATTTGGTTTTTTGGAGTTCTACATGGTTTCAAGCCAACTACTGTAGCATTAATTGTTGCCTAGAAGAGTCCTTATGAAATGCTTCGAGCTACATGCTTTGCCCATATTAACATCCTTGCTTTCATATTTTAAGATAATGCCAGTTTCTGCAAGCAGTCTTCAATGGTACTTTTCCTCCATGTGTTAACTCTGATTCCAAATCCCTCCAGTTATCATGCGAATGATTTTCCTTTCAAATCTCTCTGGGGAGCCAGTACTGTTACTGCCTACGCTTAGGCAACATTCCTATACCATGAAAAAAATAATTTTCTTCTTTGTTAGAAAAATGTACTTCCACCGCTGCTTGGACCTCTTCTTCGGTGTTAAATCTCCTCCCAAGGTCCGATTTTAACTTTGAGAAAAGGTATAAGTCGCTAGGGGCCAAGTCTGGGCTGTACGATGGATGGGAGCTTTCTTGGAATCCGCAGTCCTTCACGGTGGCCTTGGAAATCAATGCTGTGTGGACAGGGGCATTGTCGTGAAGAAGCCGAACACCTCTGCTCAACTTCTCCCACCTTTTCTCTTTGATGGCGTCTCGTTAGCTGTGAAGTAGGGCTGCATAATACTCGGCATTCACTGTGGTGTTCCTTTCCTTAAAATCAATCAGCAGTATTCCTCTGCAATCCCAAAAAATAGTGGGCATTACCTTTTTTGTTGACTACGCGACTTTTGCATTTAGAGGAGGTGCTTCTCCTGGCCTTCTCTATTCCATGGACTCTCTTTTGCTGAGTGGGTCATAGTATAGAATCATTGTTTCATCCCCAGTTACAATTGAATCCAAGAAATTTTTTGGGTCGCATTATACCCACATAAAAATTCATTGCAGCAGCGAACACGTTCCTCTTTTAGAGCAGCTGAAAGAATTTTTTGAACCCATCTTGTACTCACCTTGCTTATATGCAAATTTTCTTTAATGATCCTCAGAACACTTGTTTTTGGAAGCTATAATCTTGATGCTATTTCTTTGGTCTTCAGCTTCCGATCAGACAGCAATTCAGCTTCCACAAGTTGGATTGCTTCAGAAGTGACAGCTTACAATGGGCAACCAGGACGGCGGGTCGTCATCCAGACTTTCTCTCCCTAATTTATATAATTTTGCCCATTCTATCACAGATTCCTTCAAGGTCAGATACGGACTGGCAGGACTAAGGAAGTGCGAGCGATGGGTATGGAGAGTGTATGCATAGACATGCACAGTGGGCAAGTCGCTGTCTGGTTGAAGTAGGGGAACGGCGGCAGACCGGAAACTTATGGACCTTACTACGTAGATATATTCTTGGGATATTACAGCAACTTTTTCATCAAAATTGACTGACCGTAAGTACAACTTTATATAATTTATTTTACACTTGTTCACAATTTTCTCAAAAATACTTTAACGGTTTTGATGAAACTTGCTTAAAGTCTTCTCTCTAACCCTCTAGTGGACGGGTGATAAAAATTCATGTGAATGGACTGGGTCCCTGGGACCCAATAATTTAATTATTTTTTTCCCCCAAGAAATATTTATTATGTCTTAAGACTTTTATGTTAAGTGTAAAGAGGTGAAAAGTAATAAAGAATATAATTAGACATGGTGTTTATTTTTAAGAATTAGAACTATTATTGAAAAAAAATACGAATTTTACAAAAGAAAACAAATTGTGTAAACAAATCCTAATAATGTGAGGCTATTCTTCTTAAAAAATAAAGCAAAATTACACTAATTAATGTATTTAATTGAGCTTCAGTTGATGTGTCAATTTCATCATCATGATGCATCTATGGAACCGAAGACTGGCAAGGACATACATTCAACAATGTCAGGAGGCTTGAATTGTCTTTGGTGTATTCCAACTGGCAGCTTCCCACAATAAATTTCTAAGATGTACTTATAAAATAAACGAGCATCCTCTAAAGAAAATACTTTTATTCTATTTTTGGCAGGCTTTGACTGGATATAAATTTGAAGCCTGCTAAAAGCTATTTCAACAGATGCTAAAACCATTTCATCAAGAGTCATATATTCCCCTATAAAATAATTTTTCTGATAATTACTGCTAATTTTTTCAAAGAATTCTCTGATTAATTAATTAGAGCAGTAAACATCCCATATTAAAAGAAAATATAACCGACTTTGAAAAATATGAATTAACGGGTAGAGTTCTATGGACCAAAAAATCTTGAAACTCAACTGAACTTGATGCTTGAAACTCTACACATAAACTGAAGCGGGGAAGGCATGAAGGTACAGAGCCAGAAAAGGACTTTGTAGATTCTGAGGATGTTATATGACATATGACTGGTGCCTCGGTCCCACCCTCCATTGGAGGGTACTGTTCAACCAGTACCTGCCCCCGCTTCTGTTAATCTTCTGATTATAAGTAATGTTAATGATGGGGGTAATAATCAAAATCTTATATTATTTATTCGAGGGAATGCTATATCAGGGGCTCCAATTATTAGAGGTACTAGTCAATTCCCAAATCCTCCAATTATAATTGGTATAACTATAAAGAAAATTATAACAAAAGCATGGGCTGTAACTACAACATTATAAATTTGGTCATCACCAATAAATCTTCCTGGTTGCCCTAATTCAATTCGGATAATTAATCTTATGGCTGATCCTACTATACCAGATCATATACCAAATGTAAAGTTCCAATATCTTTATGATTGGTTGAGAATAATCATTTATTCAAAGCCTTTTAACTTTTCATACATATATTACATCTAATTAGGAATTGATAAATTATTTGCCACTTCTATAAATTTGTTTTATTGAAAACTAGTTTCGAATGTTATACATTCATCCTCAGTTCTAAAAACACACAAAAAATTCAAAAATAAGCAATTCAAAATATAGTTGGTATTATTATACATATGTATAATACTACCAACTATATTTTGAATTGCTTATTTTTGATTTTTTTGTGTGTTTTTAGAACTGAGGATGAATGTATAACATTCGAAACTAGTTTTCAATAAAACAAATTTATAGAAGTGGTGGCAAATAATTTATCAATTCCTAATTAGATCGATCCTTCTATACCATCATGCAGATGTCAACTGATATATTACATCAGTGAGGAAATGCAGGAAAAAAGTTGTGAAGAAAAGAACATTTTATTTGCGCATATTACTGAGTTTATTTCAAGTAGTGTTTTTGTGAATTTCTTAAAATTATGTTAGAAAGATTATAGGGTGGTATTATTATTACAGGGTGGTAAGGGAAAGTTGTGTGATGCACGCACCATACTTTATTATAATATATGTCTGTAAAAGCAAATGTTTTGATCCAAATGCCTTTTCCTCTATTATTTTATTTTAGGTTTATTTTGTGTAGTTTATATTATTATATTTCATCTGTTCTTCACCTACTTATTTCCTTATATTATTTCATTAATAATTAATATTTGTATGGTATTGTTAAAGCATCATCTATTAAGTTTTTTATAATGTCTCATTTACTTTATTATTATTTGCATCTCTATTATAACACATCTTTATTACTTTTTCATCTTAAGTTTTACTTTTATTATTTATCTATTTTCTTTTTGTCATTTAATTTGCCATTTTACTTGGTATCTAAACTTTTTTTTATCTCTGATTTTATTTTAGCCCTGAAGATGAACCAGATGTTTAGATTGAAACGGCGGCTTATATAATAATAAAAAATACTGACTATATATTATCTACCTCATATATTATCTATGATCATTATTAATAATCATAGATTTCAAATAATTGATGCAATTTTTATATTGTTTAAGATCGAGCATCAATTTAACGGTGCTAATAAATTTCTTATCATGTAAATATTGGTAAATCGATATTTAAAACAGAAAAGAAAAAGCTATATTTTTACTTTCCCTTACCTATATACGAAATATATATAGTAAGGGGAAGTATTGCAATCGTGAAAATTTTCGGATTCGAGTTTTCAACGTAAATACACGTTTTAAGGTCCCCTGAGTCCAAATGGTCTGTGTATCTGTGTGTATGTGAACAGCCTAGCTCAAAAACGAAAAGTTGTACGGTACTGAAATTACGTATTTAAGGTAGGTATATGGCTGTGATGTTACAGCAACTTTTTCATCAAGATCGACTAATCGGAAATGCCACGTTATATAATCAATTTTATATATTTTTTACAATTTTCTCGAAAATGGACAATTTTGATGAAACTTGCCTAAATTATTCTTCATAAAGATCTTTAAATTTTTATTTAGGCAGTACATCACTGAGGAAATGCAGGAGAAAAATTTATGACAAAAAAGAATATTTTATTTGTGCATAGCTTAAAAAGTATACATTTTATGATAAATTATGTATAGAATTGTATGAAAGGTAATTAAATTATCTAAAAACCAATAAATGAAACATCAAAATCGGACAGTATTAGCAAAGATACAGCGTATTTTATGAGGAGTACAAGACCCTAGACGGGTAACCGAGCGCATCCGAAAGGAGACGGATGCAATCGAACCTCCTCCCACCAATCTGTTGCAATCATACTTTGTTTACCAGCAAATTATATTAAAAAGATAATTATTATAGGACGGTAAGAGAAAGTTGTGTGATGCGCGCACCACACCAGATTTTTTCTTAACCACCTCTAACAGATGTAAAATATTTATATCTTTTAACAGGTGCTAAAGAAGGGAGATCTTGCTGACTGTGGTTAATTGGAGGGGAATTACATTGCCCTCAATCCCCAGTAAAATCTGGTCGAGGATTGTTCTAAATAGAATTGGTCCAGAACTAGAGAGAGACAGAAAAGAGCAGCATGGATTCAGACCTGGAAGATCTTGTGTCAACCTGATTAACTCACTAAGGACTATTGTAGGGCAGTCCAGAGAATTCCAGAGTCCACTTTGGCTTGTTTTTGTCGACTTCCTGAAAGTGTTGTAACATACTACTTTTTCGTTAGATATCTGATTTGTTGAGCTAGCCCAGTGGAGGGGAGCGGGTTCAACCAGACTTATCTAAATAAATGTAAAATATTCTTAAAATTTTATTTAGTAATAATTCACAAATTAAAAAAAAACATTTAGTCTAACTTTGTACAATTTAATAATAACTGAATTTCAATGCTGTAATATTTATTCAATCTGCAAATCAGTCAATATATGAGAAAATTCCTTTAAAATAAGCTATAACAAATGACCATAACTAAACTCACATTTTAACATTTACTCTTGAAATAGTCCTCTTTCACTGTTCAGCTGGAATTGATTCTCATAGTCTTAATCAGTTTTCAGTTCTTTAATATCCCACCCCAATGGGTTCAATGTACAGAATAAGGATGCACAAAACTAGGCTAACAGTTAAGATGTTTTCACACAATTTGTTAACCCTTTTTTTTCAAAACTCTCCACACTGTAACCTCCCCATTTCTCTCACATGTGTTTTATTAATTGTCTACCGTGACATTCTCCTCTCTTCCTGGGGTTGCGGGAGGGTATTCTGCTACCATGTTTAGGCTATCCGGACAATCTACTTTCAACTCCTGTTTATGCCTATTTCCTAATGGTCTTCCTTCCTCGTCAACCACCTCATACACTAGAGCCAACAAAACCTTTTTGATAACACCCTTTTCGTACTTTGGTGCAAATTTGGCAGTATAGTACTTACTTAAGTCTGATATAGGATACGTTTTCACCAATACTTTCTGGCCTTCAATCAACCGGGCTGGTCTCCGTCGAAGATTATAATGTCGGGCATTGTTTTCTTGGGCCTGACGCAATCGACTTTGAGCATCTTCCATAATCATTTTGAGCTTCTCATCGATCCTAGTTATGGTCTCTGGTCCATCACAAACAAGGACGTGTGGCTGACTAGCTCGCAGCCAAAGTTTAGAAGGGCTGGAGTTGTCTCATGGCTGGCTGTCCTCAAAGCAAAGCCGAACTCCACGATATGTTTATCCCAGGATCGATGCTTATCTCTAACATAAGACGAAATCATTGTCTTGATCACCCTATTTACCCTCTCATTAGGGTTAGCCTGGGAGTGATATGTTGGATTATATCGACAATTAGTGCCATATTTGCTCAGCATATTCTTGAATTTTTCGCTAGTGTACTGAATGCCATTGTCACAGTATACTACTTTAGGTAGACCAAACATTAAGAACACGTCATTCTCTATGTGTTTTGTTATTGCCTGTGCAGTCGCCTGTCTTAAAGGGAAAAGCAGGGTAAATTTGGTTAGGTAATCAGTTACCACTAGTAAATACCGATTCTGCTTCGAAGAAAATGGAAATGGTCCCATGAGGTCTGTAGAAATTACCTGCCAGGGTTTTGAAGGCACAGGAGTCATTTCCATCAAGCCTGCGGGAGCTTTTTGTTCCGGCTTCATAATTTGGCATGTATGACAATTTTTCACAAACCTGGCGACGTCACGGATCAGGCTTGGCCAGAAATAATAAAGAGCAATGCTCTTCTTCGTCTTGTTCAACCCCATATGTCCTGCAGTCGGTTCCTCGTGGAATCGTTTGAAAACTGCTTCTCTTTGATTCTTCGGTAACACAAGTTTCATTTGTGATTGATTGTCGCCAACTTTCAAGGGGTTCCTCTCAAACACATGCTTGATGAGACGACCTTCAGCAATCCGCCATTTTGCGCTTCATATTCTGGTACCAGGAATCCGCTTCCTCACCATTAATGACCACTGCTGCTAGGGCAGGGTTGGGGTCTAGTGGAACCTGATCTATTGCACGTGATAAAGCATCAGCTGCCATGTATTCTTTCCCTGGTCTGTGCTGTATCCGGTAATCATAATTCTGAAGTCCATCGAGCTAATCGACCAGAAGGATCTTGCAGACGATGAAGCCACATCAGAGAGTGATGATCCGTGATCACCGTAAATTTAGTGCCTTCGATATAGGGTCTAAACTTTTCGATGGCCCTAATCACTGCTAAACATTCCAACTCTGTTGCGGAGAGTTTTTGTTCGGCCTACGTTAGGGCTCTGCTAGCATACGCGATAACCTTCTCTCCTTCATCAAGCTCTTGAGACAAAATTGCCCCTAATCCAACGGAGGAGGCATCTGTCTGAACTATAAACGTCCTCGTAAAATCTGGGCATGCCAATGTAGGTGCTTCCACCAACTTCGTTTTAATATCTAAAAAGGCGTCTTCTTGTTCCTGACCCCAGCTCAACTTCTGACCCTTACGCAGAAGATGCGTTAGTGGTGCCATCCTAGAGGCAAAATCTGGAATAAATCTTCTGTGCCAAGAAGCTAATCCTGTGAACGCCCAAATTAGACGTATTGTCTTCGGGCGGAGGTAGTTAAGGATACTGGCTACTTTATCCGGGTCAACTCTTCATCCATTTCTATCTACTAGGTACCCAAGATACCTTAGCTCCTGTCGAGCGAACTTACATTTTTCTCGATTCAAAGTTAGACCAGCGTTGTTGATACGTTCCAAGACCTTTTTAAGGGTCTCGATGTGCAAAGAAAAGTCTGGTGTCACCACGACAACATCGTCCAAATAAACAAAAACATATGGTTCCAGCTCAGGCCCAAGCACCTGATCTATCAGTCTTTGCCAAGTTGCGGGTGCATTGTGTAGGCCAAAGGGCATCCTGTTGAATTGGAACAGTCCCCGACCAGGTATAGTGAATGCTGTATTTTCTTTGCTCTCTTCCGACAGACCAATCTGCCAATACGATGATTTCAAATCTAGAGTACTTAGATACTTCGCATTTCTCAGGCGATCTAATATAGTGGACAAACAGGATAAGAGATACGAGTCTTTCTTTGATACCGCATTGAGTCGCCTGAAGTCTACACAGAACCTATATGATTTGTCCGGTTTCCTAACCATCACAACAGGTGATGACCATGGACTACACCCATCTCAATCATCTCATCCAATTGTTGATGCATTTCCCTGAGAACTGCAGGTGAAACTGGATAATATTGTTGTTTTATTGGTGGGTGGTCTCCTGTATCGATTTTATGGGTGTAGTTCTTGACAAATCCAATCTTCAATCCTTCCTGATCGAGGTACTGATGGAGAAGTTGTTGAAGCTGTTTCCTTTCGACGACCGTCAGTGACTCCTCTGAAACCAGAGAACTTGCAACAAGACACTTTCTGTAATCAGCAGGATTCCTGAACATCCAAACATTGTCGGTTAAATTGGGAACGACACCCACTGACTTCCAAAAATCTACTCCCAGGATCAAGGGGATAGTGAGATCAGGGGCCAACAACATCGTAATTACCCTAATTCTATTTTCTAACTTAAAGGGTATGGTTACCTCACCCAAGACAGAGCATCCTTGACCATTCGGGACCACAATCTCACTAACATTAGATTTCCTCATCTCTAGTCGGCCTTTGATAAGTTCCCATCCAGGCCCACCCACAATCGTTCGGGAAGTCTCTGAATCTAATAATCCCATCATAGAACGGTCAAAGATTTTCACAAGCAGGTACGGTCGCTGATTCTGAGAACCAGGTCTGCAAAGTTTGTAGTTCCTAGCACCTGGCTTAAATGTAGCCAGCATATCTTCTTTGTCGTCATCAGAATACCCCAAATATGGTGGCAGAGAGGTGTGAGGCAAGACTAATTCCCCTCTGCCTCGCCGTTTCCCTTCCTCATGGGCTTATTAGCCCTACGAGTCCTGCATTGTCCACATTCATAAATTTTGACTCCTTTTTCGCCGCAGCCATTACAAAATATACGCCGAGACTCCTTACAATCACGGAAACGGTGACCTTGTTCATTGCAATTCCAACAGATAGCATTGCAAACTTTTACTGGATTATTTGAACGTGTCTGTTGTTTGATTGCATTTACTTCTGCAGCCGAGGGCTCCTCCAAAGAAGTATCTGCATCGAGAGCAGCTATATCTTTGTGCCGATTCCCATAGTTGAATCAGGTTCTAATAGTCCGCGGGATGGCGGTTCTCTGAATCTAGTGGCGAGCACTCTTCCCAAAGACAACTTTCCAAGTGTTTCTTCGAGTTCATATAAATTTTCGTACCGCGTTAGGCCAAGAAGCGCAGGTACTCAGGTCTTAAATTTCTCTGAACTGCCTCACTCCAATCAGAAAACCTATGACGGTTCGAACCAAACCATAGCCGAGCCAGTTAAAAGATCTCCTGCCACTCGAAATAACTCTCCTTGGCTGATCCCTCTTGCCAATCTTTGCTCCTCTACTTCTTCCAAAAAAGCACCTAAAAATGGGCCCGACGAATCGCCTGAAAATCGCAAACCCCATTTATAAGCTTTTATATCTCTTACTGTAGACTTGGGATCTTCGGTCCAAGGCATAACAGTAGAATCGACTGTGGTAATGGTTGGTAGTGTGATCGTCGATTTTTTCTCCAACAATTCCTTTAAAATAAGATATAACAAATAATCATAACTAAACTCACATTTTATCATTTACTCTTGAAATAGTCCTCTTTCACTGTTCAGCTGGAATTGATTCTCATAGTCTTAATCAGTTTTCAATTCTTTAATATCCCACCCCAATGGGTTCAATGTACAGAATAAGGATGCACAAAACTAGGCCAACAGTTGAGACGTTTTCACAAAATTTGTTAACCCTTTTTTTTTTCAAAACTCTCCACACTGTAACCTCCCCATTTCTCTTACATGTGTTTTATTAATTGTCTACCGTGACAGCGTTTGACAATGTTGACAGGACCAAGATGTGAAAAACTCTTGCCAAGAAAGCAGTACCAGGCAAAATAATATCAATTATTAAGGCCATGTACGAATCATTTGTATGTAGTATGGTACATGAGGGCAAGTTATCTGAGTCATTTATTACCAGGCTGGGAGTGCGGAAGGGTTGTCTGCTCTCCCCACTATTGTTTCTTATGGTTCTGGATGAAGTAATGAAAGCAGCAAGCAGGGGAAGACGCAGAGGCATCCAATGGGGGCTCACTGGACGCCTGAGAGACATAGATTATGCAAATGACATCTGTCTCATTGCACACAGGTATATCGATATTTCGGGAAAATTGGCAGACTTGGAAATGAATGCAAGAAATATGGTTTAGAGATAAATAAAGGGAAAACCAAAGTGATGAAGGTTAACTCAAGATCCGCTAAATGAAGAACTTGAGACAGTGGAGTCATTCCAATACCTAAGTAGCATGGTGGTGCCGGATGGGGGCATAGAACAGATTGTTGTAAGTCGAATCCGTTAAGTCAGAGGGTCATTTGTCCAAAAAAATCCTTGGGAAAAAAATTCGCATTTTTAATACAAATTTTAAGGCCATTCTACTGTATGGATCTGAAACGTGAAAGGTCACCAAAATTATAACGAGGAAGTTATAAACCTTTCTTAACAAATGTTTGAGAAATATTTTAAGAGTGCAGTGGCCTAGATTAATTAGCAATGAGAAGCTCTAGCGAAGAACAGGACAGAGGGAAGTTGATGCCAAAATCCGCGGAAGGAAGTGGAAATGGATAGAGTATACCTTACGCCGTCCAAGAGACAACACTGCAAGAGAAGCCCTCTACTGGAATCCTCAAGAATGGCATAGAGTTGGTCGACCAATGTGCTAATGTGCTTGAATCCGATGGGCAGAAATAGGAGAATTGGTTGCGGGCTGAGATAGATGGCGAACATTCATAACGGTCCTACGTCCCACCAGGGATATCAGGAATTTATCAAATCATTATTCAAATCAAGTTCTGAGAGCTCTTAAAACAAATATAGATCATTGTTTATCATAAAAAATTTGATGAACACAATACAATACGTTTTAAGTATCATATGTGTACTTGCATATATTTCATTATTATGTAAACTTATTGTGGCAAATAATGACTATGATTCATAACAGCAAATTCATATTAGCTTCCCTGAGCTCATAAAATTCCCTTACTTTTGATCTTTTTCATAAAATTTCCTGACTTTTCCAGGTCTTCCAGGTCAGATAGACACCCTGCTTAACTACTACTACACCCCCTCCCCTCTCCGTAAATGACATACATTAAGTAAATAAATAGATACAAATCCGATTTACATTTGAGTACACAAGTATTCATCAATAAATAATTATAAACCTTATAATCCCAAACATCGTCATCTTCTTTACAAGAAATTTCTGGATACATGAGAGAAGTCGGGTCGACCACCATTTGAGTACTGATCATAGAAACTAAGAAATCCATACAAGCAAGAGCATGACACCAGGATCGAGTAGTATTCACTGTAAAATAAATAAATAGAATAGCATTCTTGATCTTAAAGAAAAAAAATCAATTTAAATAGGATTAGTTGAGATTAGCTGAAAATTTATTTTTTTAAATTAAATATTAAAAAAGAATTAATAACTCTTAACAAAAATAATTTCAAATTCCAAATATCCCTAAGCTTTTCATCAACTTATTTATTTATATATGAGGTGCTCCATGCAAGAAGAGCAAATCCGCCATGTCACCATAATTTTTTTTTTTCATTTAACGGCTTGTATGTTATATGTACGGGTGTTATATTCTTGATATATAGATGTAATGGTTATATATACTAAACATATAATATATTATACCAGCCGTCAAATAAAAATAAAAAATTGGTAACATGGTAGATTCACTCTTTTTGTTTGGCCACAATATTTTCACTATATTTAAAGATTTTAAATGTATAATAATGTGGCTTTTGCATTGAACTGTTATAATCCTGACAGTGCTACCAATGTAATATTCTCGATTTGATTTGCAATTTGAAAATAATAATAATATATGTGACTAATTAAAACATTTAAATTTTACTGAAAAAACAATTTTTTTATTAAACAAGAAATAGCTACATTTAAAATATGAAACTTTAAAAAATCAGAACATTTCAGAAACTGAATAAAATAAATTAAAAAATTGAAGTTTTTATAACTTTATAAAGAAAAAGGTAGGATTGATTTAATATTGTGAAATATTCGAAAAAGTAATAAACATAATTTTATTACATTATATCAAAATTTCTTTTTGTTATAATATCATAAAAAAATATCAAATTAAAATGTTATGCATAAAAAAAATGTTATATGGATAGTTCATTTGAAGGCTTCTTAATTTCTGTTGAATGCTCCTCTTCTTTCTTCATGACTGGTATCATAGGTAGTTCCTAATTAGAAAATGTTGCAAATTAATCAGGACTTTACTCTCTGTCCTTTGTTCATGTTTTTGTTTTTACTTTTAAATACACATGCTGACTTAATTTCATTCTCATGTATTTGACTTTCTTATATCTGTATTCACTGTCAATTCAAGATAAAAATGTATAGTATGTTTACCTCATAACCCTTTATAGGGCAAAATTAGTGAGCATTGCAAAAAAAAAAAAAAATGTTATCTTTAAATTTATTCTTTAAGGTGTTTACTAGATAGTTTCGAAGATTTTTTATGAAAATTTTATTTTTTTATTAGGAAACTATAAGAGCTGTATAAGTTTCAAATTTGTCATTTCTCATTTTTTTTAAATAAATAAACGTTTCAATTTTCAAAATGTATTTATTTATAACTTTAATAGTGTTTTGAACTTAACTACAAGTATAATATTTATTGAAATTAACTGTAACTAAAATCTATATTAAAATTAATGTTATTTACAAAATAAAGTAATGATAAATTCATAAATGTGAAGGATTTCCTTCTGAAGAAGTATAATGTATATAAAAAGTATAATGTAGCGTAATGTAGAAGTATAAGATAATGCTCAAAAGTAAAGAGTAGGAATATGAGATTTTCCTTCTTTCCATATTTATAATGATTACCTTATATTTGCAAGGATATCCTCTATGGAGAAGTAAATGGTATCACAGAAAACTAGCAAGTTCAGACATGAAAATCAGCTGATGCGCTCCTTTTTTGCTCCAGCCACCTTTTTGTGTTATGCTCTTAGCTCTGTTGTTGCTATTACATTTTATTTTGTTTAGTTAAATAAACTTGTTTTGTTAGATGAAATATTGTTAAAAATTTAAACAAAACTATAGCCAATCAACTTTATAGGATTGAAGTAACAACAGTATTCATTACATTTTAAATCTTATACTAATTAAGAAATTTCTCTTTAAAAAGATATTCAAATATAAATCAAATTAGCATGAAATAATTAAAAACATTTTCATCTTAAATAAATACTCAAATTTAACTATTGAAAAATCAAAATGTCTTTTTTAATTAAGGTACTAATCACATAATGATTAGTCTGACAAAATTATTTAAGTTAGGGAGAGAAAGTCTGGATGACGTCCCGTGTCCATATGGGCGCATTGGAAGCTGTCACTTCTGAAACAATCCAACTAGTGGAAGCTGAATTGCTGTTTGGTCGGAGGCTGAAGACCAAAGAAATATAATATAGCAGCAAGATTGGGGGCTTTCAAAAACAAGTGTTCTGAGGATCATTAAAGAGCATTTGTATATGAGAAAGGTGAGTGGAAGATGGATTCTAAACATTCTTTCGGCTGCTCAAAAAGAGAAAAGTGTTCACTGCTGCAATGAATTTTTGCATGGGTATAAAGCAGACCCAAAAAATTTCTTGGATTCAATTGAAACTAGGGATGAGACAATTGTTCTATGCTCTGACCCAATCAGCAAAAGAGAGTCCTTGGAATGGAGAAGGCCAGGAAAAGCACCTCCACTAGAGGCAAAAGTCACACAGTCAACAAAAAAGGTAATGGCCACCATTTTTTGAGATTTTAGAGGAACACTGTTGATTGATTTTAAGGAAAGGTATTATGCAGCCCTACTTCACACCTAACGAGAAGCCATCAAAGAGAAAAGGCGGGGGAAGTTGAGCAGAGGTGTTCGGCTCCTTCACGACAATGCCCCTGTCCACACAGCATTGATTTCCAAGGCCGCTGTAAAGAACTGTGGATACCAAAAAACCTCCCATCCATCCTACAGCCTAGACTTGGTCCCTAGCAACTTCTACCTTTTCTCAAAGTTAAAATCTGACCTTTGTGGGAGCAGATTTAACACCGACGAAGAGGTCCAAGAATATTTTTCTAACAAAGAAGAAAATTTTTTTTTTTTATGGTATAGGAATGTTGCCTAAGCATTGTATTAAGGGCATAGAACTTAGAGGAGAATATATTGAAAAATAATAACACCAGTTTTTTCTTTCTCCTTTCTTTCTTCCTCAGGCCGGAAACTTGTGGACCTTACTACGTAACACTGAAATATTATTATTTTATTATTATACGTAATCCTGCCAACAAATATGATGAGAAAAATGACTTAAAATAATATTGCTACTTTTTTTTTTTAATGAAGTAATACTGTAATCGCAACAAACTTGATGATAGTAGTCTGAGACATATGAAGGGCAAATGCTAGATGATTACTGGTACAGAAGATGGACCAACTTTTCTATACTGGCTATTTATGTGGTGGGAAGGTCTTTTATGTATTTTTCTAGTCTTATCGTCGTCAATTAGCTCCCCATGAAAGTATTTAAAAAATTCTAATTGACGTATTTGGCTTTGGTACAAAATGTGTACCAGTGACCTATAAAGGATGGTCTATTGAGTTTCACTATTTCTAACACGACATAAGGTCTTTGAGCCAGGCTTCATAAGTTTGGTAAAGATCAACATCTTTAGGTTCAACAACCTCCAGGCGCCACATGACTGCAGAGCATTGTAGATCATGACCTACATCGCACTCGACATATCAAGGGCCAAGATGATGAGAACTGTAGTAATCTAAGTTTCTTCCGTTGATGAATGAAGATGATTTCCTTCAGTTCAAGGAGCTCTTAGATTATTTAGGATAATATCCTATAAGCAATTGGTAGGAGAAAGCTGCCATGATAATTTTCACAGGTAAGCTGACCTCCTTATCTTATGTCTGGGGTAGATTTAGAAGTGTTTTTTCAAGTATGGAATTTCACATTAACTAGCAATTAAGACAGAGGTGGCCCCCCAAATTTAAATTTTTACCACCATGATTTATTGGACAAGATCTGGATTGGAGATAAATATATTATTATTGTGTATTTGGCATCTTTATTTGATATTAGAAATACCTGATGATGGCTTGAGAAGCCGAAACGTTGCATATAAATATAAACCTCATCATTGTCATTCTTGTTTTTGCAGGTGTTCAATATTGGCTTCAAGGATTTTCTTGAAGTTATTGCGATTTCTTAGATTTTGAATCTCTCTACAAATTCAATATTCTTAGTTACCATCTTTTTCTGGCGATGAGTGCTTTTTTTCTTTCCTTCTAAAGTCGTGATATTCTTCTGTTGCCCTCTTGGTACAGCGGTTCACATGCAGAGAGTTATCATATCAAATCCTATCAAAGTGGATTTCGCAAAGGAAAGTTTACTACTGGTCAGATGTTTACTTTCTGTCAGATCATAAAAAAAAAACAGAGCATATCATTACTAGTTGAAAAACTTCAAATGCCTATGAATGAAGCATTGGGCTGTGGCAAATTATATTCTGCCATGGAAGAACTAAGTAAACCAGAAAAGCTAATGCGGATGTGTAAGGCCATCATGGAAAGAGCTCAAGTTTTAAGCAAGACGAACTTAAAACTTGAAAAGACTGTGCGGGACTTGGCATTCAAACAAATGGAACCATCTTCAGCAGGTCTGTTCAGCTCCTAGGATTTATAGATGACCTGGATATAGTAGGGAGGTCTCTCTTTCACAGATGTGCAGGCACCTTTCCAAGCACTGGAGCAGGCTGAAAGATGGTTGGGCCTGGAAATTAATTCTTCCAAGACAAAGTATATGGCAAGGGGCTAGGAAGTGCAACAAGGAGAAACTATAATAGTTGGCTCATATACTTTTGACCGAGTCAAAGATGAACTTGCACTCTTAATTCGTTAGAGAAAGATACTGCCATCTATCTTGGGGAGAGTCTGCATTGGTCAGGCATGGAGACAAAGAACCAACCTGGAGCTGTATGAGCTACAAAAAAGACCCAAATGCTGTCCATTTCATCCATATGGGAACACTAAGATGGCTTGGTCATATAGCTTGAATGATACCAATATACCGAGGAAGACTATGTAAAAAGTACGGCATGGGACCAGGAGATATGGTTAAGTTAAAGAACTAACGGAAGGATGATGTTGCCAATGACACTACGTACATTCGAAACTGGTTGATTGCTGCACAGAATCAAGATAACTTGCAGAGACTGATTTAGGAGACCATGACAAAAAAAATGGGTTATGCATCCGTAAAGAAGTTCAAGTTCACATGTGACTGGAAGGTACTGGTGAGCCTACTACAACCTACAACCTTAGGGAACCCAGAACATTTAATTGTTCCTAATTTTATTTTAAAAACAATAATTTTATCTAAAACTAATAAATATTAAAAAAATAAATAATGAAAACAGAAAACCTAAAAAATATACTCAAATTTTCATTACGACTAACATTGAAAATTTAAAATCTATAGTTAGATTTAGGATTTCAAGTAAAACTGTTGGTGAAATTCCTGAATGTTTTTAGAAGAATAAATTAAATTAAAAAGAAAAACAAATTCTGAGTTTTAAATACAGACAGATAGAAACTATTAATACCTGATATAAGCCATGATTTCTCAATTTTTCCTCTATAGGACAATTTTTTCATAATGTATGGAAGTTCTGTGATGTAATTAGTTTTGTTAATATACGAGTCTTGCCCAGCATTGATGATACGTCTCAGCAACAAATCAACAACATCAATAAACAATTTCAAAGTAAGGGGACGTATACTGCCATTACTTAATATAGCACAGCCTTCAGGATCATCATTCAAAAACTTTTCAATCTGTAATTGACAAATTAATTTTTTCAAATATTATTAAATTTAGTTGATTAAAAAATAATCATGATAAGTTTTAAGAAATAATAGTATTTTTACCCAACTACGGTGAAGCCACGAGGAGGGTAATATGTTTAGCTTGACCGTTAGTAGATATCTAATGATTTTTTGAGAGAATGGTTCAACTGATATTCAAGTATAGTGGGTCAAATTACTCATTGTGATCCCGTGAATGTTTTGAAACATTTTGAGCTCAAAATACTAAAGAAGTATTGTATTAAATGAGTTTAATCTGTCCATTTGAGGTTACCTAACGATTTTTTGAGTGAACTCTATGAACGATTTTTAAGTATGATGGCGCAAATTACCCAGTGAATTCCCATGAATGGTTTGAAACAATGAAAGCTCAAAATCCTGAAAAAATGTTTCATTATATTTTTAAGTATTTTCAGCTTTCTGTTAATGTTTCTTACTATATCATTTGTGGTATCATGACCATATGATAATAAATTATAAACAATCATACTTGAAAAACTACAAAAGTTATAATAAAATAACATAAAAACAATAAAACGAATAAAAACCCGACGACGGAAATAACTTTTATGCCTCAGCTACTTATCACATTTCATTTCATTCGTAGATTTATAAATAAAATTTAATAAAAACTAGATAATTAAGAATAATTAATTTAATAATTAAGAACATTGATGGGTTCTAAATGAAGTTGACGCCCATGGATATTGAACCTCGGTGTTGTAGTCGGGTGTCTTCCACATGTTACAATATTTTCTGTCGCATTCATCTGTGCATGTCAAAATACAGCAAGATTCTTGCATCTGTGCATATAAACATACAGAAATTAAAATAATGTATTGAGTAAAGAAGAGTCTTCATTTTCGTTTGGGTGTTGAAGGGACCGAACTACAACACCAAGTTTCAGTATTCATGGGCCTCAACTTCACTAACAGCCCACCAATGCGCTTAAGTAGATATGAAAGTACATTTCATCCCTTAGTACAAATGGGGTTGTAAAATATAAAAGTTATTTCCGAAGTCGTGGTATCTATTTTTTATTAAATTTTATTTATAAATCTACGATGCAATGAAATGTGATAAGTAGCTACAGTAAACAAAGTTTATCTAATCAAAGTAACCAAAAACTTGAGTCATAAAAAGAACAATGTATAAAGGAGACTTAAACAATGTGTAAGGAATACTTGTTCTTTGAATCCAAGAAATAGTGTCAACAGGATTATAACAACATGCCACAAGATTAGTTACTACCATAACAGTATAATGGGTTACATTCATCTAATTAAATGTTGTAACAATCATTGCATGAAAAAATCAAATTTTAACATTCACAATAAAAACTTGTTTTACACCTTATATAATTTCATTATCATAAAATTTAGTAACAATATCAATACTTTTCTTTGTGCATTTATTTGCCAATCTTTATCCTCAATGATACGGCAATCTCTCATAGTTCTAGCTCCACCAAAACTGCTAAGTCTTGTAGAGTTTGTGCTCATGGTAGTAGTTCTAAAAAATAAAAGCACATAGGTTATTATACAATGTCCCAAATAAGTTTTAATTTTTTGGAAAAGACAAGTAACTTCAAGATTTAGCAACCATTCTCATAGATATTAATCAGTTCCTTTTTAGGATAATACCAAGTTAAACATATAATAAATTATATTAATATCCAATATTTTTTACTAAAAAAGATTTTCCCACTATAAAAAGTTGTATAGTTACTCATCCATATAAATTTTCAATATTTTTTGTTTATATACAGCATAACTACAATAAGCACATTACTTAAAAAGGACATTTAAGGAACAAAATAAAAGTAATTTATGTAAATGTTTAAAATATAAATTTAAGAATTTTTAATAACTTCATTATTATTATATACCCTTTTTAATCCAAAGTCCTTCTCAGGGCACATCTTTTTTTTTCCTTCATTTAAAGTTATCTCTAAGTGTAACATTAGATGAAGAAACAGTAAAGGTGTCCTGAGAGGCATTTGGGGTTAATTATAACAATAATTATAATCTCTAAAATAGATCTAATAATTCAAATAAACAGATATCAACCTTGATGGTCTCTCAGTTCCAAATGTTTTACGAGATGTAGCTGGTGTTACCATACTATTACGATCTTCACTACAGGATCTTTTACCAACAGGAGTTGCCATACCAATTTTTCTTTCAACTGAATGAGCACGTCTTACTGGAATACTTGATTTTTTATCTTTCCTTCAAAAAGATTAGAATTAGAATCAGCAATTAATCATAGTCGTCCCAAACAGCACCTGTAAACAAACTTACCTAGCACTTTCAAATTCTGTGAACGTCATCATCCTAACAGGATTACGAGATGATGACCTCCTACCCAATGACTTCTTCATATTAGGAAAGCAGTCAACACCTAAAATGAAAAAATATACAGAAACGAACAGAGGATTATTCTAATTGTACAGCCAAGTTCATATAAGGATACATAAGAAAATACATCTATACATATGGTCTATAAATACATCATGCATTAAGTATTTCAACCATTTTACACCAATTAACATATAATTAATCAAATAAAATCTATGAAAGAAATATTTGATTTTGAGTAATTTAAAAAATTGGGATTAAGTAACATTAAAATGAGAAATTTGTTTATCAATTTAAAATTAGATTCACTCAAACTAAAAATTAAAGAGGGTATTAATTAATTAATAAAAATAAAAAAAGCACAATAAAAACGAAGGTAAATATATATTCACTTTCACAAATATAAAACACCTTACTTAGTGGTCTTCGGAAAGACTAAAAAAGGACCACAATACACTGAATTCTTTACAATTATAGAACTTTGACAAATAACCAAAGTATTTTAACAAAACTACTAAATATTAAATCAGCGACTTTCTTCCCGCTTAAAGTATAAACATTGAAACGTTATACCAAAGAAGCAATAAAGTGGTCAAAACAAGTATTCATACATTTAGTTTTTCGGATAAAAATGTGTTTAATAATTTATTGAACATAAATTAACTGTTGGATCTGATAACAAATAGCATTCCGCATCAATTTTTACAGGTAAAGGAAATTAGAAAGCCGCACAGCCTAATTAATAACAAATATTGAAAATTCATCGTGCAAAAATTTTTGTTCCTATAGTAACAGTTGTCCGAATAATAACTTGTTAGTTTGTTCTCAGCTCATAGTTGTTTGTTCTCAGCTCATAGTTAAGATTTACCTGGAGATGGTCTCATGTGTCCCACCTTTACAGCGAGTTAAAGTTGCTCTTTCCCTCCAACCGTATACAATATATCCTTAGATCTTTCATATACCAAACTATTAACACTCAGCAACCATTCAAATACTCGGACCACGCACAGGAAACAAGATCGCGCCTTTCTGACCTCTATTCCTCTTTCCATTAAATAAGTCAATTAATAGGAAATAGATATAACGGTATTTAGCTATTGCTCTTCCCGAAAAGTTAATAGCGACTAACCTGATAATCTTTTGGAGACAATTTTTGGCGTGGTTAAACTGAACCACGGTGTCTATGGCGAGCGAGAGCCCACCTATAATGGATTGGACTTCCGATCTGAGGCTGGGTGAGCTCCCAGAGACCAACATCGTCTCACTTTGCAGGTCCGGGAATATGGCTTCTTCCCTTCACCATCCCACAATATATGTAGTTGCAAATATGGTCATTGAGAAAAAATCTGACAAAAGAAAAAAGGGCCAGGATAGCGATGGGTATGGGTTCCCAAAGAAAACCTCAAAACCAATTGTCCCATCATCAGAAAAAATCACTGTCTCCAACTCTTTTGCTGCCCTCCAACCAAACGAGGAATCAAAAAACGATTCGGTTTTACTGCCTAAAAGACCGCCTCCCATAGTTCCTGATGCCAATACAAAACTTTCTGTCATCCGAAGTTTGATGGCAATAAACCATATAACAGAATACTGTGAACGGAAATCCAGAGACAACGTCAAAATATTCGCTAATACTGCTGAAATCCACAGCAAAGTCAAATCTATTCTTATTGACTATGGCAGTAAATTTCATACTTATGCTCCTCGTGGTGTTACTAAGCCATACCTTAAATTTATACTTCTTAATTTGGATATGGATATGGACATATCTGAAATAAGGAGGCCCTGAAGCTAGTAAATGGCATCTTAGATATTCGAAGGATGCAAAAAACAGATCCCACTGGAACCAAACCTGAAATACCTCCTGTTCTCGTCACCACCACAGCTGATACGAAAATTGAAGATATTAGGGCCATTAGGGATATAAATAAAGTTATGTTTAAAGTAGTCTCATACAAGGAACAGAAAGGAATCCCACAGTGCTACCGATGTCAACAACTGGGTCACACACAGAACCGCTGCTAGCGGTTACCAGTCTACGTTCGATGCTCAGGGTCGCACGATGTCAAAGAATGCCAGCGGCAGATTAATAAGGTAAGATGTACGAAATGTGAGGAAGAGCATGTAGCCTCATTCCGCCAATGTCCAAAAAGACAACAGATGTTAACTCAGCTCAACAACAAGAGGAATGACGCCATCAACAAGAACATCCAAGGACGAAGCAAGTCCACTTTAATAGCAACTGATGTTCCACAGAGCTCTCCAGTGCCTTCTTCTGAACGCACCTATGCTAAGACATTATCGCACGCGGATCGGGCTCCACCACCTTGGATTGATCAGTTCACCAGAACGCTCACTAACTTTATGAACAATATAACAAATCAAATAACCCAGCTTATTCAAACAGTAATTTCACTCTTACCTAACAGGCATGCATAATCAACATAGCATAATAAATTTTAATACCAATGGATTTTTAAAACGCAAAGAGGAAATTGAGGTGTTATTAGCGTTGATTCGTCCATCCATCGCTGGATGGTATTTTCACAGATACCAAATTAACTCAAGATGTCCATATTCCAGGATACGCGACCATCACCGATGAAAGCCGGGACCCATATGGAGGAGTATTAATAGCGATTCGCCGGGATATAGTATGGAAAAAAAGTATCTCCGATTACTTTAGTTACTGACAAAACCATGCACCATGTCACTGTGCAGGTACGTCTAGGACAAACTTTATTCATCACAGGACTATACAGGCGTCCTCGCAGCTCGCTAATAGAATTCAATCGAATAATGATTGACTGCAGCAAAAAATCCAATCATTGGGTTATTGGAGATTTAATGCATGTCATTCCCAATGGCACAATACCAAAAACAATAAGGCGGGCCAATTCATTCTCAAAATGCCCCTTACTGTGATACACCCTTCAACTCACACTTTCAGGCATTCAGCTAATCCTTCCATGACTTCAACTATTGATCTACTTCTCACTCGACAATCCCACAAAATTATTGGATGTGAAGCTCTCGATTTTATTTCTTCGGACCATCGCCCTGTACTTTATGATTTAATGGGTAAAATTGCGAAGCCGAAGGCGACAAATTACAGTTACCGCATGGCGAATTGGGACATGTACCGAAACATAGTTCAAACCCAGCTTAACTATTAACTATTAACTTTATGAACAATATAAAGTTAGTGAGCGTTCTGGTGAACTGATCAATCCAAGGTGGTGGAGCCCGATCCGCGTGCGATAATGTCTTAGCATAGGTGCGTTCAGAAGAAGGCACTGGAGAGCTCTGTGGAACATCAGTTGCTATTAAAGTGGACTTGCTTCGTCCTTGGATGTTCTTGTTGATGGCGTCATTCCTCTTGTTGTTGAGCTGAGTTAACATCTGTTGTCTTTTTGGACATTGGCGGAATGAGGCTACATGCTCTTCCTCACATTTCGTACATCTTACCTTATTAATCTGCCGCTGGCATTCTTTGACATCGTGCGACCCTGAGCATCGAACGTAGACTGGTAACCGCTAGCAGCGGTTCTGTGTGTGACCCAGTTGTTGACATCGGTAGCACTGTGGGATTCCTTTCTGTTCCTTGTATGAGACTACTTTAAACATAACTTTATTTATATCCCTAATGGCCCTAATATCTTCAATTTTCGTATCAGCTGTGGTGGTGACGAGAACAGGAGGTATTTCAGGTTTGGTTCCAGTGGGATCTGTTTTTTGCATCCTTCGAATATCTAAGATGCCATTTACTAGCTTCAGGGCCTCCTTATTTCAGATATGTCCATATCCATATCCAAATTAAGAAGTATAAATTTAAGGTATGGCTTAGTAACACCACGAGGAGCATAAGTATGAAATTTACTGCCATAGTCAATAAGAATAGATTTGACTTTGCTGTGGATTTCAGCAGTATTAGCGAATATTTTGACGTTGTCTCTGGATTTCCGTTCACAGTATTCTGTTATATGGTTTATTGCCATCAAACTTCGGATGACAGAAAGTTTTGTATTGGCATCAGGAACTATGGGAGGCGGTCTTTTAGGCAGTAAAACCGAATCGTTTTTTGATTCCTCGTTTGGTTGGAGGGCAGCAAAAGAGTTGGAGACAGTGATTTTTTCTGATGATGGGACAATTGGTTTTGAGGTTTTCTTTGGGAACCCATACCCATCGCTATCCTGGCCCTTTTTTCTTTTGTCAGATTTTTTCTCAATGACCATATTTGCAACTACATATATTGTGGGATGGTGAAGGGAAGAAGCCATATTCCCGGACCTGCAAAGTGAGACGATGTTGGTCTCTGGGAGCTCACCCAGCCTCAGATCGGAAGTCCAATCCATTATAGTTGGGCTCTCGCTCGCCATAGACACCGTGGTTCAGTTTAACCACGCCAAAAATTGTCTCCAAAAGATTATCAGGTTAGTCGCTATTAACTTTTCGGGAAGAGCAATAGCTAAATACCGTTATATCTATTTCCTATTAATTGACTTATTTAATGGAAAGAGGAATAGAGGTCAGAAAGGCGCGATCTTGTTTCCTGTGCGTGGTCCGAGTATTTGAATGGTTGCTGAGTGTTAATAGTTTGGTATATGAAAGATCTAAGGATATATTGTATACGGTTGGAGGGAAAGAGCAACTTTAACTCGCTGTAAAGGTGGGACACATGAGACCATCTCCAGGTAAATCTTAAAAAGCAGTTCATGATCCTCTTCAACCTGTCCTCTAGTACGTTCGAGAATTCCCCATATACGACACAGCCACAGTCAAAGTGGGAGAAGATAAGAAAGGATACGAGGAGCTTACGGTTAGATTGTGGTAGATATGTATGAATTCCATCACCTCTTCAATGACTTCCGTCTCAGGTGTGTGATAGTGTAGACATGAGAAAGCTGTTGAAGGCATTACAGTCACTATGAATGCCTAGCAAGCTATTAAGATTGACGAGGATGACCCTGGTCTTATCTTTGTTGGCCTCAAGTCCCATTTTCACTTTATCTCTCATGCTCACTGCGATATGAAAGCATCTGTCATAGCCGTCAAGGATCTTCCAATTATCTATATATCTATCTAGTGTTTGCGTAATTTTTCTGTATAAAGTGCTTATTGTTTGTATTACAGTTTATCTTACTGCGCTTTCTACAGCTAGAATGTATCATACATGCTAGAGTCCTCTTGTCTAAGGTCTTTTTGAATTTATTATACTGGCATCTATTGTAGTCGCATTGACTAATCTTGTTAACTTTGGCGGGATTCCAAGTTTCTCCATTGCTATGTATAATTTGTCTCGCTGCATACTTTTACAGGCTGCTTTAAAGCCCACGAAGAGCGCATGCACACTGGAGTTTCATTCTTTCATTTTCTCTAGGATCTGATCGATGGAGGATTTCCCCTTAGTGAAGGTGCTCCATCCTCTCAACAAAAGGACGGAGCTTGCTATTCAGCGTGTTTGAGAAAGTTTTGTATGCTGTTGGGAGCAATTTGATAAACCAATACAGGTTTCGGGAAAACGCCCACAAGTACAGACGATTCTGCTCCTGGGAACACAAAAGACAGAGAATTTAATCGGGTCGGGTCCTTACCGTAATTTCAATTATTACTGCTTTAAACAGATCACAGTTGACGATTTCCGCTCGCTCAAGAGATAAACAAATCCCAAAAGTTCCTTTTCAGGTGAGGTTGGGTCCATACGTAATTTAAATTATCTCTCCTTTAAAATATTACTTAAAATTCCCCAGATCACCGTAAGTCGACAGCACTAACAATTTTAAATATGTAATTAAGGCAGTAATAATTTTAATGATTGCAATGAATACGCGGTTTTCAAAAACCAGAACAAAGGGGAAGAATGGTGGCGGCAACTGGTGACGGGTGGGGCTATAACCTTACTGAGGCCACGCCCCTATTGATAAGAGAGTGACAGGTCCCAATAACTACCAAATCGGTATCCTCTTCCATTTTTTTTGGCTACTCTATCTGGCCATTTCTGACGTAAGAGGTTTGGAAGCAGTGGTGTACTGTACATGATTTCCGTTTGCCATTGCTGCCAATAAAACATAGTTTCTATTTCCAATTGATAAAGTTAAATTACCATACACAGTCTCAAATTCTTCTTCTTCTTCTTTATCTTCCTCTTAATGCCATTAGCTAGCGTCGAGGAGCCTCAATCCAGCGTAACCACTCCTCTCGGTCCCTGCTTAGCCGCTTCATCTCATTGAGCGATTTGCCTCTTTTACTTCCAATTCTTTGGATATATTCTTGGTACGTAATTCTGGGGCGTCCGCGTGGTCTCTTTCCTGTGGATCGAGCCTCTAATACCTTTATAGGATTCGTGCCCTCGTTCATCCGGCAGACATGACCAAACCACTGGAGTTGCCGTCTTTCTAGAGTGGTTTTAAGCTCTGTAACGTCTAGTTGCTCTCTAATGCTTTCGTTTCTAATGCGATCCCTTCTAGTTCTCCCAACAGATCTGCGAAGGAACCTCATTTCCGCTGCCGTTATGCGACTAGAGTGCCTGTCCAATGTTGTCCAGCTTTCTCCGCCATAGGTGAGTGTAGGTAGGTAAACAGACTTATATACATGCATTTTGATCTTCTTATCTACTTCTCGGTGGCCGATAATGCTATTAGTAATCTGGTAATACACTTGATTCGCCTTACTTATTCTGTTTGATATTTCGGCGTCTATCTTACCCGAGCTACTAATTACGGTCCCTAAGTAGGTATATTCCTTCACTACCTCAAGTGTCTCGCCATTGCAGATGAGTTGGACGTCTTCCTGTTCTTCCCTCGCCATAACCAGCACTTTACTCTTGAAGGTGTTAATTTGCATCCCTTTCCTGAGCAACTCTTCTTCCCATTCTACCAGAGCTTGTTGTAGTTTGGTCTTGGTGTAGGCTATTAGTACTATGTCATCCGCGTATAAAAGGCTTTGAACGAGGACAGTTCTCATATTACATTTCCCGATTGTTGTCCATGCAGTTCGGCGCTTGCAGATTTTGTGGATTTCGTCCATTACGTTTATAAATAGAAGGGGACTTAAGCTATCTCCCTGTCTAACTCCTCTCGCAATTGGAAAAGGTTCCGATTCCATACCATTTATTCTTACCACTGCCATGGCACCTTGGCAGGCTGACTGTATGGCTGCCAGCAAGTCTCCAGGTACACTCTTGGCTATTAGTGCATTCCAGATTTCTTTTCTTGGGACCACATCAAACGCTGCCTTCAGATCAAGAAATGCAAGATATAGATTCCTATCTCTGTCCCAAGCTTTTTCAGCAATATTTATGAGAACAAAGATATGATCCTGCGTCTGTCGGCCCGGACGAAACCAGCCTGTTCCGCTTCTAACTGCTCTTCTACAATCCGCCGGAGTCTATTTCTAGAATAGAAGTGTAAAGTTTACAGACTACGGAAAGCAAACTAATGGGTCTATAATTTTTGCAGTCTGTTGTGCATCCTTTTTTATAAATAGGGAGGATAATACAATATTTCCAGTCCCTGGGGATTTTCTTTCTGTCACACACTTCTTGGAACAGCGATTGAAGTGCTTTAAGAAGTTCTTGACCACCATATTTCAAATACTCTGGTGCAATTCCATCCCTTCCTGATGCTTTACCTCTTTTTAGCTTACGGATTGCATTTTCTATTTCTTCTTCCTCTATAACCTCCAGCCTTTCCTGCATATTGGACTCTCGTTCATGGTCTGTTTCTGGGTTTTCGGAGAATTGCTCCTGGAAATATTGCTTCCATCTGCCAACGATTCCATCGCTACCTTTTACATTTCTAATGGGCTTGCATTGCTTTCCTCTTAACGTTTTAACTTTTCGCCAAAATGTTCTTATAGATTCGCGATGGTCCTCGCTCAGCCTTTTACCAAAATCCTCCCATGACTTTTTCTTGGCCTGGCGTATGGCTACCTTACATTCATTCCTGGCTATTCGATAAACGTGTAGCTTTCCTTCAGTTCTATCTTTAAGGTATGCTTTCCAGGCAAGCTTCTTCTGAGAAACCAGTCGTTGAAGGTCTTTGGTCCACCAATCTGTCCGCTTTCCCTTACCGGACACTCTCTTCTTCCCACATACTGTATTTGCTGTTTCCAGAATACATGTTTTCAGTGCCTTCCATATCTTTTCCACGTCTCCATCGAATGACGTTTCTCTCAATTTATTTTCCAGGCTTTCTGTAAAGAGGGCCCTTTTCTCTGGGTCATCCAAGGCCCTTACGTTGAGGGTTTCAAATGCTTTTATTTTCCTTTTATACTCTGGGATGATCTTTGTATCAGCCACAAGTAAAAGGTGGTCGCTGCCTATCTCCGCTCCTCTTACTACTTTTATATCAGCGAAATACTGCCTTACGTTCCTATCGTAAATGAAATAGTCAATTACACTATTTCGTTGCATGCATGAGAAAGTGATTTTGTGGATCCTCTTGTGTGGATAGAAAGAATTTTCTATGAGGAAGTCATTATGGACACAAAAGTCTATTAGCCGCTGTCCATTACTATTCCTCACATTCTCACCTCCATGTAGCCCTAGAACTCCATATCCAGATCATTCATCATTTTCTGTTCTGGCATTTTGAAGTCCCCACTCAGGATTACTGACTTTCCATTTCCTTTATCCACTATTTTTTGCAAATCCGAGTAGAATGCCTCCTTGTCTGCAACACTAGCATCTTCCGTTGGTGTATACACCTGGATTATGGAGATCTTACCTATGGTCATCTTAAAATCTGCTACAATCATTCTTGGAGATATTGGTTCCCAGTTCTCTAAATGCTCATACATATTTGGTGACATTACTAGGCCCACCCCTTCTTTGGCAAAAACCCCTCTAAGTACTCCAGCATAAATTAGGGAGTAATTATTAGCCAATTTCATTTCTCCACTGCCCTTCTTCTTCACTTCACTTATGCCGAGAATTTCTACTTTGTAGGTCCTCATTTCCTCCACCAACTCGACCTCCTTCTCTGTCAAAGTTTTTATGTTCCACGTTCCCATTCGTATATCCTTAAGCGCGCCGAGTCGATTCCGTGAAAACTGTCCACATCTGAGGCTAGGTTGGTTTCTCTGAATCTGCTATACTCCAGACGGGTGATTGGTCCAGTGCTAGAGGCCCCGTATCCTCGGGACAACTGGTGGTTTGGTTATACCCACCCAACCATGGGTCTTCCCAGGGAAGGTGGCCCTGAGGTGTGTACTGTATATGACCTTGTGTATGAGTAAGTGTAAAGTGTGCTGTTCTGTTATGTGAGAGTGCCGTGTACTGAACTCAGGAGCCCGGAGGAGCGTTATTCCCCACTAGTCTGGCACTTTGACTAGTCCCTGCGGACAGTCTCAAATTCATTATATTTTATTTATTTGTGAAGCTTTCGGTGAGAAGCAAGACATGACAGTAATCCGAAAAAAACAAACATTATATTCTAAATGGTACATAACAGCTGAAAATATATCCAACTTTTACTCAAATCACTCAAAAACCCAAATTACCAATCTAGGATATAATCTTATGAATAAGGCCGCAGTAATAACAGATGAAATATGTAGTAGTAAGATCGCAGTATCTCAAAAACAAAACTCGGCGTCGCGACATCCATCTATCGACATACACAAATAGGGAGGAAAACCAGTATTTTACACTAAATTTTAACACTTAAACAAGTAATAAATAAGGCATTAAACAAGCAATAAAAATGTTTAATTGGATTGGAAACCAAATTGCGTTTGTAACCTTTATTACCGAAACATATGATTTATGTATCACTAATTACGGTTATTATTACGGTAGTATAGAACCCTTTTCCGGCTCTCAGGAGCGATGGATTTTGACGAGTGAGGCATCAAAAGAAAGAGAATTTCACGGAGATGTGAAGAATTCCAATTTTGTTTTTTGAAATCTTACAAGGGCTTAAATAAAACTGATGAAAAAACTGGAAGGTTTCAACACTTTGACGACTGAAAGTCGGCGGATCGAGACGGGATAAGTTGGGTTTTAAAGATTTTGACGGGGGCAGCAAGATCACTTACGCTCCTGTGGAGCGTATTGGTCCAGGATTTTAAAGCTTAAAAATCTAACGTTTTCGAGATAATGCACTATATAGGTCCGCACGGGCCTCATGCTATCTTGCGTACGTGCCGTTGTCATGGCAACTTTATATCAATTTGAGTCGTTTTACAAAAACTTTTAATGAGTGGGAAATTATATACTGTTTCCCATGTTCAACACTAAAGGGCACTGCTATGTATGAATACTACACATAGAAAATACTATAGCTGGATCTAATTGCCTAACTGCTAAATTGAAGAGATGTTTTCCAGTGAGGTAAGCTAATTACTTATTAAGTATGAACTGTAACTTCAATATAGTCATTAAAAACTATGTAGCTTCACCAAAGGTGTGTGTTAAAAATAAACTTTATTGGTAATATTATATCGTTTCCCTAATATCGCTTACACCTCGAATTTATTAGAGATTAGAATAACCATTGATATCTAATGCGAGAGTTATTGACCTAAGCTTATTATGACCTTGCAGTAAAGTACCCTTTTCGGCTCACCAATTTGAACCAAAATATAGTAAATACATTCATATCGATATAAAAGACCTATTTACCAAATTTGAGATGTTTTACATTATATTTTAATATAATTTTTGGTGAAAATCTATTATGACCTACAAGTAAAGTACCACTTCCTGTTTTCCAATTACGACCAAAATCTAGTATGTTATTTAAATCAATATATAAGTGATAAATACTAAATTAGAGAAGTTTTGCATAGTATTTTAATATAATTTTTGATGGAAATCAATTATGATCTTCAAGTAAAGTACCACTTCCGGTAATCAAGCAGTAACCAAAAAGGGAAGTTCACAACTAGATTTTAGAACAATCCTAAATACAAAATTTCAACTTTCTACGGCTAACCGTTTTTGAGTTATGCGAGATACGAACGTAAAGACGCCACGACAAAACTAGTGAAAATGGATTCAAGGATGGTCAAAATGGATATTTCCGTTGAAATCTGAAAACCGAAAATTTTCGCCATTACAATACTTCCTTTGCTTCGTACAAAGAAGTAAAAATATAGTACAATGCAATAGAAAAACATAAAAATTCAACTATACCCGACAAGACCCAATCAACAATAAAATGAATAAAACTAACTTATTAATAATAAATAATAATGGTGAAAGTCCACAAATTTCTAATAACGTAAGCACCCATCACTCAGACCAGCATTAAACAATTATTTAATACCACATCTCCAATAGAAAACAAATGAACCTATCTATAATTCAGAAAATCATAACAGCAACTTTCATATACGAAAATAAATTCAAATCGCTAACATACATTAATAAACTGACTTACAATATTACGGATATATTTTTTAAAAAATCTGATGCGGATCACACAACTTTCTCTTACCGTCATATAATAATTATCTTTTTAATATAATTTTAAAAAGTTCACATAAACAATGCTTGAAATAAACTCAGCAGCATTCACTTCTTCACATCTTCTCCCACAATGCAATCGAATCAGTACAATAAAACAGCTATTTTATATTTTAACTTCGTCAAGTTCCAAATATATTTTAAAAGTTTCGGTTTAGTTTCCATGGAAATATTTTCTTTCCATTAAATAATATGAAAGTAAAAATTATTAAGTTAATTTCTGCTTTTGTATTCTTAAATTATTTTATTACAGAGCATATTGTTTATAACAGATTGGTGGGAGAAGGTTCGATCTTATCCGTCTCCTTTCAGACGCGCTCGGTTATCCGTCTAGGGTCTTGTGCTCCTCATAAAATACGCTGTATCTTTGCTAATACTGCTCCGATTTTGATGATTCTTTTTTTGTTTTTTAGATAATTTAATAACCTTTCATACGTAATTTACAATAAATTGCATGCTTTTTAAGTTAAGCGGAAATAAAATATTCTTTTCATGATAACTTTTTTCGCTGCTTTTCCTCAGTGATGTACTACATAAATGAAAAGTTAAAGGGCTGAAAGGAGAAAACATTAGGCAAGTTTCATCAAAATCTTTTGAGCCGTTTACGAGAAAATTGTAAAATCCAAGATATAATTGCGACTTCCTGTTAATCCAATGCGCTGTATCTTTGCTAATACTGGTACGATTTTGATGATTCTTTTTTTTGTTTTTTATTTGATTTAATAACCTTTCATACAATTCCATACATAAATTACTATAAATTGCGTGCTTTATAAGTTAAGCGCAAATAAAATATTCTTTTCATCATAACTTTTTTCGCTGCATTTCCTCCTTTATATACTACATGCATGAAAAGTTAAAGGGCTGTAAGGAGAAGACATTAGGCAAGTTTCATCAAAATCGTTAGAGCCGTTTTCGAGAAAATTGTAAACAATTGTAATATGCATGATATAATTACCATTTCCGGTTAGTCCGATGGGCTGTATCTTTGCTATTATTGGTCCGATTTTAATGATTGTTTTTTAGATGATTTAATTACCTTTCATAAAAGTCTATACATAAATTACTATAAAATGCATTCTTTTTAAGTTATGCGCAAATACAATATTCTTTTCATCATAACTTTTTTCCCTGGATTTCCTCGGTGATGTACCACATATATGAAAAGTCTTTATGAAGAATAATTTAGGCAAGTTTCATCAAAATCGTTAGAGCCGTTTTCGAGAAAATTGTAAAATCGATTATATAAAGTGGCACTTCCGGTTAGTCGATGCTGACGAAATTGTTGCTGTAACATCACATGCATGTGCCACCTTAAATAGGTAATTTCAGTATCCTACAACTTTTCGTTTTTATACCAACGATGACATACACACAGACCATTTTGCGAGACTTGGTAATTTGGACTCAGGGAATCTCAAAACGTATATTTCCGTCGAAAACTCGAATTCAAAAATTTTCACGATCGCAATACTTTCCCTTACTAAATCCTTCGCATATAGGTAAGGGAAAGTAAAACTAGTAGGACTCTGTCAAAGTATGCCAAGATTCTTAGACATGAAACAGATTTAGATAATGTTAAAATATTACACAAATCTGATTCACTGTTCAAACTTAAAATATTAGAATCAATATATATCGCAATAAATCAAGACAAAGTCCTTAATTCAAAGTAGGAAGCAGTCCACATAACAAGACATTATGATTCATCCATCATGACATTGATCCAATCCAAATTTTTGCTTAAATGACCAAATAAATATCTCCAATAGTCCACTCTTATTTCCATCTATAACAGAAAAAACAATTACTCACAAGAATTACTGGAAAAAAACCCTGACTCCTAAATCATTTATCTATAAACAATCCACCTTTCTTCCATTGCTAGTTCTGTGCGAGAACAAACCAATACTAACTTTTCTGTTTGATATAATCTACTTAAACCTTGATGAGTGCCAACATGTATTTGATTTCTTATCTTAATGAAATTCATAATTATTTTACAATACTAATTTAATTTAATGAATAACTAAGCTTGATTTTAATCTTGAAGTTGTTTTTTAAATAGAGATGATTACGGTGCTGGACACCGGAAGCTTCTCAAATAAGTAAAATATAATGAATTTGAGATTGTGTATGGTAATTTACATTTATCAATTGGAAATAAATTAAAAACCCCTAAAAAATCCCTTCTTCCTCCTTCCATTCCATTCAGCGATGGTTCTCCTCATCCAACTTATTATCTGCTCTGGGCGGCCCCTCCCAAGGGTGAAATGCGTGGGACCATCATTCTCATGAATTCGGCCTTGCTGATGATCCTGCATAACCAGGCTCGATGTCGACCATGGCAGTGTAGGATGCGTTCTGATCACGACATGTTCAACTGCATCAGGGACTCCATAGATAGGGCATCGGGGATCGATTTTCTATCCGTGCTTATACAGCTTCTCCAGAAATTCCTTTCCTGAAATCATTCCCTGTTAGGATCAGTAATCAAGAGATTTTCAGGATGATATGGGATATACGGGAGACAGAAAAAATGTCAGCTGATTGGAGGGGGGGTAATTTCCCATACATAAAAAAAAGAAAAAACTTAAATGCGAGAATTACAGGGGTATAGCGTTCTTACCCACATTCTACAAACTTCTATCAGTGGCAATATGTCGGAGGCTAGTGGAGAGGAGTGAAAGTCTACTGTGAGAGTACCAGAGTGGTTTTCACCAAGGACAGTCGACTACAGACCACCTATTCTCTACTTGGCAAATGCTTGAGAAAACACATGAGTATAACATGATAGTGTAGACATGAGAAAGCTGTTTGAGGCATTACAGTCACTAAGAATGCCTAGCAAGCTAATAAGATTGACGAGGATGACCCTGGAAAGGACAAGCTACAAGGTAAAAACCAGTATAGGCATCAGGAATAGCTTTGAGGTTAACAGTGGCTTAAGACAGAGAGACCCACTATCACCTGTACTATTCAACCTCGTCCTAGAAGTGGCAATTCGAAAAGACAAACCCTAGTGGCACCATTCACAATAGGCTCACACAACACATGGTGTATGCTGATGATGTGGTGATCACAGGGAGAACCAAAGCAGTATTGGCCGGTGCTGTGGAAGAATTCTAAAGATGCCTCTGGTTGTGAATCAGAAGCAACACCAATCTTATGGAATTGCATGGTGAGCCTGATATCCTCATATATTAGCCTAATATTAAGAAGAGCAGGCTAAGATGGTTAGGGCATATGGAAAGAATGGGGGTCCTGTAGGGGTTCCTTAAATGATGCACCAGGAGGAAAAAGGAAGAAAGGTTTAATGATCTGGAGGAGGACTTACGAAAGATGGGGATCAGAAATTGGTGGAACCTAGCTGGAAACTGCGAGGAATGTGGAAAAATGGTTGGAGAGGCCCAAGGGCTATAAGGACTGTAGCACCCAATGAAGAAAAAGTAGAGGATACATATCTCTTATAGATGATTCTAGTAGCTGGATACTTCAGGCTCCAGAATGAACCCCATATTCTTGACAGCCCATTCAAGAATCAGTTTACCCAATCTATCGTGTACAGCCCCTCTCTATCCTTCTCTCAATCCGATCCTCTATATCCTTCCTTAACCTGATTTCCAGATAGATAGTTAGGGAGAACTAGTCCCTGAATGGGCTGTCAAGTATATGGGGTTCATTCTGGAGCCTGAAGTACCTGGTTACTAAAATCATTTATAAGGAGTCATGCTGGAAATCCTGAGGTATGCATGCTCTGCATGGAGTCAGTCTCTCCAACCTTAGAAGAATAAGCTGGTGACTATCCAGAGACTGCTGGGGCATCAAGGCGTACAGAATTGTGTCCCATGAGGCAGAACAGGCCTGAGAGATGTCCCTGCATCTCATCCTACAAGAGGATGCCACCAAGTTTGATTTTATGGGCAATTCAATCGAATCACTCCCTGAGACTATGGGATAGGGTAGGTGAGGAACATTGGAAAAATAGGCCCACCGTGATTATAGATCCTCATAGATCCTAACAGAGACTGGGGGATTCCAGAAGAAGCTGCATGAGCACAGGAAGAACATCGATCCCCAATATCCCACCTGTGGAGTCTATGATTCAATTGAAGATGGAATTCAGCACTGTCATGGATGGACATCGAGCCTGATTATCCAGGAAACTGTTATGTATGCCATCAGTGAAGCTGAATTCTCGAGACAGATGGAACCACGCATTTCACCCAAAGGAGTGTCCACTTGCCTGCTGGAGATAATAAGCTGGACGAGGAGGGCCATCGCTGAAACTGCCACATGAACGGAAGTAGGAGGAACAGAAAATGCTATAAACTAAGGAGCAGCCCCGCTAGTAAGGTGCGAAACGCACACCGGACTGTAGCTCAGACTAACCTTGTTACTGTATCCAAAATTGTATATAAACAATGAATAAAATAAATGATATGAATACAATTAAATTTGATTATTGAATTTTGGTATTCAAAATTTAAAAAATAATTAGTTTCTGTTATTTTTCAGGTGAAAATAACTTTAAAAGAAATTCTGTGAAAAAAATAATAATATTGACATAACAATACTCCAATATTATTGATCTATTAGAATTAAAAATAAATTTGTTTATATTTTTTTATAACCAAATTTGTGTGTATGAGGAGAGGTTTACTGCTCAAGAGCTGATCCTAAAATCAGCCTTTTTTCACTTCTCACATGATTTGCATATATGGTTTGTCATTTATATTGGAAAATATGTGGTTCTATACTTTACATTTAAAAATTTTTTTATTTGGTGGCTGTGAATTGGTCCAGCATTATATTTTTTTTTGGTAGAGTACTTACTTCTTTATTACATCACACTTTCATAGGTCTCTGTTAACAGTTCCTAACCTAATCTTTTAATTCTTACTTTGGAATATCAATTTTAATTTAATTATTTCTAAACATATAAATCTTACTCTATTGAAATTGTTATATAAATAAATGGAAGCATTAAATCATTATTTTAGTTTTATTCATAATTATTCATTAGTTCCTACCTAATGCCTGAGAGATCTTATAATTTAAATGTTTAAAAATAATAAACCAACACCTTGAAAATATATTTGGCACCAGTCACAGTCATTCCATTGAAGCCAAGGTCTCCTTTTGCATCTTGATCTGTGAAGTCTCTGTCATTATTTTCTTTGACAGATCATTCTCAGCCATATGAGCAATGTACCCAGCACACCTTAATCTACTATGCCTAATAGACCATATCTAGTTCCTTAAATTACTCTTTGATCTCCTGGTCTGTTTGACATTTCTATAACTTATAAAGTTATAAAGTTTCTATAAAGTTTTAAATTGCTTGATAAATTGGATTTTTTGGTAGGGAGGCTATTAATTCAAACTACGTACTCTAGTCTGGTTGTGTTGCCAACTTTGTGCCTGCAGACAGACACAATCTACAGGGTGGCTATATAGGAAAGGTAGCCCAAGGACGTGCATTTTATGCGCTTTTAAGGTGGGTATATGAATGTAGTGTGCTGAAATAAGCATATTAATTAGTGTGGGTCAGTATAAATGTAGCTTACACCAACCTGCAGGGCCATTGATTGCGGTACTAAGACTGCAGGATGGGGTAACCACAGTTTAGTTATTTGGTATTAGATTTAATGGAATATTGTTATGTTAATATTATTTTTTCTAACTTACAATTTCATTTAAAGTTATTTTTATATTATAGATAACAAAATCTTATACATTTTTTAGCTGTAGTGATGGAGTTAACTGTGCCAGAGTAGTTAGCTAGCTAGACTGCATTGCCAGTCCCAAGTCCAGTTTAAACAGGAGGGTTAGAGGCAGGGCCGACAACCCAACCTCTGTAAAAACTTTCACTGTTACACAAGCTCAAAAACCAGGCCTAGGATATCAGAGTCGCATGAAAATGGCACAACGGAAAAAGTTTAGACTTGGAACATGGAATGTAAGGACCTTATATCGAGCAGGAGCACTCAAGGAGTTAACAGATGAGATAAGCAGGATGAGGGTAGATATAGCAGCCAAACAGGATATCAGGTGGAAGAGAGTGGGAATGTGCAAGGTAAAAACTATGTCATTTTGTACCGGGTTAGTTCTAAAAAACATGCATTTGGAACAGCCTTTATAGTACCTTCAAGACTTAAATCAGCTGCCATGAATTTTCAGCCCTTAAATGAGAGGTTTTGCAAATTAAGGATAAGAGGGAAGAAATACCATGTGACCCTCATAAATGTACATGCACCTATGGAGGAGAAAAGTGAGGAAGAAAAAAACATTTTCTATGATGAACTGGACAGAGCACTAGCAGCCAGCCCTTCCTTGATATGAAAACCCTTTACCCTCAAATATAAGAAATAGGTTAATTTAAAAACCTACCGAGAAGTGGGCAGCGTGGCAAAGGCAAGAGGTGGTCCGTCCTGGAAGATATAATCAATTTTAGGAAACCAGTCAACCAGGGATCATTGTGGGTCCCACTAGCAATTGCCAAGTAGCTATGACTTATTGATTTTAGAGTACTAAGTATCCTAATTTTGTGATTAATTATAAAATGAATCATTTTGCTTCAGGTAAAAAATTTGTAAAGATAATGGATACGCTAAGATGTAAATATAGTAGATAGGTTAGGCTTAATTTCTTAGTAATAGTTTTTTTTTGTTTTGTTTGTTGAAACTGAACATTACAGATTGAAACCAATTGGTCTAGGTTGAAAAATGGTAAATATTGTGCATACATTCTTGGGAATATGTAAATAGCAGTAGGATGGAGCGATCTAGATTATGAGTTATGTGTGCATCTAAACCATACGTATCCCCTCTTAGGAAGAACAAGGAAGAAACGGGGGATCGAAGCCGAGGAAGCAACAAAAAGACACTTCTTCTCTGATCTGGCTTGAGGGCCGACTTAGAGGACGACAACTAGTCTTCCCTCTGAAGATAACAGATGCTCTGGCTCTGGCTCCATGACTTAAGATATGCAGAGGAGCCCGATGGAGAGATACTAAAGGACCATCAACACTAATTATTACAGATAAGAGATTTATGTTAGAACAGTTAATGGCTAGGTCTAGTCTGAATCATTCCATGGTTAAACTCTTGTAACAGTTTATTACTTTAATTTTGATGAATAAAGATAAATTTTAGGAAGGAGGTGGTTCTTTAGTAACCACGTCCATTAGTAATTTGAATATAATTTATTAAGTATGATAGCAATAAACTTGATTAGCATTATTATTAAACTTAGATGTAGGAATATTATCTTGGTTAATTATTAAATAATGGTTATCACAAATCAGGTTCTTGGAAAGGTATCCAATTCAGAGGACAAAATAAGTAATTCATATTGACTTATAATCATAATTTTGGGATAAACATCCTCAATGGTTGCCCAATGGCATCACTATTTACAGATTAATGTATTATCAGCTAAAATATATATATCAACTCAACCTAGGTAAAACATAGCAATGCCTACCACAGCAAAAAATAGTTCGCACAGCAAAACAAATGAAAATGGAGGCAAGTGATAAATTTTGCTGCATCCAGAAGCTTGGTAGTGATGAGTACAATATTTACCCACAAAGATAAGTATAAACAAAAGTGGCACTCACTAAATGGAATATTTACTTAGTCTCTAGTAGTCATTTGAATGAAATCAATTATGTTAGATCATATTGAGGGGCAGATGTGAAATCTGATTATTTCCTTGTTATAGCAAAGACTGTATCCAGAATAACATGCACTCAACAGGAGCATCCCAATTAATCGAGCAAATTGAGAAGAGCCAAATTAAGGAATGAGGATATAAAATTGGAAGAAAGCAAGGAATATTCCTGCTGTAAAGTGGTGACAAAGAGATAGAAACTCAGTGGAAGGAGTTGAAGATGTCAATTACTGGAGCAGCAGATACTACCGAACAGAGCGGAAGCTTGCCAATAGATTCTGGTTTGATGTGGAGTGCGATGAAGCAATCAAGGCATGCAATATTTTGATTGAGCAGGCCAAGGACAGCCTAGTGCGTCTGTGGTGCCTATGAAGAAGAAGATGGAGTTACCACATCCCTACAGCTAAAAAAAATAAGATTTTGTCATCTATCATATAAAAATAACTATAAAAGAAATTTCAAGATAGAAAAAATAATATTAACAAAACAATATTCCAATAATACTAATATCAAATAATTAAAATGTGATAACCCCATCCCCCAATCTTAGTACCGCAATCAATGGCCCTGCAAGTTGGAGGAAGCTACATTTACACTAGCCCACACACATTAATATACTGATGATTTCAGCACACCACATTCATACACCCTCCTTAAAGTGTATACAATGCACGTCCTTAGGCCATCTTTCCTAGATAGCGGCCTCGGAGATGGTGTCTGCAGGCAGAAAGTTAGCAGCACCACCAGACTAGGTTAAGAAGTTTGAGTAGATAGATCCACTACCAAGAAATCCAATCTATCAAGAATCTTAAAACAGACTCAGAATCAAATAGTCAATAGCAGAAACAACCTGGCAATCCAGGCTTAACTTTAATCTAGGATATTGGAATGTCCGGTCACTTAATAGATCCAAAGCAATAAAATTGCTCTAAGCACAAATTGTAAAATACTATTTAGACATAACTATCATCCAGGAAATCCGCTGGATTGGTCAGGGCATTGTGGGAAAGAAATGCCGTACTATACAAGCTGTTAATGTTATAGAAATGTCAAAGAGACCAGGAGCTCAAAGAGTAATTTAAGGAATACTTTCAAAGTGTTTGTTATTATTTTTAAACATTTAAATTATAAGATTTTTCAGACATTAGGTAGGTACACTCAAGAGGATGTTGAATGAATGAAACTAAAATAATGATTCAATGCTTCCATTTAATAAACAATACCAATAGAGTAAGATTTATATGTTTGGAAATAATTAAATTAAAATTGATATTCCAAAGTAAGAATTAAAAGATTCTGAAACTGAAACTGTTAACAGAGGCCTATGAAAATGTGGTACAATAAAGAATTAAGTACTCTGTAAAGAAAAATATATAATGCTGGGCCAATTCACAGCCACCAAATAGAAACATATAAACAAGTATAGAACCACATATTTTCCAATGTAACTGACAAACCGTAAAGGTATTAAAATTATGTGAGAAGTTAAAAAAAGGCTGATTTCAGGATCAGAATAAATAAATTAAGTCGACTAACAAATATAAAATGAAAAAACCCTATAGGTGAAAGAGGTTAGTAAGTGATGCTAAAGAACAAATAGGTCGTGATAGTGATAAAGGAAGGACAGCTACAGATTAATACAGGAAAACTTTAGTGATTATGTCTACTCAAAAGAATAAGTTAGGAAATATAATGCTAAATCATATTCATATTTAACATAATTGATATCTTTTTATGTAGTTTTGGAGAGTGGAATACAAAATTTATACATTTTGATATTAGTGACTTCATAACTAAAATTTAGACAATAATTAAAACCCATGAAGAAGTAAACAAGTGTATATTATAATCATTAGTAATCAAAGGATAGGGTCTTAATTGTTCACTTAACTCATAATTCAATTTATTATCATCAAGAAATAACCTAAATTATTTCTACATAAATATGGATTCTTTTAAATTCATGTTTGGATATCATCTGCAAATTTAACTAAAAAAAAATAAATATCAAACTAAGAACAAAAATGAATTTTTTAAACATTAAAAATGGTTTTAACCTTACACTAACTATGCTCACAAGGCATAAATATACTGAAAAGAATCCATAATTTTTACGGCTTACTAATAATTGCATTCTTATGTATTTCTTCGAAATACTGAAAAATTATTATTAGCTACAATCAGTGTTGCCAGATTGGAGGTTTTCTCCCTAGATTTAGGGTTTTATTCAGCCTCTGGGGTACTTTTTACTTTTCTAATAATTTATTCTTATCTAATACTAGGGAGTAATTTTAGTTATACTAACAGAAATATAAGAATTAAACATTTAGGGTTAAAGCTGGTGGATTTAGAGGAATATTCAGATAAGTTTAGAGTTAAAGTTGGTGAAGGCGTCAACTGAAAATGGCCCGTTGGGGTTTGTTTATCTCTTGAGCGAAAGTAATGAATGAAAGCCGACAGTACTAATAAGTTTAAAAAATATAAACATCGTTTTTTCACCAAATGACAATATTTTTTTTTTAATTTTATTCTTTTACGCGTAGTATAGGAGTTTATTAAAATGCCAAAACGTTTATAATTGCAATTTTTTTTTAAGACTTCTAGCACTGGTCTAGGCGAGAGTGACGACTGAGAGTCATCAGTATTTAGTGCTTAGATCATAAATATTCTATTTTTAGACCATTTCCATTTTTTTCCCGATATATTGTGAGCAGGAATCGTTTGAGGTGGTCTTTAGGTCCCATAATAAATTAAAATATAAATTTCCAATTTTTGGTGCTTAAGCCTTTTTCAAAAAATAATGTAGATATCTAATTAAAGCAGTAATAATATAAATAATTCCAATGTATACGAATGTTACAATTGAATAGAAAGCAGTTAGTAATCATTAATGGCGCTAAAGATTACTAGTGCAGCGACCATCGGGTAACTTTGGCAGCGGGCAGTGATAATGCGTCCTGATTGTAAAGTTGTACCCAAATCATCTTCATCCATTTTAAAGGTTTCACTTATTGTCACTTGAAACCCTTTATCAACTCAGTTCTGAACAAACTATTGAGTTAATGTGAATAGAAAAGGAGGAAATATTAAAAATATATACACCCTAAATCATAAAGGCCTTCTTACATGCTAGAGTTTTATTGCCAGAGTTCTGACCCTAGTGCTATCAAAGACGTGTAAACACATGCCAGAGCTGATGACAAAGTGCTCTGTTTACAGAGTTGTTAAAGTTTTTAATGAGCTTAAATATATTATATATATTAAGCTTGTAAACACTAAAATCTTCTCTGGCAATGCACTTGTTGCATATTTATTTCTCTATCACTCTGGTTGAATGTGATGCAAGAGTAAATTCTCTAGTTTGAACTTTATGTTTGTTTTTGCTTTCTGTTATGTAGATAATTATATAAGATGATGGCTATATTAAACATATATATACATATACACACACATTATATATATATATATATATATATATATATATATATATATATATATATATATATATATATATATATATATATTACAATAAAATTTAAAAAATATATATTGTCATTTGGGGAAAAACATTTCATGCATTTCGTGTAGTTTGTTAAATGGCGCTTATGCCTTTTTAAAAAAACTATGCCAATATTATTTAAACTTATTATATATGCATATATACTGTCTTATACATACATATATACTTATTTTTTTCTGTTGGCACCACAGATCATGGCGAACTTTGGCCGCGCGATGTGGTATTCATACAGACATTTATTGCTTGCAGCAGCACAGACAGCCTGGAGGAGTCATTCAACCTCACATTGCTATGAACCTTGGTTTCTATGGTGTAGTGGCAGGCTATTCATAGCTCCATAACCGGTCAGTCCCTTTGGGGCCAATTCGTCAGTGTACTTCTCACCAACTCACTCGGGTACAAGGATAGTGGAGACAAACTAGTTGAGATCCACGGATTATGGCTGCTGAGGGGTCAGCAGGCGCAAGAGAACCTATATTTCTTAAAGCAGACCGTCCATGGACCAAACATCCGGGTGGCTATTTTATATCCTGGAAAACCACAACGCGAAGCACAATTTAGGTACATGGGTAGGGTCATCACTCCTATGTCACATATATATTTCTCTCACACAAATTCTATATTTCTTACATATACATACAAACATATGAATATGTATATGTTAAGTAATTGCAAATACCCAAAACAATAGACAAAAATCATCTTAGGATAATAATGCATTCTATGTCATCAATAAATAACTGCTACTGATCAATGTTTTGCCGATTCAAGCATCATTAGGGCATACACACAAGATCCCATAAATGCAGACCAGAAATAGCCCAATCCACTTCAACAGCCTAAAAAAGTCTTAAACAGAGACTGTACATCACTCCCAAACAGTTGAAGATATACTGCGACAATATGATGCACTATATATATTGCAAACATACTAGGTCCACTATTTCTCAGTTCCAAGTTAATTTGATAATAAAAACCGCCATAGTTTGAAGCACCTATTCATTTTGCCAGAGAAATTATTACGTGTAAACAGAAGCCAGAGCCCTATGGCAGTGGCGATGCCAGAGAAAATAGAGCCAGATTTTCTCCTATGTGTACACGTCTTTGACAGAGCTCTGCCACAAAAACTCTAGCGTGCATGAAGGCCTTAACAATAATTCAGTTTTTCCAAAAATGTCACTTACATCCTTTATCAACTTGATCTTTCAGTTACTGTGTTGGTCTCATATTAAAGTTATAAAAGGATAATGATCCATTTTTCAGAAGACAAATTATCTTCAGCCATTTTTTACTAATAACTCACAAATAAATAATACATTTATTACACAAATTAAGAACAAAAAATAATTAATATAAACTCAAAAAAATTGATAAAGCAAGTTACTTCATTAACGGTTCTTATATCAACATTATAATTTAACTATTCATATACATAAAAAATGTTAAGTACTTAATAAACTGAACTGTGATAATGAAGTAAACACAAATCAATTACTTCAAAAATTAATTATATTGATAAAACTATTCATTTTTTTTTATCATTGGAAGAAAACATATCATTAAAATCCTGAGGTAAATAAAAGTGATCCTCTAATAAAATTATTCGTTTTTTTTTAACCTCATATAAACACTCATGCCAAAGTGAATAACTTTTTACAACTTTCTTAATTTCTCCAGGATAAAATTCTTCTTTTTGTTTTTTCCAAGGCAAAAAGTGTTGATAAATGGCAATGTATTTGCCATTAGAGAAATTATGGTAAATTCTGAATGGATACTTAAATACAACATAATTTATCTGAGTAGTTACTAAAATAATTATACCAATAAATGCTGTGAATTCAAAGGAATTATTTAACAGAGTAATGTCACCAAGCATAACAGGATAATTTCCAACACCACCAGTCATTAATGCTGATCCCACCATGGGAACAACTATAGAAGTGGAAATGCTTGTGAATCCATAACACAGTTTTACATAATTTACATATGGTGCACGATAAATGATACGATAATCTTTACTAACAGAGTCTACACTTCTTAAGCGATTTTCAACTTTCTCATTAATTTCTCGATGATAAGGACGAAGATTATAAGAAAATATACAACAGTTAGCAGCAGGTGAATCAAATAACTGCCATTTTCTAAAAATACTATTTCTTGAAAAACAAGTCCTTATATTAATCATTTTCCACATATACTTCACTAACAATGATTACTACTTTGTTTTGTTTATTTAAACTACAATCATTGAGGTTACAATGGTATTCCTGTTATCACATCCCTGATTACAACTATAAGCCGCTAGGAAGATGGAAGTAGGGAGATGAAAATAGTATGGTAGCTTTCAGCTGAGGCCAAATCATGGCCATTGTTAGTCCTGTAATGGAATTTCCAGAGATTTGTTTTACTTTTGGTTATTTAGATTGCTTTTCTGTATATTTTTCAAGTTTGGTGACCTTCGTTGCTGACGGTTGCAACAATAAGACTGGTGAGGACAATCATAAAGAAGTTGAGCTTTTTTAGATAAGTTTTATATTTATTAAAAAAAAAAATATTAGGATGCTAATTTCTGATTAATGTATAACTTCTTCTTCTTCTTTATTAATTAAATCAAAGACATTTCCGACAGAAATAGTCCATTTTCAATTCTGCATCATGTATTCTTAATTATTCATTAAAGCCTGGTGAATAGACAGACCATATGTTTTTGAAATATTACTATTTGGAAATAATAAACTATTGTGTAATAATTTGCAGCGTTTTCTTACGAATCATGTTGTATAAAATAACTTTAATCATATACCCTGCCTAGTCTATAGTACAAGTAAAAAAATATGTATTGCAAATGTAAAATAGTAACAAACACTTGATATTTTGATCCCAACTAACGAAGAATGAATTGTTTTCATAGTGTTCATTACATTTTATGCCTATGTTTAGTTATTATTTACTTTTTTAGTAAATTTTGAGTTGCATTTCGACAGTATATCTGCAAAACTACGTACGTTTCTATTTATTCAGTGCCGCTTACCAGGTTTTGCTGGCATACTAAATTTTTTTTATACATAGCTCAGCTAACTGTGACGAAACTTATTAGGATGCTAAATTTCATGGAAATTTATAAGCTTTCAAACTTCTTTTTCTAATTTATTATTTAAATCATCGACGTTTCGGAAAGAAGTAGTCCATTTTCAAGTCTGCATCATATTCATATTTCATATTCATCATCATAATCAGAATATGATGCAGAATATTCATCATATTCATATTCTTCTTACTTATTCATTATCTGATCCAAACCAGGATTACTGTCATAAAGAAAACATTGCAAATATAGTACAAATGGCAACATAAAACTTAGACTCGATAGCGCTGTAAAAGGAAATAATTGTCATCGAACATTATGACAGTAGATGACTGAATAAAGGGTAGACGCGGAGTTCTTACCTAAAACATTGAATTTAAATGAGAATACGATGCCGGGGACAGGCTCTAGACATCGCTGATAGTGCGTCGCTCTTGTAAATTTGTACTCTTTCCAGTCTACCACAAGATGTAGAAAAGTAAGCAACAGAACACACCATGTGAACTCACAGTCTGAGAAAACCTAATCATGCTTGTTTAAAAACTTATAGGCAACGACTTAAGAAACAATCTTTTGGTACACATACGATATATTGAAATAAAAATCAACTTATCAATTAATACACCCAGAGGCATAAAATAGAGAGGGGCGCTGCTAAAAGGGCGCACCAAAGTGCCCCGAAATAATTTTTTCCCCTTCTTTTTTAGGCTCCGAAAAGAAAATTTATTTTATTGGATTTAAGTCGAGCATAAGTGTTGCAGCGATCGAAATAAATGGAAATCCGATGGTATATTGTTGAGCATGTATAATAGATGAGACAGTACCTTTCACCCCAATTCTTTAATTTTTTCTGGTGTTCGTTGTTCTTTCATTATCGTGATGAAGAAAACGTCTTTTTTTATTGATAATCACTGGAAACGTTTCAGTTAAAGATTGATTAACTCAATCCTATTGTTCACAATAAAGGTCTGCCTTCATAGTTTGTCTAGATTTCAGTACTTTAAAATGAATGATTCCTCGAATATTCCACCAAACACAAAAAAACACCTTTTTGGAATGTAAAGTTGGTTTAGCAGTACTTCATAGCGATTCATTCGGAGAGAGCCTCTGTCTCTTGGATTATAATAGAGGATCCATTGGTCATCTTCAGGAATTAAGCGATCAAAAAACTCTTCTGGATTGTGCCATTGAGGTAATAGCTTGTGGTGGATCTAGCAAATGTTCTGGGACGGTCGACCAAAGTTGGTTTTTGTGTTCAACTGTTCCTCGATCGTCTGACACAGATTTGCTTCCACTTCCGCCTTTAAAATGCCAGGGTCTAAAGTTATTGGTTTTCCTGATCAACATGAGTTGGAAAGATCTAAATTACCGGATCTGAACTTCAAAAACCATCGTTAATATTTAGGAATCTCTAATGCACTTTGATAAACATCGCTAATATTTTTCATTTCATTTATATTAAAAATTTTCTGCATCACAATAATGAAAGAACAACGAACACTAGAAAAAATTTAAGAATTGGAGTGAATGGTACTGTCTCATCCATCATACATGCCCAACACTGTACCACCGGATTTCCATTTATTTCGATCGCTGCAGCACTTTCTATGTGACTAAAAATTTGATAGAAACAACTAACTATTGCGTTATTATCCTCATGAAACTCCAAAACCATAAAAGCCAGATATGTATCTCTCTCTTCAGGTATTTGGCTGGCTATTCAACCCAAACTGCAAAAAAAAAAAAAGATTAATTATTTACAAGCAAGTAGCTTATTTTTAAAATGAATCCTAAACGATATTATTTGGAAGTCGCGGTCTATTTAAACTTTAAGTACTCTTTAATTAATATTAATATAATCTAGTTAGAACTCTTCAATGGTGCTAGATTTCTCTCCGAACCGCACGAAGTGGAAGAAGTTCATTAGAACAGCAAAGGCTAATAGTCCGGGAGTTGAAACCAAAAAATGTGTCTGATACCAAGAAAATTTTTGATCGTCTAGGCCGAAAGTACTCTATTATAAGTAGTATAATAGACTGGAAATATGAACGTCTGCATTTTTACTGATACCCAGCAACAATGACTATCTGAAGGATGTCCAGCGATATTGTATGAAAAAATTGAAGGATTTCAAGGCTATGAACTGCAAAATTCAAGGCGCTTTTCGTCAAGTTATTCGATTAAATGTAAAACAAAATTGGAACCATGAACTGTTGAATGTGGTGGGCTTATGATAAATTGTATAATTCGGACTTTAGAATGAATTTTATTAATTATAAAGGTTGTATTTCAGTTTGACTACGTAAAATTGTTAAGTAACTACTTACACCGAGGGCTCAAGCATCAAAACGAATAGAAAATGCAGCACAAAAACAATGTCAAGTATATACTTATAAATATATTATTTATGTCAAGTATAAATAAATAAATGTAAAAGAAGCTTGGTTAGGGTGCCTTAGATGTCATCATACATCCAACCAAGCTTCTCCTACATATATTTTCCAAGATCAACTACATCTCACCATTGTAAATAAATAAAATTCGCGTATTGGAATAAATTTCACTACAATTTTATTCATAAACTTTTTTATATAAACATAAAATAATCATAAGTATAGGAATAAAATGAATCCTAGTTACCCTTTTTTGCCAATCCATCCTCTGGTAAGGAACAAACCAGTGAACATATTATAAGAAAAGGAGTGTAAAACAGTTGAAATAGGTATGTGGAGCTAATGCATTATTTTACCATTCCATAGCCTGAACAAAGTTAGTGGATTGAGGCTTTTTCTAGCTTTCAGAGAATTACAGATGACATAAGGAACAACTACATCAATCTTATTCTCTATATTTTATACACTGCAGCATAGTACTGATGAAAAAATGGAATCATTAGACAAAAACTAAAAATTCCCGACGACTGCCTCTTTTTCAAGCATAATTCCCAGTCTTCAAGGCTGCTGGACACCCTATATCTACAAAGGAGTAGTTTTGGTTATCCTGAGATATGCATCCCCAGCCTGGAACTTGAACCTTTCGCACTGGCAGAAAAGCAAGTTGGAATCAATTCAGCAGGTGGCTCTGCTACAGGTCACCAGGGCATACAGGACCTACTGTCTCATGAGGCAGTGCAAGTATTAGCGGGAGACGTTCCTCTCGACCTCCTCCTGCTAGAAGACTACTACATGTTCAAGGATGCGAGTGATGGATCAGTGTGTCTACTGGAGCATCAAAGGGTGAGGATTGACGAGGACCCAAGACAATGGAAGAGGATTATACGCTAGAAGAATAGAACAGGAAGTGGGTGGATGGGTGACACAGAAAGGGGCTACTCTTAGGAAGTACTTTTCCATTGTTATGTTGAGGTTGGGAGCAATATGGGTCCTCCCGGATCACTGAGATTCTCAACTCCTCAAGATTCATGGGGTTTTAGAGCAAAGCTCGTTGAACATGGAAAGAATATTGATCTCCTATGTCCCAGCTGCAATGTCCCGTAGACTGCCAAAGCACTTGCATTTCCTATGAGGCACTGAGAGCTAAACTCCTGAGAAAGACTGGGATCTACTTCTTGTCAGAGAACTCGCCCCTCCCCCCCCCCCAGCTAATGACCAAGAAGAACTATCTGTTCTACTGAAACTTTGTGTACAGATGGAAGAATATAGGCCCAACCAACTTCTCCCTTGGTAGAAGAAGAGACCTTAGGTGAGCCATGATAAGGACAAGAAGCAGGAAGGATAAGGAAAAGGAAAAGTATAGACCTGTGCACAGCCTTTTTCAAAATTTTCAAACTTACGTATTTCCCTTAAAGTGTATAAGAATTTTATAATAAATAAAGCATTTTATTGAAAGCAGTGGTATATGCATACCCCTCTGCTGCCACAATCCTTATTGCCTATACAGTAAGGCAGGGAGGAAAAAAAAGGACGAAGTTGTTACCATATTACCCCTTATAACATTTTTTTCCATTCTCAAAATAAAATGGATAAACTTCCTGACCCATGCTCAAATTTTAAAAGTCGGTAAATAATCCACATCCATAGCTTCTGGGTCTTTAGTGCCAATATAGAATATAGTTTATGCTACATTATTATTCAAGTAGTTACTAATTTATCTTCATAATGAACACTTTTCACACCAAATCTCTTTGAAAAAAATCATTAATGCCTTCAAAACAACATACTTATGTTATCACAGTTGGCTGAAACATTATCCAATAAATTACCATTATTATAAATTACCAATTATTATTAGCCTTGAGAAATTCTAATTATTCAAATGCCAAATACTAACATCTTAAAATTATTTCTCAAAAGTGGAACAAGTAGTTTAATTCTATTTAGAAAGGTATATTATTCCTAAATTCAGTTAATAGAAACATAGTCTAACTACTAAAAGCTAAGAATGTTATATTGGAAAGGTTTTGTATTAACAAAACAAAATATCTTTGATGAAAGGTACAATATTTTACATTTAAAATTACATAACAATCATAAAATAAATAAAGTAAAACAACTTCCAGCAAGTAAGGCACACTATTTACAATCTTCAGAAAATATATTTAGACTAGTGACAGTAAATAGTCTTAAATGCAATCTAATTCCAGGTACATTTATGGTCAAATTAATTAACATGCTTCTAATAATTTTTTGAAGATTCACAGATAGCTTTCTAAAAGATGTTCAAAACAGCCTTATGTAAATTTCACAAAAATGATACTGATAGAAAAATGTGGATATGTCCATCAGTAAGCCTACATTAAAAGATAAGAAGAAAATAAATTACTATAGGAATAATACTTCACTAGAAAAATATTGATCTGGATATGCATAGTTCAATATAGCAATCAATACATACCATTTTATTTTATTTTAACAATATACTTAAACACAGACTTGATATATGATTTCAGTACCTATTATATCTATATCTAATTCTTTATAAACTCAGATACATCATTAATAAATTTGTTTATCAGCACAAAATTAGTAGACCTACATTTTTCACATACATTTTGAAGGGGCACAACTCAAATCATCATTGTTGGAAGTTTTTTTTTCCAGCGAACAACCTTGATATCTTGAGATTAAAAAAATAGACACATCGGGAGACTTTGCAGCAACTTGTAAAACAGTAGAAACTTGTTAGGGCTTCTATGTAGATATTATCTTTTATTAGTATTAAAAATATTATCCCAAAATTAGTTCAATTATAACTAAAACAAACACTTTAGGATGTGCCCCTTTCATTCTGTATGTTTTTTTTCCCTTAATTTAAGGATATGGAAGTCATCCCTAACAAAAGAAAATAAATAATTTTAATGTTTTAATTCTGGGATTAAAAGTGTAACTTATTAATTAAAATAATTACAGATTTTCCTTGACCATACTACCAGCTTCTACTACTTCCAATACAGACTTGCTAGATAATGCCAAGATCTCAAGGCTAAAAGAATATTGCCATAATTTAACTGAATGCAAATATAAAGTTTATTTTCACAATTGCATTTTTTTTTTTAATTTTCTTGTTTGTTTTTTTTTATGAAAGCATAACCTCCAAAAATTACTAATTAATATTTTTAGAAATATCATTTTGTATTTAAACCATATAATTCAATAATAAATACAGTCAACTCTTGATTATCCACGGCAACATAAATGAAAAAATATTTGTTTTTTTAAGCACATGTAGAAACGGTGAAACAAACAAAACCATTCCCCGGGATTGTTAAGATTAACATGTTACTTAATGCTAATTAAGATACAAATCTAACTTGCTAAAGAAAGAAATCGACGGGGGATACTACTTTGGTGCTTTTTGGAAATATTTGATGATACTATTTATAAAATTGCAGCTGCAATCAAGAAAACTCTTGAGTTTATAGAGAAAGCTGATACCAAGTTTGGAAAATGATTAAACAAAAATAAACCAATAAGAAAAGATGGCAAAGAACAAGAAGCTGCCAAATTAGCGGAATTGGTAAGAACTGTTCCTGGAGAGGAAAGTGTTGACGAAAACAACATAATTGATTGGACAAACTGTGATGCTCATGATCCTAGCACTTTACTGATAAGAAAATTGTCAATAAAACAAGATGTATTGAAACAGTTGATAATAAATTCGGAGAACAAGAAGACGAATCCACTGGAGAGCAACAAATAAGTCATGAAGTGGCACTGGAATATTTAAGTGGTCTCCCTCGTTATTTAGAAATCCCTAGAATACACCCCGAAGATTGAAACGACAGTGGCCTCGAGATCAACTGTAAAATGAATTTGACAATTGGAGTTCTGGCAATGGCCAAATTCCCCTCTCATATTCAAAGTGTTTTTAGCTTTAGCACTCTTACATTGGCTCAGTATAAGTGACAAGCCGAGAAAGATGCATTGGGATCTCAAAGACCTGCTTTATCTCCCACAAATGGGTGGGTGTTGGAGCGGGCTTGGGGATCCTCATACTTTACTTATTACTATTCCTATGTTACCATTATATTTTAGTTTCACTTAATAATATTTTACTTTTATTTTATATTCTTCATTTTTCATTATTTATTTTGATTGTATTTATTTATTTTTATTTTATTTTTTAATTATATGATTTAAAAAAAAAAATTGTACAAATGAATCATAATTAATACTGTTGCCTATTCCCCAAGATTGTAATATTTGTCAATAAACAAGTTTCATTATTTAGAGCAAGAAGAAGGACGTGTTAGTTTCTGGCAAACTTGTTTTGTGCAAAATTCAATTGCATATTAAAAAAAAAATGTTTCTAAGTGAAAAACAAGTTACACTATTTTCAAAAACTGTAATTTTTTTAAAATTCTTTTATATACAATCACAAATTCATTTTAAACAATTTATTACTTGTTATTATTTTAAATTAATTTATAGATTTAATTACATATTTGTTGTGAATAATATGTTTTTACAACTTTTTTCTTTTTACATATGGATTAACCGCAAATTTCAGTTATCTACAGCAATCACACCCCTCAATTCCAAATATATCAGGAGTTGACTGTATCTTAAATAATGTCTCTCTATGCTAAAAAAAATATTTCCATAATTTAACTGACAGCAAAAATAAAGCTTTTGTTCACATTACATACTTGCTTTTTATTTATTTATTTATATTTGTTTACTGGTAATTAAACTTTTTTGAATTTTATTTTATCAAAGCATAATTTCCAAAAAAAACTACTTTATATTTTTGTAAATATTGTTTTAAATTTAAACCATTTAATTCAATTATAAATATTTAAAAAAAAAAACAACAACACATTTTACTTCGTATTCGCTCTATAATATAAATAACACTTTTAATAAACAGATCATTATTAATAACAGAAAAAAAAAATTACTTTTAAAGTTTTTCTGACAAGTATTACATTAGGCATTATGTGAAATATAAACATTTAAAATTGGTTGGAATCATTTAATTCTCTCTTATTGTCCATTTAGTTTTCAAATGAACAATTTGAATTTTACATTGATCATATTACATATTAGATACATCTAAATGCTGAGTAAAATTATATGACTGAATCAAGAAATGAAATATACTTAACTAGCGTTAGTACAGGACAAAAACCTACTAGGAATTAAACTATTAGCGATCATTCCCGACAGAAAAATATATTTTCCTCCAAAATTAACATTACATATAGACAACAGACAAATATAACAAAGGCATAGGAAGCCTAGTATCACAGTTTATAATAAATTATGAATAAATTGACACAAACTTATGGCATCAAAGCTGAAAACTGGATCAAATAAACCAAAATGCAAATCAACCAATTATATTGATTATGCATTATATAAATACATAACTTATAATTACATTATATAAATATATAACTGTGCCTCAATGTAACACCCAACATATATATACATATTTATATATAAATATGCCAGCATGACCTAAGGCCAGCAATGGAATTTACTTCACAAAACCAATGCGCCACTTTCGTAATTATTCACGTTCAAATATGGTAAAGCTTTGTTTAGCCAGACTTCAATTAAATGTGTTTCCATTAACCTTAAAGAAGAGGAGGAAAAACAAATGTTGTAAATTGAGCTAATTTAATCCTAGACCTAAGTCATTTTAATAATAATGAAAAAAAAATTAATGTCAACTTTGGTCAGATAGATATCTATCTACGAATTATGGATTGATCTATGCAATGTAATAATTTTATGATAGTAATGATTGTAATAAGATATTTAAAGTTTCTTTTTGTTATTATTAAGCAATACAAAACTAAAAATTTGAAACTTTATTTTAATAATTAAATTGTTATTTTTCTTTTTTTGAGCTGTAATGAATTATTTTTTATTTTAAGTGTAGGTTTTATTCAAATTGCAATATGATATTATGCTTGTTTTACTGTTTTTGAGAATCATGGTTATGCTTGGTATAAATAAATGTAGATACAGACAAATAACATAAAAATTAATAAAAATAAATTACCATAAGGGGCACCGTTCAAAAATAGAGTACCATATTACTGCTGGTATAATTTTGTTCAACCACACATTTTTTAATTGTTACTAAAAGTGTTTTTTTCTGCCTATGGAAAAATAATAATGGGTCATTTAATAATAACATAAAATAATAGGGTTTTTCGATGGAATGACATCTCATTAAAATGTTTCATAATAGAAAGAGATCCAATAAACCAGGAAGACGGAAATCCAGCTAGGTTATCAGAATAATCTTAAGCAGTTATTAGAAGGAAAAATTCCAAAATACTAATGGATATTAGGATCTGTTAGGAATGTTATGGATTACTAATGAATGACCTGTGGCTCAATGAGACTTTCATGTTTCAGTCTTTTATACATTTTTTCTTTAGTAAAACAAGAAATCAAAACATATATTAAATTTACCATTTACAATATTAAAACTCAATTAGGAAATAATTTATTGCTCACTTTTTTCTAGTTCTCTACTTATAATTAAACATTTTCCAACCTACAATAATGGTAGGAAAAATAACATTTTTTTGTAAAATTATTTATATAAAAATAGAATCAGCTAGACAAGTAAATATAGATTTTTATGGGGAAGGATTAAGTGACAGCAACAGATTCATTTAGGTATCTCATTCCTCCTATGAATATATCGAGGAAATGTACCAATATATGTATTATATCCACACTTTAAAATAAAAAAAAAAAAAATAAATAAAAATTGACAATGAAACTGATAAGATAGGCGGGTTTCAATGAGGATCCATCCTCCAATATTACTAACAGCACTTCATTCCTACTTGGGCATCATTTTCATATCTTGTCCATCTATAGTTTGACTGACACAAACCACTCTCTACGACTCCACCTATGTGCTTGTAACAAGCAAACAGCAATTTATCAATGAGTAAATGCAAACCTCTAATAAATTTATCAATTGAGAAAGAGATCGTTAGAATAATATATTGCAAAATCTATCTTAACTTACAGTTATTATAAAATAAGCTTATTTTATTTAGAAATTTTAAATAAAAAAATAAGTTCAATTCCAAGTTAAAATTTGTGACATTAAAAGTTTTAATCATCAGAATGGAAGACTTGTTAAATATTAAAAGTGGAATTTTGTTATTGCCATTCTTTAGGAACTTCCTTGAATTAGCAAATTGTTCAACAATTTATACCTATTTACAAGTCACTACTTAAGTGAATGATGAAAACTAAATTCATCTCTATATTATTGCTTATCTTCAATAATCGAATTCTAATAAAGGAATGTCAAGTTTCTGCAAGTTCGAGAGGATTTGAAAACTGTGTACAAGAATTGCGGTTTGGCATGATACTCCGATGTTCCCTTTGAAACGGAGCAGCAATCTAAAATAAAAAAATTAAATAAATACATATGTTATTGATTAAATTTTAATAAAAAATTATAAAAATATCAGCATAATTATTATTCTAATGATAATGCATAATAAAAATAATATTTTTGTAAAATTCTCAGAAAACAAAGTTGCTATACTGTTTTTAAACTTATTAGCCTGACAAATATTTGCCAAAATAAATTGGAAATTAACATTAATTAAATATTTTAATTGGTTATAAAATTTGGGATATATTTTGCCCATAATACTTCCAAAACCTTTAAATTTATTATTTTCAAAAATTAACCTTTGTAATCGGCCAAGATAGGTATCGTTTGTAAATAAATATTGTAATATTATATAAACCCCTGTAGAAGGTAAATAAAGTAAGTATTATCCAAGCATCCGTGGTGTTCATTTCATGCTCTATTCATTACTATTTTTAATTATTTTCCTGACTATTATACTGGTGCCAAAAACGGGGAAAAGTTGTGTTGTTAGCAGGCGTGAGAAGGGAATTTTTCAATCTCATGGATTTACGACTGAGTCAGTTAGACAACGTAGTCAGTCAACTTCAAGATTTATCCATGAATGGTCAAGTTCAACTTATGGATCAGAATAGTGGCACAAACACCAATCCGGTGATTGTAAAGATAGTCAACAACAATCCACAGCTGATACAACTAGAATGGACGAGAGTAAAAGCAGCTGCTGCCACATACTTGAAAAACACTGTCTCGGAACTGGAGAGGTTTGGCAGAGAGTTAGATCACCTCAACTACTTTCTTAAGCGAAATAATCAGATTCACAATCTGATTGAGGCAAGAATCACAGCTGGGTGGATTGATCCTTTGGATGCCACTGAATTGATACCATCTCTAGTGGGAAGAGTAAGGAAGAATGTACTCAACGCCATACAAGCAGACAAGCTGACCTCATGGGATGAGATCACTAGAAGATTAAAAAAGGCTTACAGAGGAGGGTGCTGGACACTGGAAGAAGACGTTTATCGTCTCTTCACAGAAGCTAGAAGATCCGGGCAGTTGGATTACAGCTTTGCGGAAACCATGCTGAACCAATTCACTGCCATCTCAGAGAAACTAATTGAGACTGTAGGACAGGCTGAGGCGACCCAGCTGCTGGCAATTTACGAGAAAGTCCTGAAGGTGCAGTTAGGATGGAACTCAAGGGTGGTGAGAGAAAAGATGGCTGCGGAAAAATCCTTTGTTCGGCATGTAATAAACAAACGTGCTAGAGAGGAAGAAGAAGCAGACGGTGGGATGGAATTTAAGAGCACACATACAACTACAGAATGCTCGGAGTTATATATGAAGTGGCATTTCAATTCTCCCCGGTAACCAACAAGGACGTAGTGCTACTGAACGCCTCCATAATACCATAGAGGAACACCTTCAGTTATTTCAATTGCATGGGGGATTAGGAGTTACTGCGGTGTTAGCGTGAAATAACACAATCCATTCCGCTACAGGTTTTACACTGGTGGAAATTGTATTTACTTATTGGCTGTATTAATTTACTTATTGTTAAACTTTTGTTAGACATCTACGAGATGCTGTAATTCACAAATGTAGACAACTACCTGATATTTTGCAGAAGGTTCATAACAAACACATTAAAGAAAAAATTTCGATGGCGAATCCCACAATATTTCATTAGATATGATGGTATACTGCCAACCACCTTCGAGTCGTCGAAAGGGGGATCAACGATACGAAGGGTCTTTCAAAGTGGTAGGACTACGAGAACATAACATAGTTTCTATCCAGGTGGTTATAGAGTGAGACAAACCACATACCTTCGCATCCCTTCGCAACCAGGCAGGTCTGAATTGTAAAATAAAAATTTGTTTTTCTTTTAGTCTAATTAGCTGTATCACTATGTTAAGTTAGAGAATGATGTTAATCATAGACCTTTTTGATACATATATTTTTTATTTTTTAAGTGCGAAGTGCTTTATGTAATTGTAGAGTGAATTATAATTTTGTAAATCAGATATACATACGAGAACTTATTGTTTCATTTGTAATCTTTAGTTTAGCTTTAAAGAATAGTTTTTATTCATGTCTCAGATAATTTTATTTTTGTTAAACTTAGAGTTCACTTTGTGAACTGGGGCAGGAGTGATAAGTAGCATATGTAAATAAGTATTGAGATATTGGTGTTCATTTTGTGCCCTATTCATTAATTTTTTTAAAATTTTTATTTCTCTGAGTATTAACTGTTGCCGAAACCGGGCACCAGTATATATATAGTGGAGTCAACTGGGGAGTTCAGTGGAAAGTTTTGGAGAAGAGCTGAAAATTTGTTCATTTATGTTTTTTGGAGAGCTGATTACGAATTTCAACTTTGTTACCTCAAATTTTTCTCAACGATATTAAAAATTAAGCAAAAATGCTAAAGAAATTAATCTTTTTTTTTTTTCTTTTATGGCAGTAAATTCCTTACATTTTTGTACTCTATAATTTTTTTCATCTGGGACGTTATTTAGGAGCATCCACTCCAATCTTAGTTTAATAGGGTCCAGTCAAATGGAGACTAGAAAGGATTCTAGTCCAAAAGTTCTAGTACTGTTCTTAAGTTCAAAAGGTCTATTGCTGTCGATATGTAGTCAGCTACATTGAGTAGTTGAAAGTGACTTTCGAAAGCCGAATAGATGATCAGTAATTATTCGTTTGTCTGTCAATAAGTTCAATAATCATGGATAAAGTAATTTTTCAAAATTTTTAAAATAAATAGAGAATAAACTAATTAGTCTGTACGAAGTCAGTGGTGTGAATACTGAAAAAAATAAGAGCTCAGATTTTTCCTCACCCGAAAAAAGGAAAAGGCCCCTCTTTTCCAAGGGGTGCTGACATCTCAAAATACTTTAAAAGTTTCTTTGTATGCTTCCATAGACTTCCATTGTCTGTCGAGAGGTTTAATATAGGTGTCATAGTTTGATCTGTTTAATTAGTCGTTTCAATTCATTATTCAATTTGCTAAATGTCTTTCTATCCGATGGTTGTCTGTTAGTTTGCTCTATTTTATGGACTCCAATCTTGGCCCTGATCAGGTCCCTAATATACTGTGAATAGCTTGGTAAATTATCAGCTTTTTGCTAATGCTGTATCCAATATAGCATAGAATAGAATAAAACAGAAAAAAAGAACTTTATTCTGGGACTAGGTCCCTCAAGAATATCACAATTGAACAAATAAAATAGAAGCAATATCTAGCTATAAGACTTGAAATAAATAAATAAAAATCAGTTTATGACATTGTTTACACTATGTAGTTAGGCTATTTTAGCATTTATTCTAATGTCTCTCTACTCGCTAATATAGTCCGTTCTGATTCAATGTATAACTATCCAGCATCCATCAAAGCCTGTATCAATTTTAAAAGCAACTATTTTTGAAATAAGGACTTCCCTCATGAAGGACCTCTAACCTCGCCAAAGCTAGTATTATTTTTAGAACATTACAATATATGTATAAATTTTCTCCTCCTCCCCTCTTATCCAACCCAACCTTCCTTGTGCGATTCCTAATAGGCTTTCAGGGCCAACTCACTTCAACGGGTATGAACTTGGAGATTGTTAAAGCAGTGGCTTTATGTAGTTAGCACCTCCCCCCTCCCTAATCTAGTAAGTTTACCTAAATAATTTTCTGATCTATTCTCTTATACGGGAAGAAATGGTCGATTATTAAAATATCCCAATTTAACATTTAATCTAATGTCTCTCTACTCGTTAATATAGTCTGTTCCGATTTAATAACTAGCCAGGATATAACTAAGCCTGTATCAATGTTAAAACCGACTATTTTTGAAATAAGGGCCTTTTGAAGGATCTCTATCCTCGCCAAAGCTAGTATTATTTTTAGAACATTACAATATATGTATAAATTTTCCTCCCTCTTACTCTTGCTCCCTTCTAAAGGTATCAACCACATCTGAGACCAAATTCGTCTTAAAAAATTTTAAACTAAAATAATTTAAATCCACCAGAAATGATCTCCCCACTTCCCAGATTCTTGGACAAATTCCAAAAACAGCAATTATATTCCTTATCTACCTCTACGTACAAATGTTTTATTTGCACAATGTGGAAACACTCCAAAATTATCCTTTTCTTTAAACCAGGTAAGCTAGCCTCCAATAATCATTGACTAATAAGCCGTCTTCCGAAACTTAAAATTTTTTTTTAAATATCCTTCTTAATCGTATCCTATCCACATTTGAATCTCTAAAAATTCCTTCACGTTAGTTTGGATTCCATTCAGGGCATTCAAATATTCAATATGTTTCTACCTTTCGATTAAAAAATAAATTAAAGTTATGGAAGGCATAACAGAAGGATACAATGCTTTTTTCGCTCTTTTGAAAAGTATATATTACAATATACGTATAAATTACAATAAATTAATAAATAAGGTTACAATAAATGTTTAAATTTGGGCGAGGATAGAGGTCCTCCATAAGGTCCTTTTTTCAAAATAGTCGGTTTTAACATTGATATAGGCTTCGATAGATCCAGACTAGTTATTAAATCAGAACGGACTATATTAGTGAGTAGAGAGACATCAGATTAAACGTTATTTTAATACTTTTTGGTTCAATTTTAATAGTTGAAAACTTCTTCCCATGTAAAAGAATGGATCAGAAAATTATTTAGGTAAGCTTGCTAGAATAGAGAGGGAGGAGGATGACATAATATGGGGCATTGACTATTGTTCGGAGGACTTTTTATATATATGTATATATATATATATATATATATATATATATATATATATATATATATATATATATATAAATTTTTAAAAATAAGCAAATAATATAAACTCTTGTCTTGAAAAATATAATTAATATAAAGAAAAAAAAAAAAAAGAAGAAAAAGATATTATATTAACTACTTCTTTTAGCAATAAGAAGTAAATACTCAATTATGCAGCATAATGATAAACAAACTAACTAAATACTATGAAGGGCTATATAGAGAAGAAACTACAATGTACCTTTGTATAGTCCTTTATATTCACCAGGAGTGACAAGAAGAACTATCAAACCCATGATAGTTATCCGTAAGAGATAACTAAAATTTAGTCATTAATTGTTTTGATATTACCTTTAGCCATCATGGTTTTTAAGATAGATATAAATACCACATCCGAGTGGTGGACAGAGATATAGATGGGAGGATTGTGTTAAATTTGACATTGGGCTCAGAATAGGAAGGCATGCAGGCCACTATTGTCAGTGGTATCAAAATTAAACCTTTTCGTTAACTAAATCTTATTATCATTGTTTTAGAAAATGTAGGAATAGCAATAAATAAAAAAAAATTGAATTATGCAAATAAATTAAGTAAAATGCTTTATAAATTAACTTTATCGTAAAAACATTATTATAAAATTAGATGAAATTTAATAATTAAATAATAAAACATTAAAAACAAAACTTACCAAAGGCTTTAAAGTCAAATGAACTAACAAGGTTGATATTTCATGGTCTTCAGAGAAACCATTTTTTAATGGCACACTTCGATATCCTGTTCTAAGTCCAATTATCTACAACAAATTATGCCACTATTAACAATTATTTAAACAATAACTATTTAAACAATAAATATTTAAAATAAATAGTGATAATAAAATTCTAATAGAGAGTATAAGAAATCCCAACTGACAGGACTTACTGACTGAAACAATTAGACAATATATAGACAGTCTTCTGCCTATATCATATAATAAGTCCCTGAATCCCACATTAAAAATGTGTTTTGGCTGACATACTTGGAATCGACAATAGCATCAAGCAACAAAAGGACGATCACTATATAAATTTGTTTCGGATGTCACACTCAATAACTATGACAAAATTAAAAGTACACATTACAAACTGACACAGTTCTTGAATGAACATGGACAAAGCAAATTTTATTTTAAGCGATTTCATCTGACGAACAATGATACATGCCACTGCGACAGACAGAACCACAAACATTTCATCACATCCTATACGACTCCCCTATTTTCGACAACAAAAGGTACCACCTAATAAGAAGTATTCTTCTACAAGGAGATGATTGGACGCTCGGTGAGAAGGACATCTTTAAGTATAATAAGGGGTTGAAGAAATTCCCTCTTGAGGTAGACTTTCAACTCATTCAAGAAGATCCAGATGACTGATTTATTTTGTAATTACTTCTCTATATATAGGTAGTATAGATCCTTTTTGCAGCTCTTAGGAGTGATGGATTTTGACGAATTAGGTATCAAAAGAAAGCGAATTTCACGGAGAAGTAACGAATCCTAATTTCAATTGTTTAATTCTTACTATGGCTTAAATAAAAGTGATGAAAAAACTGGAAGGTTTCAAAGTTCTGGCAGTGGTGATTCAGCGGATCGAGAGGGTATTGGTCGGGTTTTAAAGATTTCGACATGGGCATCAATATCATTGATATTCTCTAGGATAATCCCTAAAAATGATGAATCGAAACAACACCATCAGTCGATGTGCAGAGCTAATACTATCACCAAGTAAGCAACATAGATTCACTGTAAATTTAGTTGAGCCAAGCCAGATAGTTGACTTTAAGAACTGATGGTCGAATTTTTACAAGGAAAAAAATTATTTCAAAAGAAACTCGTGGTAGGAAATTAAAAAAGAAGGGAAAGGTTTGTTTTGCTATATCACAGTACGTATAAATAGGTCACTGCTATATATGAGTGGCTAGTGATTTCATCAGTGGACCCATTCAGCACATATTCAGGCTGAAAACAGATGCAAACATGATATCTGAGCTCCCAACTACTCAGGCCTATACAATGGGTAAAAAGCCTATCAATAGGAAGAAAATTGAGGATTGGTTTCTGCAGATATTTTCTATTGGCTCATTTATGAAAGGGATGAAAATTCAGAAGATGACTAAATTTTCTTCAATAAATATTAATTTCTTTAATAAATATTCTAAATTTATTCAATGAATAGTAATTTCTTCAATAAATAGCTATATTTTCTGCAATAATCAAAATTAGTTTCTTTTATTTCCTTTTATGAATAAAATTTATAAATAATCTCATATCATAAATAAACAATTTTTTACATATATATTGGTAATTTTTATTTTATTCAAGTCCGTAAAGTTGATTCAGTTGAGAAACCCCATAAGTCAAGCAAATTTAAATACCATAATGTTATATTCTTAATTGGTAACATAATAGGTTCAGAATCAACCAAATTTTAATTATCAGTCATTTGACCTGGACTGTTTTTTGTTGTTTCCCAAAAATTTGGTCTATCCGACATATGGGATTTTTCATATCAACGATTTATCTGGTGTTTGCCATTTGACCTACGGTTATAAAGTATAAGGCCTGTATGGTCTGAATTACAGGCTTTATTTAACTTAACTAAAAAAATATATTCACTGTATATATATATTTATTCATGGTTATAAACACAGATAAGTACTCTCTCTCTCTCTCTCTCTCTCTCTCTCTCTCTCTCTCTCTCTCTATATATATATATATATATATATATATATATATATATATATATATACATATATATAACTTACTGGATAAGTTGCTTGGCCTATGAAATTTGAATCACCAAAGACATCTTCATCCTGTACAGTAAATCTAAGCATAACCAGAGAGGGATTCAAAATGTCAAATTCACAAGATTCATTCCAAACTGGGTTTAATCCATTATCAGCTGCAAAATAAAATTTAACAAATTAAGTGAGATTATCATTAATTTATATAAGATTAATATATTTAGTTTTTAAACTTTTAATTTACGTTGGTTTAAAATAGTAGTCTTAAAAAATCATTTTATTGTGTTTCCGAAGATAGATTTTAGATGCGTAATGAAACAAAAAAGATAGGTTAATCCAATGATTGATTTTTGTTTGGAGAAGATCCAGATACTAATCAATCAAATATAGCATGCTGGTAAAGTATTACATAGATAAAACAAAATAAATATTTAAATAACACAAACAATAGAAACGCTGCAAGTTATTACACAATGGTTTATTATTTCCAAATAGTAATATTTCAAAAATATCTGGTCTGTTTATTCACAGGACTTTCCGTATTGCTTTTGTTTACAGTTTAGATAATTAGATTATCTTTCAAATGAGCATTTGGACTGTATCAGGAAAGGAATATGTACAGAATACTTTATAAAAGATATCTACCAAGTTCAGCAAAGAAATTAAAGAGAAGACACCTAAAAAGCAGAAATTTGAAGCTTCTCCCAAGATGATCGCCATGAGAATGCCAAACGTTAAGAAGAAATTGTGTCAATGCTAGTAGGCTGAGATGGTTAGGACATGTAATCAAAGAGTAAAATGGTACAGAGGAAAATATTGGATATGCACTTCAGTGGGAAAAGAAAAAGGAAAGACCAAGAAGATAAAGGAAGTGCAGATACAATCCAAGGAAGAATGAAGTAGAGAGATGCGAGGTAGTCAGGAGCCCAATTGATAAGTCAGGAGGCCTAGTGCCACGATAAAATCTCTAATTGACCACCATTTTGAAACAAACAGACGGATGGTAATGTTGAGTTCTGAGGATCGTTCTGGGGTGAGGTGTGACCTTGTTGCCGAATCTCAAGAAAATAGGTCCAGTAGTCTCGAAGAAAAGCCGCGTATGGTGGACAGATGGATATTTTTATTATTCGATATTTGGATTCTAGTTATCTTGAAGCGTAAACCTCAAATTTTGAGGGGAGTTATAAATTTTTTTAAATAATAAACCAAAATGCAATGGGAAGCATATGTGTAAATGCTAGAAAAAACAAAAATCTCTGTTGAAAGAAAGATAAGACCTGGCATGCAGCTATCAAGATTTAATATGGCATAATTTCTTAGACAAAGTTGGAAAAATCTGGAAAAAATATGTTATGTGCAGGATTTCTTCAGGAATCCGGGAAAATAGTTTTATTTAGATCGGATGACGGATTTTTTTTTTTTTTTTAAATTTAGAGATGTATATAAAAAATGATTTTTTTTAAATTCAGTTTTTCATGCGTATCATAGCTTTTAGGATTCAGAGAGAACTAAAAAAAATGTCGAATTGTCCATCATGAAATTTTTTTTAAAGGGTAATTTGATTGTTTATAATAAGTGAATTGCAAATAATTATGTCCTTGCCTCCAAGTTCTATAATACTATAAACAAAAATTTACTCAATCAATAATGACAAACCTATAAAAAATGATAGCCCTTTTGAAGCCTAACAAAATAAGATTTGTTTCATTGCAAAATAATAATCACTTTTCTTTAAACTAATTCATAAAAAAACAAATTCGAACCTGAATTTTTTACATTCAATGAAATAAGTACCTAACTAGTATACCCGAGCGAGCGAGAACTCTCGCATTAGATATCAATCCTAATACATTAAAAGTATAAGCTATATTAGGGAAACATATTTATTCATATAAAAAATAGAATATTACCAAAAAAGTTTATTTAACATAAAGATTTGTTGAAGCTACATAGTTTGTACTGACTATGTTGAAGTAACAGTTCATACTTAATAAGTAATTAGGTTATCCCACTGGAAAACATCTCTTCAATTTAGCAGTTAGGCAATTAGATTCAGCTATACCGTTTTCTATATGTAGTATTCATACATAACAATGCCCTTTAGGGTTGGACATGGGAAACAGTATACACATAATTTTCCACTCATTAAAAGTGTTTGTAAACAGACTCAAATTGATATAAAGTTGCCATGACAACGGCACTCACGCAAGATGGCATGAGGCCCGTGCGGACCTATATCCTGCATTATCTCGAAAACGGTAGGTTTTTAAGCTTTAAAACGCTGGACCAATACGCTCCACAGGAGCGTATATGATCTAGATGCGCGCGTCAAAATCTTTAAAACCCAACTTATCCCGTCTCGATACACCGACTCTCAGTGGTCAAAGTTTTGAAACCTTCCAGTTTTTTCGTCACTTTTATTTAAGCCCTTGTAAGATTTTAAGAAACAAAATTGGAATTCGTCACATCTCCGTGAAATTCTCGTTCTTTTGATACCTCACTCGTCAAAATCCTTCGCTCCTGAGAGCCGGAAAAGGGATCTATACTACCGTAATAATATATTGCAGTGATGCTTATTCTAATCCCTAATACATTCGAGGTGTAAGCGATATTAGGGAAACAATATAATATTACCAAAAAAGTTTATTTAACATACAGATTTGGTGAAGCTACATAGTTTGTAATGACTATGTTGAAGTTACAGTTCATACTTAATAAGTAATTAGCTTACCCCACTGGAAAACATCTCTTCAATTTAGTAGTTAGGTAATTAGATTCAGCTATACCATTTTCTATATGTAGTATTCATACATAGCAGTGCTCTTTAGGGTTAGACATGGAAAACAATATATAATTTTCCACTCATTAAAAGTTTTTGTAAACAGACTCAAATTGACATAAAGTTGCCATGACAACAGCACGTACGCAAGATGGCATGAGGCCCGTGCGGACCTATATCGTGCATTATCTCAAAAACGGTAGGTTTTTAAGCTTTAAAACGCTGGACCAATACGCTCCATGGGAGCGTATGTGATATTGATGACCGCGTCAAAATCTTTAAAACCCAACTTATCCCGTCTCGATCCGTCGACTCTCAGTCGTCAAATCTTTGAAACCTCCCTGTTTATTCTTCACTTTTATTTAAGCCCTAGTAAGAATTTGAGAAAGGAAATTAGGATTCGTCACTTCTCCATGAAATTTCCTCTATTTTGATACCTCATTCGTCAAAATCCATCGCTCCTGAGAGCCGGAAAAGGGATCTATACTACCGTAATAATATATAGTAGTGATTCTTATTATAAATTAAAAAAACAACAATAATGTTGTTCAAATAAATATTTATTGGATGATTATTATTATTATTTGTATTTATAATTATTGGATACTAAAAATGCATTAATAAAACAAACAACAAAAGACTTGCCCAAAACACTTTTTTTGATGTTTGACACTTTCTGCTGTTCTCTTATTTATTATTGCCAGTCTAATACTTAAGCGGGCTACACACATAGGAACAATGTTTCGCCAACAATGGTTCGTTCTGTCGGGGAACCGAACAAATGTTTCAACTGAGTGGAAGATAGTAAGTTGTTCATCAAAAACTCAAAAAGTAAAAGTCATGATATGATTTTTATAATTTAAATCAAATAATAAAAATGAATGTTTAATTTTTATTATTTGAGAATGAATACTAAGGTTTTTCAAATATTTTCGATATTGAAGTCCATTGTTGGGTTATCAAAGGTGCTGATTATGAAAAAACTGTTGATTTTAAAATCACATGCTCAAGTTATGATTTATTTTAACATTTTGGATTTTCTTGATATTGAAGTCAATCCAAGGTTATCGAAGGTGCTGATTATGAAAAAACTATCGATTTTAAAATCAAGAACTAACATGTCGATTTATTTTAACATTTTGGATTTCCTTGATATTGAGATCCATAATTAGGTGATCGAAGATACTGATAATGAAAAACTATCGATTTTAAAACCACGTATTCACTTATCGATTTATTTTAACATTTCGGTTTCCTAGATATTGAAGTCGGTAATTAGATAATCAAAGATGCTTAATAAGAAAATACTATCGATTTTAAGATCGCGCGATCACATGTAGATTTATCTTAGTATCGAAGGTGCTTATTGTGAATTTACTATACTGGAATCAGATTTTCTATTGTGTATACGCATTTTGATTTTCCATTACAGTTGAAGTTGTCTATGATTTAAGAATAGTTTATTAGCTTTTTGAGCGTTCTGATTCCACTTTTTGAATTGGATTTTTATAGAACATTCACATTTCAAAGCACCATTGCATTTGACTTTTTTATTGGAGTATAAATCGTTTACTAGGTTTTCAAGGACAATATAAGCAAAGTTAAAGTGCTAATGGTAATTAGCAATGTGCCTTCTCGATAAAAAACCCAATTTAAAATATGAAATATGAACCTTCAAAAACCTTATGTACGATCAATATATTCAAGAAAACTTGAAATGTGCATGTGTGATCAAAAATCCTATAGTAAATATGAAAATATAGTCTTTAGAAAGTTTAAGTCATTTAAAAAAAAAAAAAATCAACTGTAATAATAATTAAAAAGCGCATGCTCAATAAAAAATCCATTAAAAAAAAAAAACAGAATCAGAACCATGGAAAACTTAATAAATGATCCCTATATCGTAAAAAACCTCAATAGTAACGGAAAAGCAAAATGTGTAGGCGCGATCAAAAATCCGATAGTAAATTCGGATATAGTGTTCTTGAAAACCTAATAAACAGTATTTATGCCGAAAAAGGGTCAACTGTAATGGTAATTCAATATGCATAAGCTCGATCAAAAACCAATTTAAAAAATGGAATTAGAACCCTTGAAAACCTAGTAAACAATCCCTTTATCATACAAAACTTTAACAGTAAGGGAAAATTGAAATGAGCATGCCTAATCCAAAATCCGATAGTAAATTCGGAAAGAGCGTCCCAAAAAACCTAATAAAGGATACCTGTACAGAAGAATTATGCAAACTAATAATTGATTAGAAATGCTTGTGACCGAACAAAATTTTTATAGTAAATTCTAGATTGGCAACTTTGAAAACCTAATGAACGATCACCAAATCAATGAAATCTATACTACCTCCAAAAAAAATAAATAAACAATTAATAAACAATATTTTTTTTAAAACCTAATACTAGTTGAAATTAGCACTAAACATCAATTATCAATAAACAAAAAAAATTTCAGAAGAATATGCCAATATTATTTCAAAATTCATTAATGAAATTAAAATAATTATTTTTAGAGAGTTAGTTTGGTGAGGATTGCTCCAATAGCAGTCAAGATCCCTCCTTGTGTTCTTTATGGGGTAAAAAAATTAGATTTTTTTCTCTTTGAACCAACAAACAATATAACAATGCAATAGCATTAGCATCATACAAAACTAAAATGATGAATTAGGATCTTCTTTGTAACAATTTCTTAAACGATATTTATACTTCTTCTAAAAAAAATTATTAGAAAAATTTACTAATAATTATTATTGAATTTACATACACACAGTTTTCGTTGTTAATTTGTGACCAGTATCGTATTCTGCTCCAAGAGTTTCTACTTCAACAAAAGGGCTAACTGTTCCTCTACCAGCACGGCTTAGGTGCCTTGCTGCTATAATCCTTAAGCTCACAGCTAGGCCTTCAGAGCCAGACAGGCAAGTAGGATCATTGGGATCAAAATCAGAACGAAACATTATTTCTGGTCTTAGCACGTAACCACATCCACCATTAAGGCGGAATTTACTCTGATTTAGCTGCATTGCTTTATCTGTAAAGTTTAAAAAATATTAAAAAATCTGACACTCTTACTGTTAGTAGTTTTATTTGAACTATTATTCAACCTTAAAAATCATTCACTAAATTAAAGTTTAATCTTTAAGAATAAAAATAATGCATAGCTAAAAATAGATTTAACTCTATTTACCAGGTGTTTGAAAATTTAATGCGACCATCTGGCAACCAGTATTCCATAGTGGTATTGGATTGTAGTTTGATGAATCTATCCTCTGACCTTTAGGATAAACTCTGCTGAATTGATACTGAGGGAAAATATAATATATTTTAAAAGAACATTATTAAAAATAATAATAATAAATAAAAAAAACATTAATCATCCAATTCTTTTTTTATAGTAGTAATAGACAAGAAATATTTAAAACAAAACAGTTAGCATACTGTTTCCTTGCAAAGACTATTAGTTGTTCTCTAGGTATTAACTATAGCGTACTTTCTTTAGCAGTTTTTATTCCTTATGTGACTATAAAAAATCAGTTTTAACAATAAGAAACTCTTTTATTAATTACTTATGATAAATAGTTTTGCTAAAACTTATTGTATATTAATAAAAATCATGACTAAGTTACTATTTAAAAAATGTTTACTTCTAGGGTTTAAACTGTTTCAGAAAACTATAAATTAAATATATAGTAAGGGTAAAGTATTGCGATCGTGAAAAATTTTGCATTCGAGTTTTCAACGAAAATATACGTTTTAAATATAAACTATGAAAGAATTAGGTATATAACTAAAGGAGAAAAAAAAGGAAAAATATTTTTCCAGATTAAAAACAAATTTCCAGAAATAAGAGTAGAAATATACAAGTATAATAAACTGTTGGAAAGCTAAGGACTTTAGAAAAATTAATATATCTAACATATAAAGTTGTAAAGTTAATGGAGAGTGACGAAAAACACATAAACTTCAGTGATTGTTGTAAATAATAATTTATATTTTTATATCATTTAAGGGAAGCTAAATGTCAGTTGACATCCGCATGATGCAACAGAAGGATCAATCTAATTAGGGATTGATAAATTATTTGCCACTTCTATAATTTTGTTTTTATTGAAAACTAGTTTCGAATGTTCAGATGATGAACATTCATCTTCAGTTCTAAAAACACACAAAAATTCCAATATAGTTTGGTATTATTATACATATTAAATTAAATTTAATATAAATTAATATTATAAAACATTTATGAATTATGAATTTAATTAAAATAAGAAATCAAACACATTTTTCTTTGCTTAAATGACCAAATAAATATCCCCAATAGTCCAATCTTAAATTTATTCCCATCTATAACAGAAAAAACAATTACTCACCGGAATTACTGGAAAAAACCCCAACCCTTAAACCGTTTACCTATAAACACCCCATCTTTCTTTCATTGCTAGGTCAGTGCGAGAACAAACCAATACAAACTTTTCTGTTTGATATAATCTACTTAAACCTTGATGAGTACCAACATGTATTTGATTTCTTGTCTTAATTAAATTCATAATTCATAAATGTTTTATAATACTAATTACATTACATTTAATTTAATATGTATAATAATACTAAACTGTATTTTGGATTGCTTATTTTTGAATTTTAGTGCGATTTTAGAACTGAAGATGAATGAATAACATTCGAAACAAGTTTTCAATAAAAACCAAAGTAGAGAAGTGGCAAATAATTTATCAATCCTTAATTAGAAGCTAAGTGTTTTTATGGAAACTAAATGAAATTTTCTTGGAAAATTTCAAAATTAATTTCGAGTTAGAAGGTAAGTGAAAGTTGTGTGATGCTCGCACCAGATATTTATATTATATTTTTATATCAGAAAAAAAAATATTCTAATTGATTTTAATAAACATCATTCTCATATATATCAAACCAAATATTCCCTCATTGCAAGAGTGAAATATAAATTATTAAATAAAATAATTATTTTTACTAAGCACTAATTGAAGCACTGATATGGGAGACAGAAAGTCACCAAAAGTAATTTTAAATGAGAGGCAAAAATTGTTTAGACGATCTGTAAAACAAGATTTTATTTTTTAAAACAAATGAAAAAATTGTGACTAGTGAAGTTACCAGGTAAGTGCGCACTAGATTTTACAAATTTAGACTTTAAATTACTAGAAAATCTTTTGAAGCTAGATTGTTCCTATTTTTTAAAAATGTCGATAATTCGTATGGATTCTCTGGTCTCTTGAAAATCTCCCTTAAATAATTCGTATTTATTTTATTTATAAATATATATATATATATATATATATATATATATATATATATATATATATATATATATATATATATATATATTATATATATATTTATTATTATTATTTATTATTTATATATTTATTTGTCTTCCAAGTAATGTAAACATCTTACAATTCGAATTTCCAAATAAAAAATCTAGTTAACTCTTAATCTTTTTAACAGAAGGAGAGGGAAGTGAGTGAAAGGGGAATCGTTTGTAAGAATTTCGGTTGGTTCACCTATTTTCTTTTCTATTCATCTCATTGAAAAAAAATTTATAAAACATGTAACCATATTGTTAACCTCCATGGATGGTTCGAAAAATTAAGATCCCTTATGGCAGGCAACGTAATTTCGTGGCTTTACAAATTTTCAACCACTCGAAATTGAAAAAAAAAAAATTTGTTTTTGATTATATTTTCAACTTAAAGGTTTTTTGGTGCGCTGAATCGAAATCTGCTATAAATTTTATTGAAAAAAAATTTATAAGGCTTGTTTGCCCCATAATCTAAACATTTTTTAAAAATTTATTTGACTAAAAAGCTATCATTTTTTAAAGTTTGTATTTTTCCTTTTGTATACACCAAAAAAAAAAAAAAAAAAATGTTTTGGTGGAAAATCCAAGTGGATATCATTTTCCAAACTCAACATAAAAAATAAAGCAGTTTCAGCGTATTTTATTTTATTTTTTTGTCGGCTTCTAGGGTCCATTGGAAGGAACATCAGATTAGGAATTATAAGAACAATTACTCTAATTCATGTGCTGCTCACGTTTATCTTTTAAAAGTTAAACATAAATAAACAAATAAACTTGAAATTTGGGAGAGTGTTTAACTTGCATTCTTTTCACAGGCAATGCCATGTGGGTACAGCTAGTAATATTATAAGTGTTTTAAAAAATTAAACTAAGAAAATATTTAAGTATTTATGACTAATATAAACTCAGATACCTGATGATATTTGATAAAAAATCGAGATTCATTCTGGCAAATAAGTTTTTCAGCTTTTGTTTCAGGGAAGGAAGACATTTCAGGATAAACGAATCCTCTTTGTTTTAACCTATCGATATTGAAGGCAACACTCCTGCAGTATATGATTAAGTTAGACATCTCCTTAGCAACTCGCCAAGCTCTCTCCATTTCTTTATTTTGACTTTCCTAAATCAGAAAATTATATAATTATAGTTAATAAAAATAAACTAAAAGATAAGGTAGAATAATATTTTTTTGTGGATTCCACAACACGAGTTTTAAATCCTCCTTTTATAAGATAGTGAAGTCAATAAATAACTGCACTTCTAATAATTATTAGTTGACTTCAATAATGCTGAATAATAATAATAGCTGAATTCAAAAATGTAATTATTTCCTGGAAGTTTCTGCTAATTTTGCATTAATAAATTAATCAAATACAATATAAAATTATTACCCTGGCACTTGCACTTTGGGCAGTCTCTTTAATGGCTGACATCCACTCCATGGCTTGTTCTTGAGACGGCACAGCTACTTCAAAAGCAGTGCACATGTTTGGATTTTGAATCCTTAAAATCCAATTTAGGCCTTGTCCAAGTCCCTGAGCAACTTCGACAACCGCACCCATTACATCCAAGCTTCCTTTTTGTAGATTGCCCAACAACATTGAATCTGAGGACTAACATATAATGTATTTTAGTAAAACTTAAATAGATTTTAAATATGCAAGATTTGTTGAAAATGAAAGTGAGATGATGTAATGACATTTGAAAAATAAACTGTATTATAACAAAAATATGTCTCAAAATTGGCCTACCCCAACTTTTAATGCTATCTGGCTTGTGATAAAATAAAAGCATATCTCAAATAGAATACTAAACTAAATTAAAAAAATAAAATAAAATCTGAGTAACTTTGATTCAGAGTAAAGGTAATAATTATAAATATGAATTGAATACACTAAAAAAATAAATAATAATAAAAAAAAAAAAAATGGAACACATGAAGGAAGCCTTCAAGCATGTAAAAAAAAGAAAACAGCGGGATAGGAATGACAGTTCAATATGTCAAAATTGATTATAGTTGGATAGTTCCATAAAAGTATCTGTAAAATTTGGAGAAATCCTGAATGGTAAATTTACCTTTTGAAGGACCTCTATCCTCGCCAAAGCTAATATTATTTTTATAACGTTACAATATATGCATACATTTTCTCCTCCTACTCCCCTCTTAGCCAACCACTCTTCCTTACACGATCCCTAATAGACTTTTGGAGCCAACTCACTTTAACGGGTTTGAACTTGGAGATTGTTAAAACATTGACTTTTCCAGCGGGACCCTCTCTCCCTCCCTAATCTAGCACACTTGCCTAAATAATTTTCTGATCCATTTTCTTATATGGGAAGAAGTAAATGAATATTAAAATATCCTATTTTAGTGTTTATTCTAATGTCTCTCTATTTGCTAATATAGTCCATTCCAATTTAATAACTAGGCAGGATCAATCGAAGCCTGAATCAATGTTAAAACCGACTATTTTGGAAATAAGGACCTTTAAATGACCTCTATCCTAACCAAAGCTAGTATTATTTTTAGAACGTTACAATATATGTATACATTTTACATACATGAACAATTTAAAGAGCCTATGTGGCAGAGAGTAATCTCTTGTATTTTAAAAATCAAAGTAAGAGTATTTTTTATGTTGAAATTCAATCCAAAAATTTAAAAAGGTAAAAAAATAAATAATATATATATCTGTTAAACCTAATGATATTTATTATATAATATTGTGCTGGACAATACAATGAATATATATGACAGAAAGTAATTTCTTATACTTCAAAAATCAAAGCAACAGAGTACATTTTCTTTAAACTTTATGTGTATCTTAAATAATGCCAAACTATCTACGAAATTAAAAAAAAAAATCTGGTGTAGTCTGCACCTCACACAACTTTTACTTACCTCCCTACTTGAAATCAGTTTTAAAATTTTCCATTTTGTTTCCACGTAAACATTTATTTTCAATTAAATAATATTAAAATAGAAATTATTAACTACAACAATCACTTAAGATAATGTTTTTTTCATGACTCTCCATGAAGTACAACTTTAAATGTAATACATTATTTTTTTTAATTTTAAAATCTTTAGCTTTCAAACGATATATTATAATCTATTGCAATGATAAAGTTAATTAGAGTTAAAATTTTAATAAAGTGTCATTATATATAATAATTTTATAAAAAGGAAATAGACTTCAAACATTTTTATTGTAAAGAGAAAAATCGCTGACATTAAAATGTTATATTAAATGAGCAGGGAACCAGTGTTTGTTGAAGTGATAAAAGAAGTACAATTTTTACACATATATATAAATATATTTAGAATAAACTTATTCTACAAACATGAAAATATATTTTGTTTAAACTAAAAAGTAAAATATAAATCTGAACAATTAGAAAAAAATGAAGAAAAAATAAGAAAACAAAAATATTGGTGCACTATTTGATGCCACCTTCTTAATTAGAAAGTCATTGTGGGGTGGAACTGTACAGCTTTGGAGAGTAAGCAGCGTCTTTTGAACGGAACCGTGCTAGGATGAAGATCTGTCTTTGATCGTGAGCTGCCTAAATATCTTAAAGTGAGCCAAGTCCATTTTAAAGTAGATCTGAGTCAGTCTATGAATTTTATAAATAAAATTAAATACAGGTGAGTGAGTAAAGACCAAGTTAAATTGCAACATCTTCTAGCTGGGAAGCTAGGCTAAAGCTGTTGACCCATTCCCTGATTGATAAAGACTGGCTGGTAGGGCTGTTCCACAATTTTTGTAGAACCGTCCCTACTGTTTTATTCCCGGTGAAGTAACAGCACTTATTTCATTTCGTTACACCCTAAATTTGTTCACTCCCCTTCTCTTTTTTAGTTCCTATACCAGTGCATCCTTTCCGTTAAAGAGAGACTAGACCCAACAGCCTCAAATTATTTATACCTGTCTCATTCCTCACCAATATCTTTGGTAACTTTTAATTATTAACTTAAGTTGGCCCACAGAAACTTTGTTAGTTCAAATTTCTGATCGATGCAGAATAATTTAATTGCACAATAATTGAATATAATAAAATAATTCATTGAAAATATAAATGTATAATTATTATTTTTTTTTTTCTTCGCGAACCGGCCGTGTAAGGACCACGCAGATATCACTGTTTAGTTCTCACTCTCACCACACTCTCACTTTTCTTCCTCCTCCAAACAGCCTTCATTCTCTCCGATTGTTGCATTCATCTCGCTTCCGTATAATTATTTTATTATTAATATTTCTAATAATACTTTTTCAATCCTACGAAACCGAATAAAATAAATAATAATTATAATTTAATATAACAGCTTTTAACTATGGAAAATTTTAAATCATCATTTTTAAAACACTCAATACACTTATTAATTATTTGTTTTCTATTTACCCATTTAAATTTAATCACTTTCACTGAATTAAAAGGACCGTTCTCCAATTAATTGGAGCATTTGAGTTATCTTCATTATCAAGCTCTGATGTATCGCTTCATTCTATGTATTGCTTCATTTGAAGTATCGCTTCATTCTAAACAGAAAAAGACGTTGCCCAGAAGTTTTGAGGGTATTAGAGCAATAGGTATGAGCTCGGTTCATATACAAGGAAACATTTCCAAACCTCCATGGACGAGAGTTCTGGCTGGGATCTGGTAGACGTCGATTGTAGGAAAAACCAACCACAAGGTCCAAAATTGACGATGTCCTATTTCCTCAGGAGACTGGGGCAAAGCGTGAGGGGGCGCGATTATCTCTCGTTGTTACCGGGATATATCACCATAGGTGCAATTGAATTAAAACCTTGAGCAATTACAGAACACTGTCACCTATGAACTTTTTAACAAAGCCTCCCAAAAAAAGTGGATGCAAATGCAATAGGCAAATAATGCATGTATAAAGCCATAAGAAGCCTTTTCTTCTTCCATCAAAAGGCTGCTGGCTTCATCTCCAGTATTGCTGGGCGTATTTATAGGTTTGTCCTCCTTAGTATATCCAGTACCCAGATACCTTTTTCTACAGTGGTCGGGTAGATCCCCAATACTGTATCCTGGTGATAATTGATCTCAGAGACTATCATATAAACCTAAACGAGCTGGAGAATTGATCCATCCACCTGTCTAATACTTCAGTAGTGAACCGTTTATGATTTGAAGGCTGATTCCTCAACATACCAAGATATAGCCCAACATAGGAGATTACAGTATGTTCTTTATTTATTACTAATAAATTAATTTTTGTCTTATTGTATTTTCTATCTGTCAATTCATAACCAACAACCAACAAAATTAATTAAATTTAATACTTTCATTGGTAACAATCAGTTACTAAAAAAGAATATTCAAAATTGATAAAGTAGTTATAAAATAAAAACTCTTATTTCTGGAAAGTTGTTTTACAGCCAAATATTTTTCCTCTTTTCTCCTTTATTTAATAATCGAATTGTTTCATACATTATATTTAACCATTTTTTATTAATACTAACAATCAGAGACAGTTAATTATTTCAAATAAACAAAAAATTAATCAAAATTGTTAAAGGCGTTTTCGAGAAAATTGTAAAAAAAAAAAAAAAGAATTTAAAATCGATGATATCCAGTGTCCACTTCTGGTAAATCCAATACGCTGTATCTTTGCTATTACTGGTTCAATATACACACACACACATATATTTTTTTTTATGGAGAATTTGGTTACCTTTCATATTATTCTATACATAATTTACCAAAAAATGCATACTTTTTGAATAAAATTGTGGTAATAAAATTTTATTTTTGTGAGAACTTTCTTATCTGTATTTTCTAAGTGATGTATTACAAGTATGAAAAGTAAAAAGGCTTATAATATAATAAGTGGCACTTCACTTCCATAGTAAGTAGAAATTGACGAAAAAGTTGCTGTAAGATCCCATGCATATATATATATATATTTTTTTTTCCGCTAGGCACTATACATTATGAAGATCTTTGGCCTCACGATGTGGTATTCATACAGACATGTATTGCTTGCGGGAGAACAGACAGCCTGGAGGAAGTCACCCAACCTCACGTTGCTACGAATCATGGTTCCATGGTGCAGCGGCAGGCTATCTAGCCATAGCTCCATAACCGGTCCCTTTGGGGCCAATTTGGCAGTGTCCTGACTGACTCACTCGGGTTCAAGGACAGTGACAAATAGGTCAAGATCCACGGATTATGGCTGTTCGAAGTCAGCAGGCGCATGAGGACCTATATTTCTTTCCCCGAAGCAGACCGTCCATGGACCAAACCTCCGGGCGGCTATTTTACATCCTGGAAAACCACACCACGATTCACAATTTAGGCACACGGGGTAGGATCATCACTCCTACGCCCAGCCTATGTGAGTTGCCTCCAGTAGCCTGACGGACCTCACACACGGGGGTGAGGAGTGATAAATTGCTTGAATTATTAATTAAATTAAATTAAAATAATGCCGGTACCGGGATTCGAACTCACAACCTTTGGGTTTGTGAATAGGTGCACTTTTGCAAGCACGATAACCCGCTCGGCCACTCCGACCCCCTTATTCCATGCATACACTTACCTTATATAAGCAATTTCATTTTCGTATAACTTTTCATTTTTGAACTAGACTGTTCACATACACACAAACCATTTTGCGAGACTTGATTATTCGGACTCAGGAGACCTCTTAAAATGTGTATTTCTGTTGAAAATTCGAATATTTTCAAGATAGGAAAGGGAAAGCAAAAATATTGCATAAAAGTAATAAAAAAGAAATAATAATCAATAAAAGATAAAATAATAAAAAAATAAATTAAATAGTAATAAATGAGTAAAATTGTAGAAGTATAAAGAATGGTATTATGACAAGACAACAGAGATATCTAAAAAGAAAAATGACAGGAGTAATGAGAAAATGAAAAATAACAAACATAAATAATGAGTAAATTAAATAGTACAATGACATAATGACAGGGCAAAAGATATAGATATGAACATAGCAAAAGGACAGGAGCAGGTAAGAAAAAAATTGCATAATAAATAAATAATAAAGATGAAATAAGTAATAAGTAGATTTAAGAAAAATAAAGACAGATTGAGTTTTGTTGTGTCCAATTACTTCCGGCGATCATCATGATTGGTAAATATAAAAAAATCTAGAGTTTAAAAGGAATTGTAAACTCTGTGGATTATGTTTTAAGGGCTGGTTTTTCCACCATTTTGTACCAGATGTGAAGGAAAACTGCAATGCCAGAAGACAATAGAGCACTTCTGTTGTTAGAAAACTGTTCCGTTCATCCTCTTGCTTCTGACTTGGTTTCCGGCAATATTTTTGCAGTTTATCTACCACCAGTGTACACGGCAGAAATTTGGATCCCACGGAAAAATAACAACATCCCAGATAGACCAAATGCACATAAGTGCGAGATACAGATCTTCCGTAATTTGTAAAATTTAATGTCATAAGATAATATTAATGTCAATCAAAATATTTATAAAACTTGGGTAGTATGCAAAGAGGCACTGCCTGGACCAGCTTAAGAGATCCTAGGAACCAAGAGACCTGACAGGAGAAAAGGATGGTTTGATGAGGAATACAAAGTATTTATAAAGATAAAGAATAAGGCTAATAGGATCATGGTGCTAAGAAGATACATATGTAGATCTGTGGATGAGTATAAACAAGTCAGAAGGGAAGAAAAGCATGCGCATAGAAGGAAAAAAAGACATTGGGAGAATTGCTAGAGGAGATGCAATAGTCTTAGCAGACAGAAAGAAAAGAACAGCAAGGAATTCTTTCAAAGAATCGACATGGGTCACAGGGACTTTAAGTTTCACAGTCAAGTCTGTAAAAGAGAAGCTAATTACTAACCAGCAAAAGATCAGATAGGCTGATAATTTTAGTGGTCTACTCAGCAGGAATACGTAACCACAAGCGGGAAGGGCTACATAGACAGCAATTAGTTATGAAGACTTCATTGAACAACCAAATGAAGAAGAAGTATAGGAAGCGATTGGACTATTGATAAACTAAAAAATCACGAAGCGTCTAATTTCGATAAATTCCTGCAAAGTTCATGAAGTACAGTAGTAGTGAATTAGTTAAGTGACTTACAAGGGTTATTGCTCAAAAAATGGAAGGAAGAAAGACTATCTGCGGAATGGAAGAAAACCATTATATGCCCAATATACAAAAAATGAGGCACTGGACAGCTAAGGTACCGAGTATCCTAACTACCGAGGCATATCTCTAATTCTATGTGCATACAAGATCCTGTCTCACATCTTATACTGAAGACTGCTAGCTCTGGCTGAAAAGGAAATCGGAAGATACCCACTTGGGTTCAGAAGGGGAAGATCAATCTCTGACCAGATCTTTACCCTCCGGATGCTATAGGAGAAGTCCACGGAATACCAGGTTCCAACTCACCATATCTTCGTAGATTTCGAACAAGCCTATGACTCCATAAATATCAGGAAGTATATATATAGCCATGCTAAAAATGAACATTCCTCCTAATGAAGTTTTGTGACTAGTGAGAATGATTATGGAGAACAATATCTGATATGAAAGAGTGGGGATTATCTAGAGACTGGGGCTAGGCAGGATGATCTGACTTGTCTTGTCTTTAACCTGATATTAGAAAAGGCTGTAAGGAATGCAGGAATACAGGTTGGAGGAATCTTGTTGAATAGAACTGTTAAACTTCTTGGATATGCCGATGATTTAGATCTTATGGGTAGAACATGGAGAGATATAGCTTCAGCCAAAGCTCTAGAGGTCTTGGCTGCAAGAATGGGATTTAGGATGATCAATGCGAAGAAGAAATACATACATATGTCAATCCCACAACATGAGCAGGAAGGAATAGTAGAAATAGATCCTCTTACATTTCAGAAGGTATGAGAATTTGCATACCTGGGAGCCTAAATTGACCCTCAGAATAGCATCAATGAAGAAAAAATAGATGAATCTTTTCAGCAAACAGGTGCTATTTTGCCCTTCAGAAATACCTCTGTAGCCGAGCTTTGTACAGGGCAATAAAGATTCGAATCTATAAGATGCTGATCTGCCCAGTCCTTATCTATGGCTCAGAGATGTGGACAGATGACATATATGCCTCACTTGAAGAAATATTGCTAATTTGTTCTTTACTACAAGAAGTAACCAGAGGTTGATTATTTCTGCTTTATTTATTTTGGACCCAGCATTGGTGTTCTTGTTATACTAAATATAATTAAATTTTGTACAATAAAAATGAAATTTCGTTTCATAGAGAAATTAAGATCTCTGGATCTCATCCCTAACAAACCTATTATACAACACACACATACACATGAAGTCCTTGAAGTGCGATTAGTTCTTCTTCGTCATTAGCTGATGGAAATCACTCTCTCTCAGAATGTAGAGCCCTGTTATTTCCCTCAGCAATTTGGCCCTCAGTACCTTCAGGGGTGTAGGCTATAACAATGTGCTCAGCAGTCTCTGGTAAAACGCAACAGAAGCATAGGGAATCGCTGTTCTTTCCATATTCAATGAGCTTTGCTTGGAAGCCCCCATGCCCAATGAGAAGCTTGGAGACCCAGTAATCTGGTATGACCAATGTCACTGCTAACCAAGAACCGGCGGTACCCATCTGCGATGTTCTTCATTTTCCTTTACACGGAGATCCTCTGATCCTTGTATTATCATCTGTTGCCTGAATCTGTCTTCCTGCAAGAGTATGTCAAGAAGTATAAATGATGATTAATGGTTTCCCCTTCATTTGTTTTTATAAATGAAGATACGGATCCAAATTAAAATGTTAGCAGATTGAGATCGACAAAAATGTTCCACTGGTCGAAAAACAGAGTGACGAACAGATTATACAACGTGTTGTTATCCAACAAGAAGCCCAGGTTCAGGAGTGGAATCGGATGAAGAAAAGGGGGCCATGGAAGATGAAGCTCAAGTCTCATGGAAACAGACTTCTGAGGCATACATTTATAAAATTTGTCGAATCCAACAAAAATTACAATTCAGCAGAACTCATAAAGTTGTTCATAACCCATAACTTTTTGAAGAAGATATCAGAAGCATGGAAGTAACGTGATATCAGAGACTTTTTTAAACAATAATGCTCATGTTTATTCATTTTTCTTTTGTGCAATGCAGTGATTTTATTTACATGAAAAATAAATATTCAACATTTGTACTTAATTTTTGTACTCTAGATTTTTTTTTTAAGTCCCCCAGATGCTAGAATGATGAAATACATACTGAATGTATGCACTTTGCCGGGTATTTATATTGTCTGCACAGGCTCAGAATAGACATAAAATACATGTTTTAATAATTTGCATTTTTATCTAAAGTGATTCATCTTTGGTATTTCTGTTAAAATTATTGACATTTGATAATCCGACACAATCGCTAATTTGGCATGACTGAGTTCCTGGATGTAAAGGATTAAAGAGCTACAGAATTGAAGATAAGATAAGGAAAGATATCGGTGTATTAGATTTTTTATAACATTGATTTTCTGCTGGTAAGGATGCTGTAAAAAGTAATTAAGAAGTCTGTCAGAGTATGTTGGTCTGGTATACCAGTCAGTAGATAAGGAACCAACTGCTTTTCTTATGCCAATCATAAAACCTAAAATTTAATCTGATGCATTCACTATTTAGAAAAAACTCTTTGCTATGTTGAAACAAAGCAAAAATTAAACACATACATTCACTAACTAAAACCAGTTTGGACATATATTCATTTATTACAAAATAAATAAAAAAACAACATAAAACTTGAAACATACTTCTTTTATGCATCTCATTAAATAATTAATGGATAGTTTCTCCACAAAAATTAAGTAATGATAAATATTTTAAAAACTCAAATAAAATGGATCACATGTTCTGACATAAAATTGATTGTTTTGGAAATGAATATGCAACAATAGTTGAATAAATAAAATTAAAAAAGGAAAGTCAATCTTTAAAAAAAAAAAAATTGAGTATAGAATTAAAGAAATGGAATATAGAATTAAAGAAATTAAAGGAGATAAATTATACAAAAATCTTTCAAATGAAGTACAGCATGAATTGGTAAATATAGCATTAGCAATCATGGATATACCTAGAGGTACAATGATGTTTGAAAACACAGGAGATATTGAGATTGACAGTAGTGACGAAACAAAAGAAAAGCTTCTTAAATTAATACTTTCATCATCATTAAACCACTACATATCAAGTTTCACTTTTTCAGAAGAACAAATATCTCTTTTGAGAAAGAATAAAAGAAATAAAAAGTTGATATGGTCATTAAAAAGCCAAGGCTATATTCTTGGCTTTTACGCTAGTCAAGGAGAAGAACAGCTTTTCCCACAGGATGGATTCATAACTATAGGTATTGACCACCTATGGGAAAGGTGCAAGGAATATAGACTTTATGGTTTTAAATTTGCTGTCTGGAGAAACTTCATAAGAATAGGAAACAATACTCCATCATATTATGTAAATTACTTGAATGCCAAGAATAGTGCTGAATTTGCTGCAATCTGCCAATCACAAAGTTTGGTGCCAATAGTTGGATTTGAAATTGCAAACGAAGGATCATATTCAATAGAGCAAGCCAAAAAAGCATTAGAAAACATTTTATCAATTACATTCAGATCATTTGGAGAGGAGAGGGTATTTCTAAAAGGTCTAATTATTCAAACTACAATGATAAAGAGTGGGATCAATTCAGAAAGAGAAGATACTCCAAAAGAAATTGCCGAGGCAACATTAGATGCATTTTCTAGAACTATATTAACAGGAACTAAAGGAATACAAATATTTACAGGAAATTTACAGAAAGAAGAAATAAAAGAGAATCTCAATGCTTTGTTTAATTTGAGTAAAAAAAGAACACCATGGCTAATAACATTTGCAGTTGGGAGAAATTTAGAGAATTTAGTACTCCCCATGTGGAAAGGAAAAACAGAAGATACAACAAAAATAAGAAAGAGATTGACCGATATGACAAGAACAATAATGAAAGCTTGTGCAGGAAATTAAGCACATCACTTAAAATTGAGAAAAATATAAAAGAAGAACAAATCACAAAAAGAAAACAGGATATCCTTACTATTCCTTTAAAGTTGTGAGTATCTTCTTATTTGTTTTAACATCCCATTAAATTTCTTACAATCTTTGAGGTTAATAAAAGTGTCTAAATTATTGCTTTTAATAAAAAAATGAATGTAAAAAGAAAAAGTAATTCATTTATACTTTAAGTATACATGCTAGATAACCTAATCCAAAATCAGAGGCCATGATGGCCAAGCACAAGAAACGGTGAGGGCTCAACTCCCACCTGGACCAGTTAATAGTTATTTTGCGGCAGTCCCAAGTAATAATCTTTACATTCCCACTCTGGTTAGTAAAAGGTGGATGTGATATATAGATACCTTCCCAATAAGATACCATATGTATGGGGTTAGCTTGATTGGTTAGATATAGTTTTGAGTTATTGTATCCTATGTTAAATGTGTTAATAAAAGAAACAGTGTTGCATTATTACTTCTCCTGATATTATTTAAGCACTTGTGACTAATGTAAATGTGATAATAAAACATGGTGTCAGGCGAAAAGCTATATCGCTATAATAATATAAAAATGGAGTTCAAGCCACCTGCAAAGTTCCAGTTTAATGGAAGTTTAGCCGAAAACTGGAGGAGTTGGAAACAGAAATTAGACAATTACTTGTTGTCAACTGAAAAAGACGATAAAATAAAAGTCCCCATCTAATTGAATTTAATTGACGATGAATATTTGGTCAGTTTTAATACTTTTGGACTCGATTCAGGGATAAAATTTGATTCAGTGATCAAGAATTTTGATGAATATTGTAAGGATAAGAAAAATTTATTTGAGCGTTATAAATTTTTCAGAACCTTAAGAATTGAGGGACAGGCGACTGAAAATTATGTAACTGTACTTCGCACGATTGGGACGAAGTGTGAGTTTGGGGACCAATTGGAAAACTTCATTAGAGATCAAATTGTTCTCCACCTAACAGACAGAGTCTACAAGAAAGAATTTTAAGAGAAAGTGAAGTAGGACTGGCTAAAGTGACTGATTTTGTGAAGGCTTCTGAAACTACAAAGGAACAAGCAAAAGTGATTCAAGGGAAATCACTAGATGTACTTAACGTAAAAAAAGGTAATGCTAATAATACATAATTCAACAAGATGGGTCTAAGAGTGGACAAGATTTTATGGATTCGTTTATTGACAGTTGTGAGTTAATTGAGGGCTCAAGAAAGTTGTACAATGTTGATAGATTGCAGTGGTCTCAGATTTTAGCCATCGATAATAAAGAACTAGAGTTTAATTTAGATACTGGTACTCAAACTAATGTAATTTCGAGGAGCTGTCTTTATCAATTAAGGATTAATATTAATAAGAGTAGTAATGGAAAACAACTGATTCTTGAGGTGTTTGGAAGTAATAAATTGAAATAATGTGGAGTGATTAACTTGAAATGCAGAGTAGATAAGGTTAGAAAATTTTCACTAAATTTTGCTGTTATCGATGACATATTTAATAATAAAATTAAGCCTTTGTTGGGGATAATGGGTGCAAATTTCAAAAAATGGAAAAAAAAATGGGTTTGTTTAGATCCAACAGATCTTAATAAAGCCATTATCAAAATACCAGTATTTATACCAACTTTACAAGAAGTAACTGCTCTGTTAACTGGTAAAAGTTTGTTTACTATGCTTGACCTTGAGGTTATTAAAATATTAAATTGGAAGCGGAGTCATACAACTTTAGAGCATTTTCCACACCTTTTTATTTCCTTGTACGAAGTAAAGGAAGTATTGTAATCGCGAAAATTTTCGGTTTTCAGATTTCAACGGAAATATCCATTTTGACCATCCCTGAATCCATTTTGACTAGTTTCGTCGTGGCGTCTGTACGTACGTACGTCAAAGACTCAAGAGTTAAATTAATACATCATGTAGAAAACAGTCTCAAATTAAATTTATATGAAGCATTTGAAATAATAAAATTCTTCAAATCGAATCCCGATTTTTGCTTAAATGACCAAATAAATATCTCCAATAGTCCAATCTTAAATCACTCATCTACTCACCGGAATTACAGGGAAAACCCCGATCCTTCCCCCTAATTCATACCATTTATCTACAAACACCTAATCTTTCTTCCATTACAGTCATTTCCATTACTAGTTCAGTGCGAGAACAAACCAATGTAACTTTTTCTGTTTGATATAATCTATTTAAACCATGAGTACCATATGTATTTGATCTCTTGTCTTAATTAAATTCATAATTCATAAATCTTTTATAATACTAATTTAGATTATATATAATTTAATAAAACCAAACTGTATTTTAAATTGCTTATTATTGAATTTTTGTGTGCTTTTAGAACTGAAGATGAACGTATATCATTTGAAACTAGTTTTCAATAAAAACAAAATTAAAGAACTGGTAAATAATTTATCAGTCCCTAATTATTTTACTGCCTGCATATCAGTTCTGACATAGAATAATATGTTTTTAATTGCAGAATTTGCGAAAGGTATTGCAATAAAAATATCAAATAGTCATTGATGCCATACCTGATTCCATCAAGGCCGTACCAGCGAGTTGGTATGGATTTCTTTCAATTTGGAAATCATTCTTACCTAATAATTGTGGATCTGACCCCAATTATATTATCCAGGATTTGTGCAAAAATATATTAGAAATAGATAATATAACAATAAATGAAGCTTACCCATTAGGAAAAACCTCACTAAAACCTCTCTTAGTTGAATTCAAAAGCACAGGTGATGTAAAGAATATTCTATACAATACACAAAAAACTAAAAAACACGGGGATCACTGTTAATAGAGATTTTAGCTCAAATACAAGATTGAAGCAATCTAAACTTCTGGCAATCAAAGAGAAATAATTAATAAGGTGAGAGATGAGGATAATAGAGTTCAGGTAAGAGGAAATAAAATGAAAATTAAAAATAAAAACTTCCGTCAGAGACGGAATGTTTATTGTGTCAAGAGGAGACGGACTAGATTGAAACATTGAAAGCTCTCACTGGACTGGATCTTTTGGAGAGCGTACATCGACTGCTGCAGGCACCGGAAGGATTAGCCACTGTCAATAAACAATATAATGTAAATAAACATATCTGAGGTGAGGTCGTCTGTTGAGTAAATAATAGTAACCAGAGTTGAAATATTTTATTTTATAATATAAGAGGGTTAGCAATTAGCAGGACAATTTTTATTTTATAGAATTTCTTAAAAAATTCGATATTATTTTTGTAGTTGAAACTTTTGTACTAGCAGAAAATACTACATTATATGAGCACCTTTTTTCTGGTTTTTAAATTCATTGGTGGTCAGCAAGTAAAAAGTTTGACTATGGTAGAGCGAGTGGTGGGTTATTGAGCGGTATAAAATTAAATTTATATCCACAATTTGCTAAATTTCAGTTTATTGATAATTATGTAACCATAAACCTAAAAATCGAAAACGATGATGTACGCCTAATACCAATATATTTGAACAATTGGGAAAAGGATTTGTCTGCAATGGTGGATTTTTTTATTAATAATAAAATTGATAATGCATTTATTATGACTGATAGTAACGCGCACATAGGTGATCTTCAGACCATAAGTAGCAAATTATTAGAGCATCACCCATACCCATTAACATCTAATAGAACATCGCAAGATAAAAAAATCGACGCTAGAGGTAATAAATTACTGAGTTTTCAGACAACAATTGCCTCGTAGTATTGAATGGGAGAACACAAGGAGACGAAAATGGCGCTCTGACTTTTATATCTCTGAGAGGGGATTCAGTAATTGATTTATGTCTGGCATCAATCGATTGTTTAAAATATATAGAACAATTTAAGGTAATTAGCTAAACTTTTTCGGATCACATGCCGATTTTACTAAAACTGAAAAGACAAGGAAAAAATAAGGACTTAAAATATATGCCCCTCTCGCCAAAGCTAATATGGATCAAAGAAGAGGAGGATTTTTATAGATCAAAACTAGATAAATTATCAAATAATTTGGAATAGGACTGGGATGATCCGGACAGTAGTGCAGAAGCAATAATATCCTGTATAAAAACTGCATCGGGAAATCGATCATGTAACCTATGCAACGTCAGCCGCAATAATTGGTTCGACTGGGAATGTAAAAGTGCAAGGAAAAGGTCTTTCACCCTCTTAAATTTATTTAGAAAAAGTAGATCCGATACTATTAAAATTATGTATCTCAAAACCAACTTGGAATACAAAAATATTTGTAGAGATAAAAAGAGAAATCCTGAAGAACAAGCTGGATTCAGAACAGGGCAATCCTGCAGTGACCACATCTTTGTAGTCAGGCAACTTCTGGAGAAGGCAATGGCGCACAATGAACAGGTACACCTAATATTTGTGGACTTACAAAAAGCGTATGATACTGTGCCATTAAAGAAGTTGTGGGAAACGCTAGACGATTTCAATATAAGTCCATACCTTATAACAGCAATAAAAAGCTTTTATGGTGTTGCAAAAGCCTTTGTTAGTAATAGTTTCCCTATAACCAAAGGTCTGAAACAGGGATGTTCACTGTCTCCACTTCTCTTTAACATTTATGTGGAACGGGCTCTAAGAGAATGGAAGAAGAAATGTAGGGGTATGGGCTTAAAGATAGGGAATGATTGCCTATTTAATCTTCATTTTGCTGACGACCAGGTGCTCATCGCTGCAGAAGCAGAGGATGCAGAGTATATGATGAGAAAAATTCTCCAGGAATACTCATTATGGGGACTGGAAGTTAGCAAAGAAAAAACAGTATATATGACCTTTAATAGCCAAGGTGAATACATTTGGACTCATGGATCATGAAACCTGAAAAGCATTTTAAATATATAGGAAGCTGGGTAAATGATTTAGGAACCACAGACATGGACACTGAAAGGAGCATAAGCAACATGAAGATCGTTATTAGAACCTTAAATTCGGTACTATGGAGTAAAAAAGTGTCCATAAAAAAAAAAAAAAAATATATAAATCATTCCTAGAAAGTGTTACTCTCTACGCAGCGGAAGCATGGTCAATTAAAGAGAGTCAATCACAAAGACTTATAGCCCTAGAAATGGATTACTGGAGGCGATCATGTGGTATCTCACAGCTTCAAAATGTTTCAAATAGTGAAATAAGATGGCAGGTTCAACAAATGGAGAGCATCCTCCATACTACTGAAACAATGAGGCCGAAATGGTATGGGCAGGTGATGAGGATGGAAGAGGGGCGATGGCCTAAAAGAATTTTGGAATGGGGACCAGAGAGAAAACGGACGAGGGGTCGCCCGAGAAAAAGCTGGTTGGAGGGCATCAAGGAAGGAATGGTGAACAGGGGAATGCGTGATGGAGATTGGCAAGACAGAGGAAGATGGAAAAAACTTATATTTGGTGACGACATATGACCGAAGTTGTAAAAGTCGTTAAATAAAAAAAGAGAATTTTTTTTATGAATATAATAACGAATATAAAGTAAGCCAGAGACACGAAAGAGCTGTGGAAATCTCTGAATTACCTTAAGAAAAATATATTTGTATGCGGTTCTGGAATAAAGTCAGAAGACTTGTTTAATTATTTTAAACAACTTTTAATATCTTTTCCCACCCCAGGACCGGTCCTCTATGCCGAACTGTATGTAGAAATTGAAGAATTAGATAAACAAATAACAATTAACGAAATAAAAACAGTCCTCAGTAAATGTAAACACACCAAACAACCAGGTATAGATCGGATATCATATGAATTCTTTAAAATGGCACCTCTAAATTTCTATGATAAATTATTTACATTTTTTAATAATATTTGGGTCACAGAAAAACTTCCAAATAGCTTTAAAGAGGCAATTATATTTCCAATTTTCAAAAAACGAGATATCAATGATGTCAGTAACTACAGGGGAATATCGCTTCTCAACAGTATAGCAAAAATATTTACTGGAATCCTGTTGGAGCGTCTTATGAAATGGACTACAGATAATTATATATTACATGAAAATCAAGCAGGATTCAGACCTGGTTACTCCGCATATGACAACTTATTTACACTGCATGGGATGATGAATTTAAAAGAAGAAATATACCTATTTTTTATTGATTTTAAATCTGCATTTGACTGAGTTGATAGGAGAGCACTGTTCTACAAGTTAAGTGCCTTGAATATATCTACAAAAGTGCTGAACATACTACAAAATCTGTATGACGTAACGAACCTCAGAGTGCAGGCAAATGATGGCATATCTGAAAGCATCGATTCTTATATTGGATTAAGACAATGATGCTTACTGAGTCCACTACTTTTTTCGTTGTTTATTAACAACCTGGAGGAATGGATAGAGGGTGGAATTCTTCTAGCAGGACAAAGGCTGAATATGTTGATGTATGCTGACGACGTTGTTCTGATTGCAGATAACAGCCTCATTTTGCAAGAAATGATTTGTAAACTAGAAGTTTATTGTAGAACATGGAGCCTAGAACTAAATCTAGATAAATCCAAAATAATGATCTGCGGGAGAAAAAAAACAAAGTCAAGCAAGAAAAAGTGGTACTTTCAGGAGAAACCAATCGAGATAGTAAACTGTTACAAATATCTGGGTATCAATCTAACTCATAACTTATGTTTAAAAACACATTTTAAACTTAAACTCTCAGCTTGCAAAAATATTTTGAATATGGTTTGGTCTAGATTAATGTCAAACAAGTTATTCCCATTGAAGCAAAAAATCAATGTTTTTAACTCCACAGTAAGAGCAGTATTGTGCTACGGTGCGCAGGTATGGGGATACGAAAATTCAGATGCAGTGGAGAAAGTGCAAAGATATTTTGTAAAAAGAATAACTGGGGTGCCCGTTACTACACCAAACTACATGCTCTATCTGGAGACAAAATTAAATCCTCTACATAGTTACACCATATCCATATACTGTGGTCCATATAAATTATCTTATAAAGGTGTTAAGTCTGAAAAATAATCGGTTACCGAAAATAATAGCCCTTAAAATGATCGAAAAAAATTTAAGTTGGGTGAGTGCCTTGAGAAGACTAGGCAGGAGTGTTGCTATAGAATTCTCAGGCGAGGGGTTACTAGGCCAGCTAATAACACATAAAACTACCTTCATATCCAGATTAAATGAACAAGCAAGAGATGGATTTATCGAGCGAGCTAGGAGTTCTGAACATCATATAATGTAAAGTAAATTAAATTATGATGTCAGCTATTTTGAGTCAGGAAAAGACATACACTACATTACATTAGGCTTATTTTCAAGGCAAGGGGAGAATTATTTAATCTAAACTACCAGCCTTGGACAAATAGAAGAAATAATAGCTCATTGTGCAATTTAAATGCTTCCAAGGATATGATGCATTTCATCTCGATCTGCCCAGTGCTTACTCAGTTTAGGATGGTTTTCTTAAGAAAAAAGGTACTTAATCCAAATGAAACGTTGCAATTACTGAACGGTCTGGATTATGAAAAATTATATTTATATCTTAAACAAGGAAATGCATAACGAAATGAACTAGTTAAAGAGTTTAATTACTAATTAATTATTTATATAGAAAAATCTGGCATTGTTTATAAATAAATCCTGAAATGTGCTGTAATATTTTATTTTTTATTTATTTTTTTGTATTCACTGATCATTATATTAATAAAGAAACCTCGACAGATGAACTCTGTTCATTGTTTAAAATACGTTGTACATAAAAAGCTTATCTGTAAATACTTATAAATAAACATATTCATCTATCTATCTAATTGTGGATCTTATATAATAATATTCTTATATAATAATATGTCAACATGGTTTGACATATTAAGAATGTTTCAGAAGACAGCATCAGAAACTATTAAGGCCATTAAACCCATCTTTGGGACTCATGGAATACCCAATGAGATAGTTGCAGACAACATGCCTTTTGGATCCCTCGAGTTCGAAAAATTCTGTGAAGGTTGGGGCATTAAATTAAAAAGCATGAGTCCTCATTAGGGATGGGCATATTCAAATGAATGTACTTCGAATGATTTTGATAATTGAAAGATCTGATAATAGAATGATAACTTAATTGAAAAGATATGATGGTAAATATAATTTTCATGACTCTCTCTTGAATTTATATGGTTATTAAATACACTAAATTAATGTGATGGCAAAAAAAAAAAAAAAAAAAGCTTAGCTGATAGTTTATGAAATCGGTGTTTATTAAATAGTAAATAGGGGATATTTGATAAAGTTGTCAAGATTTTTACAGACAATGCTGCATATATACAAAAAAACTGTGAATGAACACCTTAAATAAATTAAGCTATAAATAATATTGAACAAGCTAAATTATTGTTAGAAAAAAACGAAATTTTTTAGCTTCAAAAACCAAACATTTGGATTGAAAGCAAATGCTGCTGATGCTCAAAAATGGGTTTAAGAAGAATTAGAACTTTTGTTTAAAAAAAAAAAAAATTAAATCTAAAGAAACAGGTGAGCACAAAACAGTAAATACTCTGGAATAAAAAGTTGTTCAAATAAGTTTGTGTTCTGATTATGATTATAGATCAATCGGTCCAAGTTCGAATGTTTCATTCGGATGAACTGGATGAGTGATATTTGAATACCATTCGAATTAAGTGGACGAATGATATTCGATTATGGATCAATCGGTTGCTGTTTGAATGATCATTTGATCTTATTAATCAAAATATCATTTGAAGTAACTCGACGAATGATATTCCATTACAGATCATTCGTAGTCAGCAGATGAATTATCGCTCGAAGTTGAAATGAACTAAAAATTCGAGTAGCAGGTAATATTCAAGTAATAGTAAATATTCAAGTAACAGATAACTAATATTACAATAATAGTGTTCCATTAGTGCTGTCTTTAGTCTATAGCAGAGAGCTTGCGCTAGAACACCACTAGATCGCACCACTTAAGCGTATAAATTATATTTGACACTAGCGTACTTTTTAAATATGCATTTTATATTTTTATTAGATTTTACTTAAATTCTTATAATTATATTTGTTTATTTATTTTAATTGTAATTTTATTATTATTTATAGCCAGTAGCAAACCTTCAAGTAACCTCGTTAGAATACTGTTGTAGATTATTACTATCAATATTCTAAACAATTATAACTAAATTGTAAGAGTTTATTTAATATATATTTTGGTTACAGGCATGGGTTATTTTTGGACTTCCAATTTATCTCATTGAACTGGATTTGTGGTAGTTTGAACTTCGAATGATCCTTTGGTCCTTCAGGATATAAGCGATTAATTCTAATGATCCGATAATCGTCATTCGATTATCCCCATCCCTAGTCCTCATTACCCACTAATGGGATGGTGGAGAAGGCATTGAAATTTTGTAAAAATTTAATAAGAAAGAGTAGCATCTCTGAGCAGGGCTTCAATTTAGCATTATTGGTGTATAGGTCCTGTCCAGTAATAGGATTATCAGTGAGCCCCTCACAAATAATGATGAGCAGGCAGCTAAGAACAATGCTACCAATAACTGAAGAAAGTCTAAAACCGAAAGTGGTAAAAGTACAAGTTGAGAAGAAACAGGATCAGCAGGGAACTAAATTATATTATGATAGAACAGCAAGACTAAGAAAAGGATTTACTGAAGGTGAATGTGTACATCAAAGGAAAGGAAGGGTTTGGGAGCCTGTACACAGATCATCAGACCAAATAATAACATAGATCGTACATAGTGCAAGCTGAGGATGGTCAGTCTTTAATAAGGAACTCGATTCATCTTCGGAAGTGTGGAAATCGTTTTGTCGAGAGCCAGTCTGTGGAGGATTCAATCTGTTAGACTAGTCAAGAGAATATTAATGTTGATCCACCGGTTCCATAGAATTCCTCATACCAAGAAGCTAGTCAGAGTATGAAACAGCCTTTGGAGGATTCAGCAACAGACTAGTCGAGAAAATACTAATCTTGGTCTGCCGGTTCCACACAGTTCCTCCTATCAAGATGGTAAGAGTACAGAGGTGACTACTCCAATAAAACAATTACTAATTCACCCAGGCAGGTCAAGTAGGTTTAGAAGAAGAATTTTCAAGCCCAGTCGATTAATAGACCAGTAGAATGACAACTTAATTGCCAATGCAAATTAATTTTGTTTGTTCTAAATCTGAAGTTTATAATATATAATTTGTTATGCTGAGTTAAAGGGGAAGATGTGATATATAGATATCTTGTCAACAAGGTACCATATGTATGGGTTTAGTTACAATTATAGCTTGATTGGTTCGATATAGTTTTGAGTTATTGTATCCTAAGTGCTAATAAAAGAAACAATGTTGCTCCATTACTTCTCCTGATATTATTTAAGCACTATAAATATAAATACAATAATAAAATAACGGCAACCTCTATGTAGCCATCAGGGATTAGCAAAAAGGGCCAAAAGATCAACTTGCCAGTACCAGCAATCCAGATCAAAAGTTCCAAAATAAATTACTATAATATTTGACAACTAATAATATTTATTTGAAATATTTAAAATTTATATTCAGAATAGAGTAATCATTAAAGAATATTTTTAACAAAAATACAATTTGTATAAACATTTATGGAGAAAATGTATTTCATAGACCAATGATAAATACTTTTTTTTGAAATGGATCTCTCTCCTTCAAATCATCTGAGAGACAATTTAAAGGATACTTCTATAAAAAATTGAATTGGAGATAATTGGAATGACCAAATATTTTTGTTAAAAAATTAAATAAAATGCAAATTATTGCACTATAGCTTAGTATTTGTAAATAATTATATTCCTATCTATATTATATTATATTATATTCCTAAAAATTGAAAAATTATTTGAATTAAATATATTTACTTTCACATACCTATATATGAAATATATAGACAGGGGAAGTATTACGATCGTGAAAAATTTCGAATTGGAGTGTTCAGGTTCTCTGAGTACAAATAACCAAGTCACACAAAATGGTCTGTGCATGTGTGTGCAGTGTGTGTGTGAACAGTCTAGCTCATAAACGAAAAGTTGTGAGAAATTGAAATTATATATTTAAGATTGATACATGCCTGGGATGTTACTGCAACTTTTTCGCTGAAATCGACTCACGGATGTGCCACTTTATACCATAAATATACCACTTCATTACAATTTTATCGAAAACAGCTCTAACGATTTTAATGAAACTTGCCTAAAGTCTTTTTCTTAAAGCCCTGTAACTTTTCATTTATGAAGTACATCACCAAAAAAATGCAGGATAAAAAGTTATGACAAAAATAAAATTTTATTTGCGCATAGCTCAAAAATAGGGATTTTATGATAAATTATATGTATAATTATATAAAAGGTAATTAAATTTTCTAAAAAAAAACAAAACGAATTATTTAAATCGGACTGGTATTAGCAAAGATACAACGTATTGTACTACAACAGGGTATGTGAACTGCCTAGTTTAAAAACGAAAAGTTGTATGAAACTGAAATTACGTATTTAAGATAAGTGTATTTCTGTGATATTACAGCAACATTTCTGCTAAAATCAATTAACTGGAAGTGCCATATTGTACTATGAATTTTACACATTTTTCTCGGAAAAGGCTCAAACGATTTTGATTAAACTCATTGTAATTATGCACAATTAAATTGTATTTAATATCCTATAGGTCTTATCCTCATTAAAATAATCGGGTAAGGCTTAAATGCCGAATTTTCAAAATGGCTTCCTCTAAAGTATCTTTAATTTTGTTTATTTGGAATAATTGACCATTTCTTATTGTTAGTAGTAATAGAAAATGGAAAAATATAAAGTATGAAAGAATTTGATGATTAACTAAAGGAAAAAAGAGGGAAAATATTTTTCCCGGTTGAAAACAAATTTCCAGAAATAATTGTAGTAATATAGATGTATAATATACCATTGGAAAGCTTAAGTTTTTAGAAAAATTAATATCTAACCTATGAAATCCTGTAAGGTAACGGAGTGACGAAAAAAACATAAACGTTGTTGTAGCTGATAATTTTACTTTTATATTACTTAATGGAAAATAAAAGTTTTCCTGGAAACAAAATGGAATTTCAATAGAAATCAAATGAAAACATTTAAAATTTATATAAAGCATGATAAACCAAAAGTACGTATATAGTGCACAGAATTTTAATACTAATTCTTTAAACAAATATTTTAATGTTCCGTTGTGAGAAAAGACATAAGAAATTCATGCTGCTGAAAATATTCAAGTAGTATTTATGTGAATTCCTTGAAATTATGGATTCCTAATTATGATAGAGTGGTAAATGAAAGTTGTGTTATGCACCAGATTTTTAATATTTTTTTTAGCCTTTGGTATAATGATTCCAAACACTTCATATTTTTCATCTATCTCCATAAATGGCTGAGAAAACTCTAATTGGAAGCCATGTTGGGAAAAAAAAGTTGATGGTAATTTTGAATTCCGAGGATCATGCGGGGGTGACCTGTGACTTTGGTGTCAAATTAAAAAAAAATCAGTCCATCAGTCTCAGACTAAAGCCATGGAGAGTGGACGGACAGATTATTTTTAATTCAATTTTTGGATTCCATGTATCTTGGAATGTAAAATCTCAATATTTGAGGGAGATTAAGATTTTTATTTTCTTAGTCGATAAAAAAGATTCATTATAAAAAATAATAAACCAACATTGGTTGTATTAATCAATATTCAACTTAACATTTGATCACTAAAATCCATAAATGTGTACCTTGGAACAAAAATGGCCAATGTCCAAAACTTTGAAATTTGAGTGACTGCACGATTGTATTCAGGGTAGGGGTTTACATTGATTGTTAAATGGGCCATTGTTTTCCCATGTGAGGAGAATGTCCTATGTTCCATGGGAAGACAATGGTCCTTTTGGGAAAATGGCAATTTAACATTTGATTACTAAAATCCATAAATCTGTGCCTTGGAACAAAAATGGCTTAGGTCCAAAACTTTGAAATTTGAGTGACTGCACGATTGTATTCAGTGTGACATTCGTTAATAGTTAAAAGGACCATTGTCTTCCCAGGGAATATAGGAGGGCATTCTCCTCATACGGGATGACAATGGTCTGCTTAATAATCAATGTATTTCCTACCCTGAATACTATAGTACTGTTCACTAAAATTTCAAAGTTTTGGACATTGGCCCTTTTAGCTTCAAATGGGGAGGAATTTTTTCTCTTTGGGGTGCCTTTCTTAATAGGATATCAAGTACCATTAGGAATAATTTGGGCGAGAGGATGCATCTCTGTTTTACACAGATTGTATTGATATTGAAAGGCTCCAAGAATCTTCTATCGTGGATCACTCGACAGGAGGAATTCTTGAACAACTTCTTCCCTAAGTTCACTATTTTCTTAGGAATTCCTAAGTCCCCCATGGGCTTTCCAGATTTCCTCCTAAAACAGGCTATCAAAAGCCTTATCAAAATTTTTGAAGGCAAGTTACAGCGTAGCCTGAAACTCGGAGAACTGCTAAATAATAATTCTCAAGGTATTGCTGGTCAATGCAAGATCTTCCTAGCCTAAATCCACATTGCTCCCTCCTTAGTTTGGCGTCAACAACCTCTCATATTCTATCAAAAATGATGCAGGTCCAAATCATGCTGGGAACTGATGTCAGCTTGATGCCCCTTCAGTTTTTTTACCAGCAGTCCCCTCTTCCAATCCTTAGAGAAAAATTCCTTTTTCCACACATCAGTGATGAAGAGATAAACAATAATAAGGTCTGTCTTCAGAAGTTCTCAGATAAGTTTTCAGATGTACTGGTGATTAGCCAATTTCACCCTATCCTACTGACGGGACTACCACCTTTGTATCTGTAGGTCTGCACTCCGGGCCGTGTAATGTGTAATCTACATGTGGTTTCAACATGTAGAGACTGTCTTGGTTTTAAAGTGTCCTTAAGATCTCTGCCAAGACATTCCTACATTTCTTCAAAGACTTCTAGGGTATTCCCCTAGCACTGAGTGAGGATCAGTCCTAGGACCAATCCAGAAAAAGTACTACCTCTCCTCAACACCCAGACCCCATATAGGCAATACATGTTGCAATTATTTCTGTGGCTGTTTGTGGATGAAAATTTTAAAGCACTTCAGAGATTTCCTTAACTAATAGGATTTAGTGTTTTCTTACTGGCTCCATAATTGGGTCAATCCTGAGCATATTAATCTCTTCCAATCACAGACCACCTTCACAGACCAATCATGGGTTTAAATAACCATGCTTTCAAGACAGACATCCGTCAACTGGAAATAAACCTGTGTATGAATAAGAAACTGTAGTATAAAATGTGGTGTTGAAATCTGGTTCCACAACCTAACTCATCATAAACTGACAAAAGGTTCACAATGGGACTTTTTTTCTTTCTAGACAGCAAGGGATGGTTGACATTGCAACATATTTGCAGTTTGAAGGTTGAACTGATCCGGCCATCAATCCATTGGAACTAATTATGACAATACTGAAAAAATGCCAACACACCTAATTTCATGTCCACTATTATAGTTAACTTTGACATGTATCAAGGTAAACATCAATTTGCCAACTCCAATGTTGGAATTGCTTTCAACGAGCCTATTGGCCCTTTACTAAGCACAATTGAAAAACTCACTGACAAGCACTTACTATGCCAATCCCACATGGACAATCTCATTTCGAAAGAGGGACATACCAAACAGCAATAGACAAAAAATTTGGTTTATTTCCATTGGAAGGACAACACAGTTTTTACCACTCTTTCAACAACAACAATAATCCCTTTCAATTCAGATTGTAAATCCTATAAAAGACAATTTTAGATTGAAGATGGAATGGAATAATAAATTAAAAATTGAATTGGTTAAGATATTTTAATCCACCCAGAGAAATAGAAGAATTATGCTGTTCCACTATTTTGTAGTTATTCATAATATTAAATTGTATAATAGTATTCTGCAGTTATTAATTTTAGTGAAACTAAAAGAAATATACATTAATTCCTTTGGAATAGAAACTCTTGAAAATAGGTCTGAATTACTAATTTAATAAATGAAGAAATTAATACATCTTACACTGTCTTCTCTTTCTTGCTGAGGCTCTATTTCTTCAACATAATTGGAAGGAAACCATTGTTGCCTTTTACCTCCATAATCACCTTTCCACCAACCTCCATCTTGCTTGCTAACATTAGTAATTATTGCATGTTTGCAAAAAGATAATTCATCCTCTTGTCTAGCCTGATAGTCATATAGCGCTTTGACAGTAATCTATAACAAATGAAAATCAAATTAACACGACTATAAATCGATAGTAATGAAATTACATGAACATATTTTCTTTTTTACTTGAACATATATACTTTTTTAATGAGTACATACATCAGGTGCTTATACATGAATCATTAATAGATAATATCAAACAAATATGTTACTTAGTAATTTTATTACTTTCCCTTGCCTATATACGAAGTATATAGTAAGGGGAAGTATTGTGATCATGCAAAATTTCGAATTCGAGTTTTCGACGGAAATACACATTTTAAGGTCCCCTGAGTCCAAATGACCAAGTCTCGCAAAATGGTCTGTGTGTAAGTGATCAGTTCAGCTCAAAAATGAAAAGTTGTACGATACTGAAATTATGTATTTAAGGTTGGCACATGCATGTGATGTTACAGCAACATTTTCGTCAAAATCGACTAACCGGAAGTGCCACTTTATATAATCGATTTTACACTTTTTTACAATTTTCTCGAAAACGGCTCTAACGATTTTGATGAAACTTGCCTAAATTATTCTTCATAAAGACCTTTAACTTTTCATTTATGTTGTAAATCATCGAGGAATTGCAGGGAAAAAAATTATGATGAAAAGAATGTTTTATTTACGCATAACTTCAAAAGCGTGCAATTTATGGTAAATTATCTATAGACTTGTATGAAAGGTAATTAAATCATCTAAAAAACAAAAAAAAGAATCATCAAAATCGGACCAATAGCAAAGATACAGCGCATCGGACTAACCGGAAATGGTAATTATATCATGGATATTATAATTGCTTACAATTTTCTTGAAAACGGCTCTAACGATTTTGATGAAACTTGCCTAAATTATTCTTCATAAAGACCTTTAACTTTTCATTTATGTTGTAAATCATCGAGGAATTGCAGGGAAAAAAATTATGATGAAAAGAATATTTTATTTACGCATAACTTAAAAAGCATGCATTTTATAGTAATTTATGTATAGAATTGTATGAAAGGTAATTAAATTATCTAAAAAACAAAAATATAATCATCAAAATCGGTCCGGTATTAGCAAAGATACAGCGCATTGGATTAACAGGAAGTGGCAATTATATCTTGGATTTTACAATTTTCTCATAAACGGCTCAAACGATTTTGATGAAACGCCTAATGTCTTCTCCTTACAGCTCTTTAACTTTTCATTTAAGTAGTACATCACCGAGGAAATGCAGAGAAAAAAATTATGATGAAAAGAATATTTTATTTACGCATAACTTCAAAAGTGTGCAATTTATGGTAAATTATCTATAGACTTGTATGAAAGGTAATTAAATCATCTAAAAAACAAAAAAAGAATCATCAAGATCGGACCAATAGCAAAGATAAAGCGTATTTTATGAGGAGCACAAGACCCTAGATGGATAACCGAGCGCATCTGAAAGGAGACGAATGCGACTGAACCTTCTCCCACCAATCTGTTATAAACAATATAGTCTGTAATAAAGTAATTTAAGAATACAAAAGCGGAAATTAACTTAATAATTTCTACTTTCATATTATTTAATGGAAATAAAATATTTCCATGAAAACTAAACCGAAACTTTTAAAATATATTTGCAACTTTACATACTTAAAATATATAGGTAGTGTACAGAATTGTTGTACTAAAATTGTCTAAAAAACTGTTTTATTGTACTGAAGTGGGAGAAGATGTGAAGAAGTGAATGCTGCTGAGTTTATTTCAAGCATTGTTTATTTGAACTTTGTAAAATTATATTAAAAAGATAATTATTGTAGGACAGTAAGGGAAAGTTGTGTGATATGCGCACCGCACCAGATTTTTTTGTTTTTAAATAATCTTAATCATTGAGAATTTACCATTGAATTTTCTTTAAAGCATGTGTATGTGAAATACGTAGTAAGGTCCATAAGTTTCCGGCCAGCCCTCATTCCCTTACTTCAAGCAGGCTGAGACTTGCCTACCGTGTATGTCTATTGCCTGCACTCTCCATATCCATCACTTGCACTTCCTCAGTCCTGTCAGTCCGTATCTAACCTTGAAGGAATCTGTGCATTTTAACAATGCTCAAGATCGAATACCGTGCGGTAATTAAATAGTTGTGTAAAGAAGGCCTTACTCCTGCGCAAATTAAAGATGGTGTGTACCTTGTATTCCACTGTAAAAGAATGGAAAAAATTATTTAAGTTAAAGAGAGAAAGTCTAGATGAAAACCCGCATCCCTGTTGCCCATTGGATGCTGTCACTTCTAAAACAATCCAACTTGTGGAAGCTGATTGCTGTCGTATCATAGGCTGAAGACCAGCAGAAGAAATAGCAGCATGGTTGGGGCTCTCAAAAATAAGTGTTCTGATTTTCATTAAAGAACATTTGCATATGAACAAGATGAGTGCAAGATGGGTTCCAAAAATTCTTTCGGCTGCTCAAAAAGAGGAAAGTGTTAGCTGCTGCAATGAATTTTTACATGGGTATAATGTCGACCCAAAAAATTTCTTGGATTCAATTGTAACTGGGGATGAGACAATGGTTCTATACTATGATCCACTCAACAAAAGGAAGTCCATGAAATGGAGAAGGCTAGGAGAAGAAGACAAAAGTCACGCAGTCGACAAAAAAGGGGAAGGCCACCATTTTTTGGGGATTTTTGAGGAATAATGCTGATTGATTTTAAGGAAAGGAACACCACAGTGAATGCCGAATATTATGCAGCCCTACTTCACCGCTTACGAGACGCCATCAAAGAGAAAAGGCAGAGGAAATTGAGCAGAGGTGTTCAGCTTCTTCACGACAATGTCTCTGTCCAAACAGCATTGATTTCCAAGGCTGCTGAGAAGGACTGCGGATTCCAAAAAATCTCCCATCTACCCCACAGCCCAGACTTGGCTCCTAGTGACTTCTACATTTTCCCAAAGTTAAAATCTGACCTTTGTGGGAAGAGATTTAACACCGACGAAGAGGTCCAAACAGCGGTGGAAGAACATTTTTCTAACAAAGAAGATAATTATTTTTTTCATGGTATAAAAATGTTGCCTAAGCGTTGTATTAAGTGTGTAGAACCTAGAGGAGAATATATTGAGAAAAAAATAACACCAGTTTTTTTTTTCCACCTTCCTTTCTTCCTCAGGCCGGAAACATATGGAAGTTACTACGTAGTTTTTTACACTACGAGTATCTCCTTTCATTGATATTAGAATTGTTTTTGAGATTTTTGAGTTTAATACGAGTTGATTTTCCATTGGATTTTCATTTATGAATTTGCATCATTATTTATTATTACTGTTGAAAACTTCTTTCCGTAGAGGTTTATTAATTAGATTATCGCAAATCCTGCAAAGTAATTTACGAGAGGGAAGTTATTGGGAATCTATTGGGAAGTTCTTCAGACTAAAATGATAAAATATTCTAAACGTTTAGCTATGCATTGGACTCCCCTCTATTAATTAATAAATAATTCTATGAAGCGGATCCAATTCTCTAAATAAAAATTACTATTTAGTTGGAAATTTCCAATTTTATACATTTATTAACCTTTTTTTTTTTTTTTTTTTTCAAAATTTCCAACTAAATTAGAAAAATTTTCTACAAAATTTTTGTAAAATATCAACAATTACTATTCCTTTCAAAAGGGTGTAATCTAAGCATTGGTTAATTATTTATTTTAATTTATTACTTGTGATAATCATAATAATATGTAGCCTTAACAAAATAAAAGAAAATATATATTCAATACTTGGCAGCATAATTTACATGACATGGTATTTTACTAAAATATACAAAAATTAAAATTACCCCTAGTTTTCTCTTCCTTTAAACTAATTATGATTATTCTACTCTTCTGGATTGCATATTATTATTTTAGTCAGCCTCAATTTAAGGACCATCTCTCTCTTCATTGGTTTTTCTTTATTCTAAATCTGTTCCTGTTACTGCCAAATAGATTCATTCAACTCCTGTGTATGACCAGAAACTTTCTTAAAACTATTCCTATGTGATAGTCTAGGAGGGACGGTAAAAATAGTTTTAAGGAAAACAAGCCTCCAAGCTACCAGATGGAAATCAACATCTGGTAGCTGGAGGCTTGCTATGTATTATTTATTATTAAAAATGTATCATTTAAAAAATATTGAGTAAAAAAAAACTGAAAGCAGCTAGATGAAGTGGAAGAAGTATTTCAATCAGCATTAAAATGACAAGCAACTCATAACATTGAATGTGTAATTTGAACAAAATATTTGATTTAGCATAAGTACTCATCATCTTTTGGATTACAGTAATTAAAAATGTTAACTATAGTCTATATTAACTAATAGCATATATATTTGAGAGTATTTTAAAACAAATATGAGCATTCTATCATTACTGAGACTCTATATATTGTTTTTTGTAAAACAAAACACCCATTTCTTAACTTTCTAAAAAAATATATTTAATTATTATTAGGTTTTTAGATAGGTTAATAAAAATAGTTTTTGCAGTATTTAGATATAACACTCAAAATTCTGTAAAATTTCATGATATCTTGAATAGTTTTCAAGAAAAATATTTTGAAGTTGTGAGAGCATGTTGAAGGCATGATATCTGAGACTTCGAAGAGAGCAAATTCGAAAAAAATAAAAAATTAATTTAACAAAAAATTATAAATGATAGAGCAAACTAATTTTGCAGGTATAATCAGGCTAACAATAGATTAAGTTTTGCCGAGTTTCATCAAAATTTGAGGTGGTCGATGTAAAATTAATTGTTCAGAGAACATCCATGAACAGTTAAATTATGAAGAGAATGAATAACCAGTGTGTGAGATACTGCTATCTCACACATTCTAGTGGAAGCCGATGGAACTTCTTGCTCAAACCAGCTGGAAAAACATGTTAACCGAATCTCGAACTTTAGATCTGAGAGAGTTCGGCCGAACCCAGGCAATACTTCTTACTTTCACTTCAATTCAATCATCATGAGCGAGAAGATTCCTGTCAACCCACCGGCTTGCAGAGGGAGAAAGTAATGAAGATGAAAGAGAACTCTGAAGGAGCCACAACCACTGAACTAGCCATAACCTATTGCAACTTTACAAGGTATCACATGCTTAGAAATACTCATTTAAACCGTCCAGAATTAAATTCCATTAGAGACTCAAAATTCAATAGCCCATTAAACATATTGTACAATATTTTTGGCCTATCTATAGACTAAATGTTATTCTTTCCAGAATACTATTCATACCAATACAGCCCACTCAACTCATTTATAGCTACACAATTATCAAGAATTAAATTAATATTCAAAATTATATGTGACAAGTGCACTTTGAATTACACCTCACATTGCTGGTCAAAAACATTGATTTTTTATTGGGTGATTTGACATGGAATGACGCAAAATTCTTATTTATTGAGGAGGTTACTCTCAATATAAAGAATTTTATAGATTAAAAAAATATGAAAAAAAAGAAGCACTTTTTTGAGGATAGAAGGAAAGAATGGAAAAATGAATAAATAAAATATGGTGGAAAAGTATGCTTTTTAATGGAAAATCATTATTTTTTTTCTTGAAAATTTGAACAAATATGAAAATTATAATATCAAAAATATGAAAATTTCAACAAATATGAAGGAGATACTCCAGCAGCCATATCAGTTGAAGAATTAACAGCAGCCTTAAAAAGAATGAAAAATGGAAAGTCACCTGGTCCTGGTGATATACCAATTGAGCTGATCAAACATGGTCCATTCGAATTGAAAAGAGCTCTGGCAAACCTTATGACAAGGAGTATGGAGCAAGGCACAGTCCCCAAGGAATGGAAGGAAGCTCATATCACTCCCATTTATAAAAAAGGAAAAAAAAAGGATTGCTCTAACTACAGAGGAATCTTGTAACGAGCAGTATAAGTAGGTTATACGGCAGAGTACTGAACAGAAGACTAATGGAAGAGTGTAAAGAGATGTTGCCGGAAGAACAAGCCGGTTTTCGAACAGGTAGATCCTGTATAGACCACATTTTTACTCTTACACAGCTTCTTGAAAAGAAGAAAGCCTGCAATGGAGAAGTTGTATTAGTATTTGTCGACCTACAGAAAGCATACGACACGGTACCCCTAAGCAACCTTTGGGGTGCTCTGGCAAAATTAGGAGTGAGCGGATATATTATCAACGCAATACAAGGGATGTATAAAGGTTCCAAAGCCAGAGTAAAACTCAAGGATGGTTTATAAAAAGAATTTGAATTGAACAAAGGACTTAAACAGGGTTGCTCCTTATCCCCTACACTTTTCAATTTATATGTTGAAAGTGTACTGCGTGAGTGGAAAAGGAAATGTCAGAAGATGGGAATCATGGTAGGAAATGAATGCCTTTATAATCTTCAGTTTGCTGATGACCAAGTGGTAATAGCCAATGATGAGGAGGATGCTTCCTACATGATAAGAAAACTGTTAGAAGCATACAAATTGGGAGGTCTAGAAATCAGCAAACAAAAAACAGAATATTTGGCTTTGAATATGGATTATGATTCCCTCACACTAGGAAATTGGAGTCTTACCCAAAGTGAAAAATTTAAATATCTTGGCAGGTGGCTCTCCACTAAAACTGGCTGCGATCTTGACATAAGGGAAAAGATCACTAAAGGAAGACAGACAATAAGAACTTTAAATTCTATATTATGGAGTAAGGAAGTTCAATTGTCTACAAAGAAAAGACTTTACCACTCCTTTGTCAAAAGTGTGGCATTATATGGCTCAGAAACATGGGCCATCACTACCAACTTAGAAAAAAAACTTCTAGCGATGGAGATGGACTTCTGGAGACGTAGCTGTAGTATATCGAAACTCCAGCACATCCCAAACCACGTGATCAGAGAAAAAGTACAGGAACCCCGAAATGTCTTGTACACTATTGAGACCAAAAAGCTGAGCTGGTACGGCCATGTAATGAGAATGTCAGAAGATCGATGGCCCAAGAGAATGATAAATTATGTTCCTAAGGAGAGGAGGAGAAGAGGACGTCCGGCAAAGAAATGGTACGATGGTTTGCAGGAAGGAATGGCAGCCAGAGGGCTTACAGAGGAGGACTGCCAGGACCGGGAAAAGTGGAAGGAATCACTGTCAGTTTACGACATATGACAATTGTTGTAATAAAGTCGTAATAAAAAAAAAAAAAAATTTCAACTAAATTTCCAGAACTATTAAAATAAATTTCAACTTTTGACTAATAACCAGTTCCTTGAAGAAATTTTAATAGGAATTTTATTTTATTATTTTTTTTTTTTTTGAGCCAAGAATAACTTCTTCCATTTCCAATACTTTATTATATTCAATATACAGACATGTATGATATTAAAAGTGGACTATAAAATTTGTATATATTACATTTTAACATAGAAAATTAATAAAATTAATGCCTTGGCTCACCTGGTACATTAAGCCTTTTAATGAAGACATATGAGTATGAAAAAAAAAACTAGGAACCAAAGGAAAGAAGAGGTTTTTTATACTTTTAACTTCTTCAATTGTAACAGCAGGTCTAGCGAGAGATAAAAAGTACCTTTTTCACCACGGAGAGGCAGAGCACAAACATGAACTATAATACAAATTTATATCAAAATAAGAGGACAACTTCAGAAGAGTTGGTCTCTGTGGCATCGTACTTATCTCTGTGACGGATACTTTAAATCCTAGCTGGGGGGTCTTTTCCCCACTACACTTGACCACGGAATTTAAACAGTGCCGCAATGTGTAGTTCAATTTAAAAACTGACAAAAAATAAAAATTACTTCGTTATTTACCATCTGAATATTGAATATAATAAGGTATATTAAATGTATAAGTATATATTGAATCTTTTTTTGTTAAATGTGATTGATGCATTTTTTTTTTTTTTCCAGAACAGAATGAAGACATGCAAATGTAATAACAGAAATGTGAGGCACATGTTGTTAGAGGAAGTGAAGACCCATAGGTTTTTGAACCAAGTGCACTATTTAATAAGTAGAATAATTGAAGGGTCATGTGGATGAAGACGATAAGTAACATTTTTTTGATTTATGATAAAACTTAATTCAAATCTTCTTTATCCACTATAAATCAAATCTCCTTTGTAAGGCACTGTGTATTGTCACTTGGCATCTCTATTAGGTCAGTTCTGCATCAAATAAACTATTATGTTTTTGTGATTGGAAGAAGGAAATATTAAAAGTATATCACTTAACACCCTTATCAATGTAAATAATTCGGTTTTGCCAAAAATGTCATTTATTACCTTTATCCACTTGGTCCTTCAATTAATAAGAGAGAAAAAGAAAACCTTAACCCTTCAACAACAGACAATACAACTATATAGAATAGGAGTTCAATAAGGTGGCAAAACTTTCATAATTACAATATATTTTAAGACAGAGTCATCAGTATTTGGTGATTAAGTCTTCAATAATCGATTTTTAGACCATTTCCATTTTTCCTTGATATATCGTGAGTAGGAATCAACAGAGGTTTTTAGGTCACATAATAAATTTAAACCTAAATTTCGAATTTTTGGCGCTTAAGGCGAAAGGGTGTCACACACTACATTGGTGTGTTTCTATGATAAAGAGATAGCAGCACTTTTGGACGATTTAGTTTTCCCCCAATTTCTTAGGGAAAAAATAGTATGATTTTTATTCCAAAATAAGTGTTTTTTTCATTTTGGCGAGGAAAATGGTGGAAAACAGATTTAAAAATTTTAAAACAAATATTTGTTAAAGTTTGAAATCTAAAATTTGAAATTTTGAAAAAAAAAAGATAAACATTTTATTATTAAAGAGGTGGTGCCCAACTGTATTGGGTTGCTATACACACAGTATACTATCAATATCATATTGACAATTTGTAAAACTTATTATAAATACATAACATAATTAAAATATTCATAATATATAATAAAACTAATATATATATATATATATATATATATATATATATATATATATATACACAGATTTTTTTAGCGGTTTTTATAAAATTTTCTTACAAACATTAACCCTTTTAAACCTCTTCCTGTATTGCATCAATGTATATTTTATTAATAAATATAATTTAAAAACTCTCTAATCTATAAAAATTTATGAAAAAAATAAATGAATAAAATTTCGCACAATAGTATAAAATATAATTAAAACTTAGCATTTAATAAATATTTACAAAAATAAAAAGATACATATATACATGTCCAACCATTCGTGAACTTAGCAATTCATTGGGTACCCTTGCATGTGGTGGTGGATTTTTCCCAGGGAGTCAAGAACTATATTTTCGGCTAGTCTTGCTTCTTCTTCATCTTTCGATGGCTCTACGGTGCTTGAAGAACCTTGGACTCCTCCACTATTCTCTGCGATTCATTTCTCTCCGCAGCCGCTCTTCTCCACCTTCGGACTTCAATCGGCCGCAGATCCTCCTCCACATCTCCAAGCCACCTCAGTCTGGGCCGTCCTCTTCTTCTTCCTCCACCGGGGTGTCCCCTCCAGGAGTTTCTTAGGGATACGGTGCTCCTCCATCCTCTGTACATGCCCCAGCCACCGGATCCGGCCCTGCTTGACCCAGGTGACTATATCCGGTGACTTGTATAATTCGTGGCGCTCTCTATTTTTTCTGTGCCTCCAATGGTCCCCCTCTTTATCGGTCCATACTCGGTATAGTTCCGCGGGCTCCGAACCAAAGGCCTCAAAAAAGGCTTCTCACGTTGAAGTGTCTTTCTCCGAAGCGTTCGCAGAACTTTTCCTTAAGGAAAGTGATACAATTATCATAAATTTCTTTCTTTTCCCCATCCACCCTACTTGCCTGCTCAAGGTCATTACTTTCGTATCGTATCGTACAGTAGGATCCAGAATGATTACTGACCATACCCTTCTTTCGGAAAACTACAATATTAACAAATCCCGTGGATCCATCCGTACCTATACAGTAGACCTCGTCGAAGACGCAAAATTTCTCTCTCCCTCTCTCTCTCTCTCTTAGAAGCTTTATCAATTTATACTTCACTTTGTCGTGACGGCGTGTTATGAGGAAGGAGTTGTTGGGGCATTTTTCCAGCACATGTGCTAGTGTTTCAGGCTCTCTGTTGCATTTGCGACAGAGAGATCCACCTTCTCTAACCTGTCCGCTGAAACTTGAAATTCCACGCAGGGCAGCATAATTGATGTTCAGTTCCAGGGTGTTAAACCATTCGGAACACGAAAGTATTTGCTTCTCAAAAATGTATCTGTTCGCTTTCATCACCAATACCCTGCCACCTGCAATTGGTCCATTCTCGTAGCGACTGTCGTAGAGCTCTCATAGTCCGATTTCCCTGATCAACGTCCAATCTCTGGGCAAATTCGGCAATCTTAGCCGAATAATCGAACATTGATTGGAACAGAGTTCCGGCACATTTGACAGTCACTGGGCAATGGACCAGTATTGTAGAAGAGCCTAGACAGCGAATCAATCCTAATCCTCGATACCTCCTCGGAGCGTACAACATCGCCATGGAGGTGTTCACAGGAAGTCCAATAATGGCCTTTAAACTCCTGCGAATGATGGTGTCAATTCCTTCTAATATATTTGGATGTAGCTTTGTGAGGGGCGCTGTTTGAATATTATAATCTGTATATGTCATGATTCCGAAACCAAATTAGTGTGTTATCCTAACCAAATTAGTGTGTTATCCTTCCTCTCCGTGTGTGGGCGAATGTTTTTGATTTTTCTTGAGAATTTTCTTTCGGAGCATGGGAGCCTTTACTTATTTATTAATGCTCCGAACGAAAAAAATTATAGAAAGCAAACATGTAAGGAATTTACTCTTGTTTAATTTAGTCAATTTGTTTAGTTAGGTCAATGTTCCTAAAAAATCTTTGGTTTTAATACTATGTGAGAAAAAATCAAAATAAGATTAATTTTTTGAGCGTTTTTACATTTTTATTATATTTCTGGGAAAAATTCGAGGTAACAACGCTGAAACTCTTAATCACCATTCCAAATTACATAAATGAGCAAGGTTTCAAAACTTTTCCAAAACTTTTTACCGAGATCCCTTTTTGGTCCCCAGTTGACTAGACTTCTAAGGGTTGAACGGTAAAACTTCCTCACCTTACCTGAAACTATCAGGTAGCGACGTGGCGGCATCATTCCTTTGAAATCTAAAATTTCTGTTTCCGATGGAACCGTTGGATGGATTTAAAAACTGAAAAATGCTTTTCAGCTGAAAATTTTAGATTTCAATAAATATTTGTTTAAAAATTTTTAAATCTATTTTTTGCCATTCTTCTCGTCATAAACTCCCCTCTCTCCCCCCACATATTTTGGAATAAAAATCGGACTATCTTTTTCCTGGGAAATAGGGGGGAAACTATTTGATAGTTTTCGTTTCTCTCACCACACTTCCTGTCCTCTTTCGCCTTAAGCCTTTTTCAAAAAACGATGCCGATATAAAAGATGCTAAAACACATTTGACAAAAAATCCGATTTTTTTGTTATTTTTCGATAGTATTTCGGTTGATACCATAGAGTACAGAATAACACAGAGAGACCTTCCCAGCATAAATTGAGTGGAGAGGGAGGGCACCACTCTCATTGTCTAAACCCAGCCTCGGCTCTATAGGACCAAATAGCCTTATTTGTTCCAAATATCCCTAAGAAAAAATAGATTTGTCAACATTATAATTATATAATTAAAAAACAAAAATTTAAGCTATATAAATGGCTACATGCGATACAATATACTACTTTGTTGTTTTCAAATTACTTGACATCCTTATTATTATTTTTTATTGTTTTATTGAGATTATCATTGTACTAATTTGTTATGTATTACCTATTAATATTAAATTAATCAATTTTTTATTGAGGCTTGGGTGATAAATCAAATAAAATAAATGATTTTGGATACCTTATGTCACAATTTCTTTTTTTAATATTTTTGTTTAAATCTCAGAGGTGTTATTACTGTTATAGAAAAATAAATTTTACTTACTCTTTCAATTAACGACTGCTTATAATTGTTTTCCACCTCATCTACTAAATGGTTTTGAAATTATAAAAACTTATGTTCTGTAAATGCACTCCTAATTGCAATAAAAACAGATCGCCATTTTGAATACTTGATTTCGATGTGAATATTTTGTCACATTTCCTGATTTTAATACTATTAAATGCAAGTTGAACTAGATCTTTTCGACTTTTTATTGATATCAAATTTTTGCATAAATTCCGTGCATCAATCGGAAATTGCCATCAAATACTCGTTGCATTTAATTGTTGTTTGGAGTCTTCGTACAATATATCAGATTTATACTAAAACACTGCGGAAGTTGAAAGGAAAAAAATAGGTAATAAAACAATCCACGATACCGGCAATTTATTCAATTATGTCCAGCACTAATGTTGAAAACAATGGCTCTATTTGAAAAAAAAAAAAAAACTAAGAGAAGTAAAATTGAAATTTATAAAGGTTTTTAATGAATATGAACCAATTACGTACCTGCCTAAATCAAAATCCGAATTGTGCCATCTTCGTGAAATTTCTTATGAACTATTATTTTCATAAAAGTGGCAAAATCAGGAGGCGGGCTATCATATCGCCCTCCTCGGCGATATTACACATTTTTTAATCCCATTTTAACAATAAAGCGATAAAAAAATAACCGGGAAAAAACAAACAGAGAATAAACAAGAGAGAGAATCAATTTTTCATTTTTTAAAATTAGTCCATGCTCTAGTGCTAGTAAATAATTATCAAGCCATCAATTTATTTTTTGATTCAGTAGTCTTATTTTAAAAAAATTCAACATCATAATCTTTGCAACTTCTCGAAAAATAAACATTTTTTAAATAAATATTACGTATTTTAAAAATTAGCAATTTGTTTGATTTTTTTTTTTAAACGACTTCTGGATGGGCCCAAAATAATTTGGTTTGAATTTTTAAATAAGAATTATATAAATTTTTTTATTGATCCAATAAAAACAAAAAAAATTTAAATCGGCCTTTATACACACAAGAATGTAACAGTTTTTTTGGTCTCCTGAAAAGTAGAAATTTTCACATTCGTAAGTTTACCATGGGAACGACGATATGAGTCGTTTATTTCCAAAATGAACCCTAAACATTTTTTTTGAAAATCGTGATCTATTTAAAATTTAAATGCTATTTAATTAATATTAATATAATCAACAATTTCGGGAAATATTTGCTAGAATGAAGATTTTTCTAATATATTTTTAACAAAAAATTGGTTTTGATACAACAATTGGAATAGAAAGTATAGTTTTTCGTGGTACCTAAAAATTTGTCAATGATGATTAGGATTCATTTTGGAAATAAACGACTCATATATGAGATGCTATCTAGTACTAATCAAAATCTGTTCACAATTTTGAGGACATCATTACTCTGAAGGGGCCTCCACTGGCCTCCATTACCTCATTGACATTATAATAATCAGAACATTACATGAAAAGGTTATATTCGTATCAAGTAAATAAAAAAATAAATTACCTTTGATGTGAAACTACTAGGATCCATGTATCCAGGAGTTCCTAGGACTGAGCTGTCATCGGTATCCTATAAATTCATTAATTTATTTTTCAATAATTAATAGTAATTCAGTAATTTACAAATTCAAATTAAAATTTAAGATTCTGAAAGTACAGTAAACCCTAGTTAAAACACTGGCCATTATACCATGGATTCGGACGTCAAGTCTAGATCTGGTCTCAATCTCTGATTAATATGAAAATAAGTTAACTGCATATAAAACTTTTTTCGATCATTTGCAGCTCTTAATTCATTTTATTTTTACGCAGTCAGAAAATAAATAATGAAAGCAACTATTATTATATCTATACTGAAATGAGTTTCTACCCTCAAATTATTCATTCTTTGCTTTTCCCAACTCCTAGAGCCATTGAAGAGGTGCTTTCCTATCACCCAGACCAACAACTTAAGAAGAGTCCACTGTACCAAATAAGGCTCTAGTAGTTATGGAAAAAATATAGCACCCCTAATTATAACATTTTTTTTCTATTAAGAGGTTAGGATTTGACTTCTTTTATACTGTGCAAAAGAGATCAAAGTGACCAAAATGGTTTTTATAGGTAATATGTAGATGTACTGTCTAATCATAACATAAGTACAATAAGATATCAGGTTTATAAGTAGAGGGAAAACAGGGGGGCTGGTGCAACGATTCCTCCATCCCCTCCACCGCTAACCTTAAGTGTCAGGTGGTCTTGCCTGTGGTCTCACCTCGACCTAACCTTAACTATTAGGCCACGCCCCTTTTTAGTCACGTGACTCCTATGCCACGCCCCTTTTTAATCACGTGATCGTTATGCCCCTCCCCTTTTTAGTCACGTGATCTAGTCACGTGATCCAGTCACGCGACCCGCAGCGCATCGTGGTCTATGCTCCGCCCGCATATTTTAGTCACGTGACCCTTTGAACCCTCCGGTATATGCTCCGCCCTGATTACCCCCACCCTAAGCCGCCATTTTGTTTACAATGACGTGGTCAGCATCCACGCTTAACCACCAGGTTTATCCCCTCCACTAATTGAAGGGTCAGGTATCCACTTTATTGTCTGTAACCTCCCCAGCGGTTATATAATCATAACCTATACGACGAAGGGTCAGGAATCCACTTTATAGTATGTAACCTCCCCTACGGTTATATAATCATAACCTATACGGCGAAGGGTCAGGTATCCACTTTATAGTATGTAACCTCCCCTACGGTTATATAATCATAACCTATACGGCGAAGGGTCAGGTATCCACTTTATAGTCTGTAACCTTCCCAAAGGTTACATAATCATAACCTATACGGCGAAGGGTCAGGTATCCACTTTATAGTCTGTAACCTTCCCTACGGTTATTTAATCATAACCTATACGATGAAGGGTTAGGTACCCTCTTCATACTCTGTAACCTTCCCAAAGATTACATAACCTTTATCTTGTTTTCGTTTTTGTGCAACCTTCTCAATGTTTACGTAATCTTTACAATATTTAACTTTACCAACATTTAAACAGGTTGGATCATGTATAGACAAGTTGGATGATGTCTAGGTGAAATACAAATATGGACTTTGAACTGTTTATCTCTAGCATATAAATAAATAGTAGATTTCCTTAATCCTATAACAACTGCTGGACCTTGAGCTGTTTATCTCTAACATATAAATAAATAGCATAGTCCCTTAATCCTATAACAGCTTTTGGACTTTGAACTGCTGATCCCTTTAACATAAATAAGTTACAGGGCTCCTTAATCCTATAACAGCTTTTGGACTTTGAGCTCTTAATCCCAAACCTTTCTTATCTCGCTGAAACATAAACAAAACAACTTTTCAATGTACTACGTATTTTTAATGGCTGATAGTATAAGTAATGGTCTTAAAAGGATTAACTCGTCAATGTTCTACGTATTTTTATTCTCTGATAGTTAAATAATGGTCTTAAAAGGATTAACTTTTAATCCATTAAGTTCCTATCGAACTTTTAATCCCTAAAATATATCGACGAATCGAATTGACTGTGTCACGCTGGACAATTGATTTAATTATAATCAACAAACCTGGCTCGTAATTGCACTCGAATCAGTCCTCGCCATGTTTTCGAGTCCTTTCTACTACTCTCGGATGTCCTCGGAGCCGTACGAGACTGTTCGCTCTCATCGAGGTAGTGGGTGACACTCGCTCGTCTTCGTGTGAACTCGGATCCCACTACGATCTCCCCTAACTCTATTTATCACCTGTTTATAACACTAACACAATTCCTAAAATATATCGACGAATCGAAACGACTGTATCACGCTGACCAAAGAGGTTATACCTTTACACAGCTTAGATATATTTTCAAAATACACGAGTCGATATTAATAACAACGAACACGATGCAGTAAATTTTAATTGATGAATATAAATTAATCATTAATTCATACTCGAACTTTAAACAACTTTTCAATATTCTACGTATTTTTAATCTCTGATTTTATAATCGATGGACTTACAAATTTACAAATATATCGAAAAATCGAAACGACGGTATCACGCTAGTCAAAGAGATTATGCCTTTTCATAGCTTTGAAATATTTTCAAAGTACACGAGTCGGTATTAATAACTACGAACACGATGAAGTAATTTCAATTGATGAATATTAATTAATCATTAATTCATGTTCAACTTTTATACGTACACAAAACAACTTTTTAATCTTCTATGTATTTTTAATCTCTGATTGTATTATCAATGGACTTACAAATTTAGAAATATATCGACAAATTCGAAAGGACTGTATCACGCTGGCCAAAGAGGTTGCATCTTTTCATAGCTTTGAAATGTTTTCAAACTATACGAGTTGGCATTGACAACTTCGAATACGATGCAGTAAATTTTAATTAATGAATATTAATTAATCATTAATTAATACTAATTCTTAATCCTGTAACAGCTTTTGGTCCTTGAGCTGTTAATACCAAAGTATAAAGAATGATTTAGGACTTCCGCTAAAAAGTAAACAAATTTAGCTTTCGCAATAATGCTATATCTCTTAATCCTTCCTTTAAAAGTAAACAATGGACTTTGAACTATTAATCCTCTATCATTACTCATCCTGGCTGAAACATAAACAAAACAACTTTTTAATCTTATGTGTATTTTTATTTTCTCATAGTATAAACTATTAAAACGCCATAAAAGAATTAAATATTAAATCCTTAAAGTTTTTTTATCATTTACAAACAATGATAAAGAGCCTTTTAATCATTTCATAATATCTGGATAGATGACGTCTTATTATTAGCTAAAGTTTTGTACCTTTTTCAGTTCTCAATGTTTACATTTTATGCAATTTTTCCAAATTTTTACCTTTACCTACCTATTTCTTTTTTAAATTTTCTATAACCTCCTCAATGTTTATACATTTTCTGTCCGCTAGGGCGCAGCATCTTACTCCACTCGGGAATTTTCCTGGCTAGTTTACATAATGTTCTCAATGTCTATGATTTATGCAACCTTCCCAATGTTTACATTTACCGACTTATTTGTTTACGTTTTCTTTAACCTTCCCAATATTTAAATTTTATGTAAATATAGTCTTCTCAACTGATTTTTTGCCTTTCCTAAATTGTTTTTCTCCTTTTCTGAACTTGATTTAATTATAATTAACTACCCTGGTTCCTAATTGCACTCGTATCAGACCTTGCGATATCATCGGCTCCTTTCGGCTACTCTCGGATACCCTCGGAGCAGAGCGGCCGGGCCCCGATCATTGTCCTCGGTGACGCTCGTTCGTCCTCGTTTTTCCTTGGGCCCCCACCTCGATCTCCCTAATCTGCCTTAGGGGGTTCCCGATTCTAGAATAACCGAACTCCTCCGGCCTCATATGATCATCCAGAATCACTAGGAAAAATTTGAAAAAATCTCCTCTTCTCTCCTGGACTTCTACGGTTCCATTTTACTCAGCACGTAGAGGTCTCTCGTCTGCGTACCCCTTGATCAACTCTAAATATTTACATTTTTCATAACTTGAAGTCCCATAATTTTAGTGGTTTTTAGTAATTTTAGCGGTTTTTATTGATTTTAGTCATTTCTTATCAGCTTCTAATGGCAAAATACACTCCGGCAATAATATTATGCTTATGTTTAACCGAATCCATCATTTTCTTTCAATTCATTGATTTTTGAGTAGGTCTAGTAGGACCTATCTTTTGAGTAGGTCTTTTACTGCTTTACTGGTCTTTTACCTCTAATTTTTAACATAGCTTTATATTTTTTAGTATACTTTAACCAATTTTAGATATTATTTTTTGTTTTTGTAATTGATTTTACATGTTACTTTATTGATTTTAGTCAATTTTAATGATTTTAGAAATAAAATAAAACGTTTTATTAGCAAATATTTGTATATAAATCTGTTTTGAGATGATTTATTATCTATAGTTGATATTATTTGAGAATGTTGATGTAAGATGTGCTATATTTGGTCCCCATTTGTATGATATTATATTGTTGTTGTTTTTTTTTTTCAATCCTAATAATGCCCGAATTAGCGAAACGTTGACTGATCAGATATTTACTGCTGTTTAAGAGACTCAAAACTTTATTCAGGATTCTTCCAGAAATATACTGATAATTTAGAATTAGAATTTAAGATAATTTTGAATATTAGAATGTTTGCCATCATCGGATGATAGATAATATTAACAGTAACTAATATGAGCATAATCGTGGCAGTTGTAGCACAATTCTGATCACACTTTCCCCCTTTAAAATTCCAAATATTTACATTTATCATAACTTGAAGTCCCATAATTTTAGTGGTTTTTAGTAATTTTAGCGGTTTTTATTGATTTTTAGTTATTTTTCATCAACTTCTAACGGCAAAATACAATTCGACAATAATACCATGCTTAATGTTTGACCGAATCCATCATTTTCTTTTACATTATTGATAATATCCTTTGAGTAGGTCTTTTACTGCTTAGACTTCGATCTCTAATTTTTAACATAGCTTTTTAGTATATTTTAACCAAATTTAGATATTATTTTTTGTTTTTATAATTGATTTTGCCTGTTACTTTATTGATTTTAGTCAATTTTAATGATTTTAGAAATAAAAAAAAAAAATATTTTATTAGTAAATATTTGTATATAATACTGTTTTGAGATGATGTATTATCTGTAGTTGATATTATTTGAGAATGCTGATGTAAGATGTGCTATATTTGGTCCCCATTGTAACCTTCCCAACGGTTATATAATCATAACCTATACGATGAAGGGTCAGGTACCCACTCTATAGTCTGTAACCTTCCCAACGGTTATATAATCGTAACCTATACGAGGAAGGGTCAGGTACCCACTTTATAGTATGTAACCTCCCCTAAGGTATAATCATAACCCCATAACATATAATCATAACCTATATGATGAAGGGTCAGGTACCCACTTTATATAGGCTGTAACCTCTCCTACGGTTATATAATCATAACCTATACGATGAAGGGTCAGACACCCTCTTTATACTCTGTAACCTTCTTAAAGGTTACATAACCTTTACATCGTTTTCGTGTTTTTGCAACCTTCTCAATGTTTACATAACCTTTACAATATGTAGCTGTATCAACATGTAAACAGGTTGCATCTTGTATAGACAAGTTGGATGATGCCTAGGTGAAATACAAATATGGACCTTGAACTGTTTATCTCTAACATATAAATAAATAGCATAGTTCCTTAATCCTATAACTGCTTTTGGACTTTGAGCTCATAATACCAAGATTTAAAGAATGATACAGGACTTGTTGATCCTTCCGCTAAAAAGTAAACAAATATAGATTACACAATAATGCTGTATCCCTTTATCCTTCCTTTGAAAGTAAACAATAAACTTTGAACTGTTAATCTCTAGAACATAAATATACAGTGCTTCTAAAACATAAGCAAATATGTAGGGCTTCTTACTATTAATCTTCTATCTTTACTCATCTCGCTGAAACATAAACAAAACAGCTTTTTAATCTTTATATGTATGTTTAATCTTTATATGTATTTTTAATCTTTATATATATTTTTAATCTCTCATAGTATAAACTATTAAAACCACGTAAAACATTAACGAATAACGATATACAGATTTTTAATCATTTCATAATAACTGGATAGGTGACGTACTTATTATTAGCCAAAGGTTTTTTATCTTTTTTCAGTTCGTAATTTTTAAATTTAATGCAATCTTCCCAATTTTTACATATACCTACCTATATAACTTTTTTTTTTTTAAATTTTCTATAATCTTCTCAATGTTTATATACATTTTTTCTGTCCGTTAGGGCGTAGCACCTACTCCACTTGGAGATTCATCTAGCCTGTTTAAATAATCTTCTCAATGCCTACGATTTATGCAACCTTCTCAATATTTAAATTTTATGTAATTACTGTCTTCTCAACTGATTTTTAACCATTCCTAGATTATTTCTCCCTTTTCTGAGCTTGATTTAATTATAATCAACAAATCTGGCTCATAATTGCATTCGTATCAGTCTTCGCGATGTCTTCGAGTCCTTTCGGCTACTCTCGGATGTCCTTGGGGCATGTTTTTAATATGATTTTTAGCATTTTGTAACCTATTAGATATGTTTAAGTATAGAGCATCGAGTACACAACTCTTCACTGTCACCGTTTTTAAACAAATTTTTATTGATTTTAGCGCGTATTTATCAATATACTTACCGTGATGGTTGAGACCTACTATAAACTAATTTTGTAACTAATATCTTAAAATTTGGTTGTCCGAAAATTGATTCACTCATATTAGATGAGCAAGGCAACCATTGCATCATACATAATTTTTCTCAAGAGAAATGCACGCAGTATCGGACAAAGGCTTTAGAAGCATGGATAAAAAATAATTGGTTTAAATTCTATTCACCTTGAATGGAATGGGTCACTGGCGTGGTTTAAACACCCGTAAATCCTAAATGGAATGGGTCACTGGCAAAGTTTAAACACCTGTAAACCCTTAATGTAAGTCACTGGCGAGGTCTAAAAACCCGCAAACTTGATTGTGTGAGTGAATGAGATGTGAATAGATCTCCAATTAGTTCAACAGAATTGTTCCAATGCTTTTGTTTCTCTTTTAATTGCACGAAAAAACAACAACAACAACAAAAAAAAAATCGAAATGTTTATTAAATATTTTCTTATCTTGATCCGTATCGAAAATAAATTTTTTCTTATCAGGCTCATAATTATTATTGCTCGGGGCTACGATATTAATATTTGCTATGCCGACCAGCCTGCCATTCAGCAAAAAGTTCTGCTTATTATACATTTCATGATGATATTATTATATTTTTGTTTTCCAAATTAAATTTAAATACAATTAGAGGGTTTAGTTTTATTATATCATAGATTAAAGAAGGCTTATATTTTGTTCTGTTTAAATATATATATTTCTTTATTTTAAAAATTAAGTTTTATTTAATTCATACATGTATTAGTTTGTAGATTAAATTTTATGTTTGTTTTGTATAAATTTTACAAGATCAAAATTTATGTTTGTATTATAACTTTATTTTGTATAAGTGTTACATTATAAATAAAAATTAAATTAAAAAAAAAATAATAATAAAAAATAAAAAAACAATAAAAAAACAAACCTCTTCGTTGTACCTTTACCTTGACGTGATGAAGAGGCTTAAGGCTTAATGCCGAACTAAAAAAGGTACAAAACTTTGGCTAAAACTAATATTATCATTACCTATCCTGATATCATGAAAGTATTGAGAGTTCAAAGTCCATTGTTTACTTTCAAAGGAAGGATTAAGAGATAAATCATTATTGCGAAATTTGTTTACTGTTTAGCAGACTGATTAAGAAATCCTATATTATTCTTTATATTTTAGGAATTAAGAGCTCAAAGTCCAAAAGCTGTTATAGGATTAAGGAGCCCTATAATTTATTTATGTTAAAGGGATTAGCAGTTCAAAGTCCAAAAGCAGTTATAGGATTAAAGAACTCTACTATTTATTTATATGTTAGAGATAAACAGTTCAGAGTCCATATTTGTATTTCACCTGGAGATAATCCAACTTGTCTATACAAGATGCAACCTGTTTACAAGTTGATGCAGTTACATATTGTAAAGGTTATGTAAACATTGAGAAGGTTGCACAAACGCGAAAACAATGTAAAGGTTATGTAACATTTGAGAAGGTTACAGACTATAAAGTGGGTACCTGACCCTTCATCGTATAGGTTATGATTATATAACCGTAGGGGAGGTTACAGACAATAAAGTGGATACCTGACCCTTCATCGTATAGGTCATGATTATATAACCGTTGGGAACCTTACAGACTATAAGGAGGGCACCTAACCCTTCAACAAAACCTCAAGTCTCTCAAACAGCAGAAAAACAAAATGGCTGCATAAGAAAAACAAAATGGCGGTCGGGTACACTCATGCTCTATAAGGTTGGTGCCTAACCCTTCAACAAAACCTCAAGTCTCTCAAACAGTAGAAAAACAAAATGACGGCATAAGAAAAACAAAATGGCGGTCGGGTACACTCATGCTCTATAAGGTTGGTGCCTAACACTTCAACAAAACCTCAAGTCTCTCAAACAGCAGAAAAACAAAATGGCTGCATAAGAAAAACAAAATGGCGGTCGGGTACACTCATGCTCTATAAGGTGGGTGCCTAACCCTTCAACAAAACCTCAAGTCTCTCAAACAGTAGAAAAACAAAATGACGGCATAAGAAAAACAAAATGGCGGCCGGGTACACTCATGCTCTATAAGGTAGGTACCTAACACTTCAACAAAACCTCAAGTCTCTCAAACAGTAGAAAAACAAAATGGCGGCATAAGAAAAACAAAATGGCGGCCGGGTACACTCATGCTCTATAAGGTGGGTACCTAATCCTTCAATGGGTGGAGGGGGTAAATCTTGTGGGCGGAGCATAGGTCAGGAGGTTCCATGGGTCACGTGACTAAAACATGTGGGCGGAGCATAGACCAGGACGCGCTGCGGGTCACGTGACTGGATCACGTGACTAAATGGGGCGGGGCTTAACTGTCACGTGACCAAAAAGGGGCGTGGCCTAATAGTTAAGGTTAGGTCGAGGTGAGACCACGTGGTGGTTAAGGTAGGGTCGAGGCAAGACCACGTGACACTTAAGGTTAGCGGTGGAGGGGATGGAGGAATCGTTGCACCAGCTCCCCTGTTTTCCCTCTACTTTTATACAATTTATTTTAGATATATCTCACTATAATATAAAAGGACAGCAGGTTTTTCGTTTATAAGGTCTAACCGCGAAAACTACATAACCAATCTTTACCAAATTTTAACTACATCATCTTCACAGCTCCTAGATGTTTTTGCAATAATAAAATTTACCTATGTCGATACAGCGGCTGCACAAAAGCCGAAAAACCACAAAAATGCAGAACTTTTAGAATAAATTGATTTCCCAAGACAAAAAATTTTATTCACTCGCTCTCTCCGTCCATATATATATATATATATATATATATATATATATATATATATATATATATATATATATACTGGATTGTTCCGAGTTTTAATAAAATTAAAAATCTACTGTTACTAATTAATTTAAGAGGGGCATACACATATATGTATATGTATGACCCTTCTTAAATTAATTAGTAACATATTAGATTTTTAATTTTGTTAAAATTACTAAAACACCGAACAAGCCAGAACTAGTATCCCTAGTTTAGTATTGATATGCAAAAGCGGTCTTTACTTAATTATCCCAAACTAACCTATGCAGAGTCAGCATAAAGATAAATGACCTTCCAATTGAATGCTATGAAAAAACAAAAACTATTTTCATTAAAATGAGAACATTTAAGATGACGAAAGATAAATCAACTGAAGGTCGTATTGTTTTTTCAAACAACAGAAAAAAATATTTTTGTTTTCAGTTTATGATCAAAACTAATTTCATCTGTTAATTATTTCATGTGTCATTTTAAAATTATTTCATGTTCTAATCAATAGGTAGAATGAAAAATACCTTGACATTACAGTGAAACCAAATAAACATACAAAAAAAAATTATCATTTTAATGAGCAAAAATTCGGAAGTTCAATTCCAATACTTTGCGCCATAAGTCTGATCAGATTTTTTTAAGAAGTTGGTCGGGGAGGAGGAGTGATCAATGAAGAACAAACTAATAAGTGTTACTTATTTTACTTTGTGCCAACCTTAAGTTTTAGGTCATCATCAGAGCAGAGATTTAATTGAGGCAAATTCATCTGCTGAAGATGTGAAGAAAAAATGCGAACACCTTTTTTCTCTTCAAAAAATTAAAATGAAACATTTCTAAATTTGTAATTATTGCTTATTTAATTATTATTTAAATATCATCTTAGATTTATTTATTGAATTTATCCCTCCTTCTGCTCCTTACAACTCCATACCCTCTCCATTCTCATCCCTATAAAGTCTTCTCTAAATTTACTAAACAGGCATTCCATATCAGAATAAGCAATAATGTAAGATAGTTAAGATATTGTAAGAAGAAGAATAAGAAGTATTTTAAATGTATTGTGGCATTTCCTTCGATAATAAAAGTATATCTTAAAGTCTTTACTGTTGTGTGTTCGTTAATTTGCGATAATGGATATTTCCGTTGAAATCTGAAAATCGAAAATTTTCGCGATTGCAATACTTTTTACTTCGTACCTAGAAGTAAAAAGTAATTAATTGACAACCTTTAAATAGTTTTTTTTTCACGCTGAAGAAAATGGGACCACTCTCAATTCGCTAGCTCTAATATTAAGCATTCTGCGCATGCTTTAGATTGTAGTGGCCAACCTTCTCATGGTCTCTCAGTGTTATTCGTTTTCTAAAAGAATTTTCAGTGATTTTTTATTTGAAACCTAGAAGTGATCTTAAGTAAACAGCAGCAATAAACAGTGGAATAATTCCACAGTGAGTACTGTTATTATTTACTGTGGACAGTCGGGAAAAGTCAAACTAGTGTCTAAAGGCTTATCTCCAGAGCCCGGATCTTTATTTACTTAAAAATGGAAAATATTTAAATATAATATTTAACAAAAAAGATGGAATATTTATTAAAAACGCAATATATTTACTGACGTATTTTAATACACAAAGCCCCATAAATGATACAATAAATAGTAAATCTGTAAATTATTACACAATGGCTTATTATTTCCAAATAGTAATATTTCAAAAAAATCTGGTCTGTCCATTCACAAGACTTTCCATATGGTTTACGGATTAGATTATCTTTCAAAAGAGCATTTGGAATGCTTGGGGAAAGGAACATGTGCCGAATACTTAATAAAAGATATCTACCAAGTTCAGCTTGGTAGAAATCTTTCAGAAAGAAAGATTCAGAAATTAAGAAGTAGAAGCCTATGGAGCAGAAATTTGAGGCTTGCCCCAAGATGATCGCCGTGAGAGTGCCGACCTGAGAGCGTTAAGAAGAAACTGTGTCAAAGGAAGTCGGCTGATGGTACAGAGGAAAATGTTGGAGGTGCACTTCAGTGAGAAAAGAAGAAGGAAAGACCAAGAAGCTGAAGGAAGTGGAGAAGTAATCCAACGAAGGATGAGGCAGAGAGATGCGAAAATACCAGGAGCCCACAATTGATAAGTCAGGACGTCTAGAGCCAGGTAGACCGGTAATGCCGGGGAATTAGTCTACAAAGTTCATTATGATTTTTATTTTTTTAAGGAATTTTATCATCAGTCGATTGATGATAACAAAAACCAAATAAAAATTTTGGACTGACGGATTTTTTTTATTCCATATTTGAAACTACCTTTGAAAAAAACTAGAAACGTACAATCTCAAATTGTGAGGGTAAAAAAGAAAATTTCTTGTCGATTACAAAGATCTATTATTGAATATAATAAACCATTAGTTAGTTAACACTGCAAATAAATGTTCTGTTTTTTTAATGATCCAATATTATTAACTTTTTATGAATTGATAGTTGACCGTATCGTATATCAAGATGGTCCGGGTGGCGGCCAAGAAGAAACGTCGACATTTAATAAATGGTTACAACTATTTTATTTTATTCTTGGCCGCCACCAGGACCATCTCCTTCCTGATAAAAATTTTGAGATTATCTCGAATTACTTTCGGGTAAAATTAGAGGTAATGAGCTCATTAAAAAAAATTAAATTTAGAGAACTTCTCCTGAACTTTTCACCGAGATTCCATTCTAGTCCTCATTTTGGCTTAGAGTAGATGCACCTAAACGATGCCAGGACAAACAAATATCATGGAGTATAAAAGTGTAAGAAATTTACTCTTTAATTTAGTTTAAGCTGATGTTCCTTTAAATTCATGGTTTTCATACTCTGTGAGAAATAACGAAAAAAGATTAATTTTTTTAACGTTTTTGCAATTTTATTTCATATAGATATCTGGAAAAATTCGAGGTACTATTTTAACCATCTTCAAAATTACCTCGAATTACTTATGAGAAAATTAGAGGTAACAAAGTTCAAATTCGTAATCAGTTCCCCAAAAAACATAAATGAACAAATTTTCAGAACTTCAAAACTTTCTTTCTTTAAATTTTCCGACACTCCTTTCTGTTCTCCAGTTAACTGGACTGAAGAGTTTAGTTATAACATCGGTTCATTGGAAACATGCATTTCCATTTATATTCTCGTCTTCTTCGTATATTAGTACAAAATTATTAAATTATTACAACATTACTGATTCTGGCAGTTGCTCGTGTCTTGTAAAACCAATGATACTAAAATATCATCGGATACAGCCATAACCTAAAATAATTGAGAAATATCTCTCTGTAACTAAAGTGAATTTTCACACGTATCAATTACGGCAGGAAAGAGCATTAAGGGTAATGATTAGAAATTTACACACCCCAACACCAGCAGAAGAAGTGACGGCTCTAGGTTATAAAGTCTGTCAAATATCAAAGGTATTTAAATAAAATAAAGAGCAGTCAGGTGAAAAGATAAAGTCCTTCTACCCCTATTTTCGTAGAACTGGAACCATCGCCAGGGGTCGAAAATTTTTTAAATATTAACAAATTCTACTATACCAGGGTAAAGGCTGAAAAACCTTACACCAAAAGGGAAATTTTCCAGTGCCACAATTGCCAGGCATTTGGCCATACTAAAACCTACTACTACCATTTACCGCGATGCGTAAAATGCAGCGAACAGCCAAAATCAGAAGAGTACAACAAACCGAAAATAACTCCTGCATTATGCGCTCTATGCCAGAAGGGACATCCGGCTAACTATAAAGGCATTAGACCAACCAGATTAAAAAGAGAACCTCCTAAAATTGTGGAATCAGCGGTATCATTTGCTCAATTACTTGGAGGTGGGAAACAGAGGCCTTGCTGGAAGTTGTATATGTTGATGAGGTATATGTCTCTATCCTCTATGTCTATAGACTATAGAAATCTCTATAGAAATCTATGTCTGTATCCTCAACAACCTTGTCCACAAAATTTATCCGATCCCTAACTACATTAACAAAAATTCTATCAACATCCAATTTTACATATCATTCCTCCAACAAGTGCCACAGATCTAACCTTAGATATCCTTCCTTTCTGAATTAAAATCTATTGCCACCCCTGTGATATCACTTCTTACAAATTTCGTATCCCATTTCATTCCTCCTTTAAGAAATCCTAAAATGACTTCCATGAATCCCATATCCATTCTCCTTTGGAACGCGAATGGTGTTAGAAACACACCGACGAACTAACTGCATTACTACTTGACAAAACGTCGATGTGGCACTAATTACCGAAACTATGCAAGTACACAGCTTTTCAAAATAACACAATACCTAACATATCGTACTGACCATCTCGACGGTAGCGCCCATTACGGTACTGCTGTTGTTCATCAGTCGCTCTCTCATCACTTACTCCCTTTGCCTAATCACGATTTCCTACAAGCCACCGCTATAGTAATCAAGACTTTCTTCTTCCCAGTCATACTTGCATCAGCGTATTGCCTTCTAAATAATCCATTTCCAATACCCCATTCAGTTCTCTCCTCAATTCCTTAGGAACATTTCATTCTAGGTGCAGACTTAAACGCCAAGTATCAACAATGGGGTTCCAGAACCACAGTTCTCGTGGACGGACTTTACTGTCTGCCCTCAGTTCCCAATCTTTTAATCTTCTTTCCCCCAACTCCCAAACTTACTGGCTAACTGATCCTAACTGTAATCCTGATATCCGAGATTTCTTCATCCACAGCGGATTAGGCTCCCTCAACTATTCCATTACTCGCCTTGATGCACATTCCTCTGATCATAGTCCATTAATTCAAAAAGTATCACTAACTCCCATTCCGAAATCCTACCCACCATCGTTCATCAGAGGCTCAGTTAGCTAGAACCTCGCCAAATCCTGACCAATGAAAATCACCTCAGAGGAAGCCTGAAAACCCCTTAAGAATTTGACGATGGTGTGTATTCCTTTACCACACCACTATAATACAACAAGCTGTCTGGACTGCTTCTCCACCCAGTCATTCCCCAAGAAATTCTAACAAAAATCATTGACCGCAACACCTCATAGACCTGATCTATATCAAACGCCTTGTCAAATCATAATGGCAATATACCATCTTCTTGTCTTTTTTTTCCAATCCCCAATTTTCCTATTTTTGTTCAATTTTTCGCTAATTTCTTGTCTTTTTATCCTTCTTCTGTATCTTGGCTACATTTTAAGGTGGTGTTGGGATACTTAAATATTCTTACTATTGTATTATATAGAAATGACATATTCTTCCCATCTGTTCGAATTTCGTTCACAAAATTCCCCTGTTCAACAACGATTCCGAGTTGTCAATCAAATTTCCTCAGCCCTAGAATGTAAACAATATTGTCGGGTGAATTTCTGGAAATAGCATAAGCTTTTGACTGGGTATGGGACACCGGATTGCTCTTCAAGCTTGAAATCCATTTACCCCAGTCTTTGTACTTAGCCCTCCGACCCTACCTCCCTAACCACTCCTTCTCTTTGGTACAGAATTTTCCAACCATTATCCAGTTGAGGACGCTGTTCCTCAAAGTAGCGTCTTGGGATCCATTCTCTACATTTTATTTACCTCTGATATTCGTATTCATCCCAATACCTTCCTGACAACATTTAATATTGATAACACCGCCATATTATCATCCGATTCAAATCCTGAAGCAGCATCCTAAAACCTGCAGAGGCACCTTTCCCAGATCGAACTCTGGAGGAATAATTGGCGAATGAAAGTAAATGAATCTAAATACAAACACGTCACGCTCACTCTCCGACGCAGATTCTGTCCGCCAGTTCATTTTAACTCCATACCGCTTCCTGTCTCAGACACAGTCCTGTATCTTGGCTTTCTACTAGATAAAAGACGATTTGGCCAATTATATAGACTGCTAAATAGACAATTTGAGCTTTCAATTGACAATTTATAAGACAATTCTGAAACTTATCAGGACCTATGGACTCGAACTGTGGGGGGTGGGAGGGGGAAGCTAAATTTTCGAACATCAAACGCATCCAATCCTTTCAGTCCAAAGTCCTTCAAACAATATTCAATGCTCCATACTACGGTATGAAACCAACAATATACTACCATCATGAACTTGATATTCCATTTGTTTCAGACCATATTCCATCAAAAATCTCCAAATTTCACCAGAATCTTACTCATCATCTTAATCATTTACTACAATCCCTATCCAGATCCACCCATCCCTACAATCCTCCTCGATGGTTGAAACGGCTGTGGTCCCATCCCTACAATCCTCCTCGAAGGTTGAAACGGCTGTGGTCCCGAGACCTATTGTAAATATGTGAGTTCTGGGAATGGCCAGATTCTTAACTCAAGCACTATGTGTCGACTATAGTGCCCTCGCTCAGTCTACACTAGATTTAAATGCTAGTGGCGCGATTGAGAGAGAAGCGCTGGGATATCATTGAGTTATGCTTTTCAATCCATAAGTGGGAAGAAGCCTGGTCCGGGGTTCCCTAGGTCGATTGTAAGTAGTATATATAACTAAGCCTGCGCTCAAGATGTTATGTTTGTTTTATTTTATATAAGTTTATTTTTATTTTTTATTTTGCTATTATATTTTTTTTTAATTTTCTGTAAATATGGTGTGAATGAACTCTTTGATCACTATTATCACTGTCCTTGTTGAGACAGAATGTAATATTACTAAATAAAAACAGTTTAAAAAAAAGTTAAGATGTTATATTATAGTCGAGTTTTATACAAGTTATAGTTCAGTTTTATTTTGAGCAGAAAAAAATAAAGCTCAAAAATAAGAGTTAATTTTAATTTAAATTTTTCACTAAACAATAATAACTAAGGAAGTGATTTTTAATCTGTTGACAAATAAATCAGTTATTTCTTGACAAAAATAAAAATAAAATTGAAAAAATACAAACATAGTCATGATTTAAATTTTAACTAAAAATATCTGATGTGGACAACACATGACTTCCTTGTACGCCTATTAAACTATAAATCGGTGGCTCAAAAAGTGATCCTGAATTTGGTTACTAGTTTCCGAAGATTGCAGTATTTCAAAAACAACACTCGGCGTCGCGACATCCATCTATTGACACACACACAAATAGGGAGGAAAACCAGTATTTTACACTCAATTCTAACACTTAAAACAAGTAATAAAAATGTTTAATTGGATTGGAAACCAAATTGCGTTTATAACCTTTATTACCGAAACATATGATTGTCATAAGCTTATTATGACCTTCAAGTAAAGTACTGTTTTCGGCTCACCAATTTTAACCAAAATATAGTAAATACATTCACATCAATATTAAAGTCCTATTTACCAAATTTGAGATGTTTTGCATTATATTTTAATATAATTTTTGATGAAAGTCTAATATGACCTTCAAGTAAAGTACCGCTTCCGGTTTTCCAATTTAGACCAAAATGCAGTATATTATTTAAATCAATATATAAGTTATAAATACCAAATTTGAGAAGTTTTGCAAAGTATTTTAATATAATGTTTGATGGAAATCAATTATGACCTTCAAGTAAAGTAAAGATCACTTCCGGTGATCAAGCAGTGACCAAAAAGGGAGGTTCACAACTAGATTTACAACAATCCTAAATACAAAATTTCAACTTTCTACGGCTAACCGTTTTTGAGTTATGCGAAATACGAACGAAAGTACGTACTTACAGACGCCACGACGAAACTAGTCAAAATGGATTCAGGGATGGTCAAATGGATATTTCTGGTCAGTTGGATATTTATGGAAAAATGGATATTTTCGTTCCAATCTGAAAACCGAAAATTTTCGCGATTACAATACTCCCTTTACTTCGTACAATGAAGTAAAAAATCTCAATTTCAATCTCTGCCTGTACGAATTCGAAGAGACACTGGCAAAGCCTTCGATGAAGAAGATCAACGAACTGATGTTAAAAAAAATTCAAGAAGATGGACGAGACAAGTGTGACCATTCATGATCACACAGTTCGACTCTGGGCGATGCAGATTAAAGCCGAACTGGATTCTGAAGGCGCAATCAACTTCAAGGCATCAACGTCATGGCTTCTCAAGTTCAAAAGACGTAATAGGATCGCCAGTCTTGTCATCACTCATCGAGTATCAAAGAAATAGAAACACAAAGATAAATGCGTCGACGCTTTCTTATAAGATGCATGTAGTGCAAATGGATGGCGAAATTCTGCGTTCAAGATACGTTCTTGTTTCAAAGCCAAAAGGAGTTTTTCCTGCATCTAAACCTACTGATCCTGTAAACATCAAAGCATTAGCAGGAAAGACAGCAAGCCTGACCTATTAACGTCCTACAAAGAAGCCATGGACCGACGATGCCTACAGACCGACAAAACGTTCTGCTCTTCGACTCGTGGTCAGTTCACAACGTCAGCCTCTCGTCGCTTTGTGCACCAAAAGGTATCGAGTTGATCAAGAAGCTCATGTTAGGTGGATGTACGAGGGAGATGTGTGCACTGAATATGCAGTTTTTCAGGCCAGACTTGGCTGTCATTAATTTCAAAACTGATACGGCGATTTACGAATCAGATTTCAACATTTGGCAACTTGCAAATGTTACTGCAGTAATCTGACACTTACTGCAGTTACAGTCTTTCACGATCTTCTAGTGCAGTACGTTCGCTTCAGGAACATGATTCGATATGAGTTTCACTAGTAGAGACAAGGAAGGTGGATCGCGCCACATGACTTATTTTTCGACGGAATCATAAATGAGGCGAGCAGAATATCTACATGAAACATGCATACTTTCCCAAATTACACATTGACTGATGTTTGTATCACTAGTTATCCAAATCTCAAATGACAATCTCCTTCTGATTTCCCAAAAATAGTTGATGTTGTCTTCTCTAGTTACAAGTTAAGAGTATTAACCATAAAAAATTATGCTAAAATTTTTAAAAGAAACTTCTAGAACATTTTCCACAGGCGCCAATGTTAAAACCCTATATCCTATTGAAACCCTATATAGCCCAGTTACATAAGCTGAATAAAAGACTAAATCTCGGAATAGAAGATATCATGCTAAAAATTTGCATGAACCTTTATTATGACTTTATAAATGTTGGCTAAAAAGTCACATAAAATCTCGTGTCGGCGTCATAAGTTTTAAAGGCCAAAGGTAAAAAAAAGTGAAAAAATCGGTTTTTGTAAATAATGCGTCCCACGTAATTAAATGTTATTATACAATTTGTAGAAAATTCAATTCTCTACAAGTTTGGTCTTTTTTTTTTTTTTTTTGCATATCAACCGTTCTCTAGATATAACGCGGAGGATGGGGAGACGGACAGGACCAAAAGAGGATACTCATTTTAGAAGATGGTTTTAATCTGAATTACGATATTATAGGACATTCTATGTAAAGAAAAACTTAAAAATGTTACTCATTTCTCATTCCGTTCTCAATATCATACCTTTTTTAATGAAAATCAAATTTTCTAAAATTTGAGCACTAATAGAGCTCTTTACGTTTACTAGTTTCCGACATACAGAATTTAAAAAAAAATAGTTTGTATGCGGCTTTGGAACGGCATACTAGGATTATTTTACTTAGAATGCCCTATATTTTCGTAATTCAGATTCAAACCTTCTCCTAAAATGAGTAACCTATTTTAGCTCTACCTCCCTCTCCACCCTCCTCCCTCCACGTTATCTCTAGGAAACGTTTGATTATGGATAAAAATTAATAAGACCCAGCTTATAGAGAATTTAATTTTCTACAAGTTATATAATGACATCAAACGACGTGGGGCATATAAAAATCTAGATATTTAAAAAAAAAAAGATTTTTGTCCCTTTCTTTTGACCTTTGACCTTTAATAATCTGAGACACCGACATGAGATTTTATGCGGCATTTTACTCAACATTTAGAAAGTTATAATGACGGTTCATACAAATTTTAAGCTCAGTATCTTCCATTCCGTGGTTAAACCATTATCTGACTGGGCTAATACCTCTGGTCCATTGCACTCTAAATTTTGCTTCGGTTCTAATCAAGACTGTCACAGGTCTCAGTTTATAACTCAATTCATCCAAACGTAACGTTTACTAGTAAGTATGATAAAAGCTAGGCCGACTTTTATTAATTAGAATTATTCCAGTTAATTATGCACGCTTGGTTTTTTGAAAACATATTTCCACATGAAAAAAATATTTACAGCATGATGATGAATAAATCAATTTTTTTTTTAAAATATAGCATTAAGTTAAAAGACCGGCCAAAATAAGAGTTATCTAGTGCTTTCTTTGTGATTGTCTACTTAACACGTTGTGGCCCGAAAACTGGTAGAACCACCAACAAATGTTCCGTATTCTAATGAAATTCCAAAAAATAACATTTTTATAAATTAAAAAAAAAATAAAATGCATGAATAAACCACCAATTTTTCAAAATCGTCACTTCTAAAACGTTCCGTTACATACGCAACTAATTAAAAGACGCAAGTTTGAGAGGATATGCCACTGTTCATGCATATTTATTGGTTACCGAATCCCACTCAGCTATTTCATAATACTAGAGGTGAATCGTTTCACATCTTTTTCTCAACTGTTAAAACGTTTCTGGACCACTACGGAAATCTAGACTGTAATTAATTTGTAAACTGTTTAAATTAATCATTACAAACTACATATTACAATTAATGTTACTTAAAAAGACGTTAAAAATATTATTTGTTCTTACATCACTTTCACTAGTTGTAAAAGTAAATTTACAATGTAATATGAATTATTGAATAATTATAACATCTATATATATATATATATATATATATATATATATATATATATATATATATATATATATATATGCATGGTGTGGAAGAAATAAGAGACATTTCGAAGGCCTGTAAAAAACAACAAACCAATGTCTCTGGGGAAAAAAATGGTCTCATTTTCAAAAAGTATCGAAACATTTTCATCACCCTTCGAATTATGTCTGGTAGAATAAAAAATTGCGAAAAACTATTTAAATATAGTGTTGCTTCCCAAATCTAAGCTAGAAAAACAAATTTAACAATCTCAGACATCATACACTTAGAAGCGAATTGGCCACGAAAGACTATTAGGAATCGCGCCAAATAAGGTGGCACCACATAGGGTTGGTAAGGCACGGGAAAGTAGTTATTTAAAAAAAAAAATAAATAAATAAAAACTGGCTCAATGTTTGAATAGGAGCTTATTCGAAGACGTAGCCGTTCTAGTTTACGCTAATCCTCACCGTTTTAGTTTATTTTATAGCCACCACGTCGCGCTTCAAAATTAGGATAATTTACTATAAAATTTTCTTTGAAACTCCGATTTTCGTTCTGTAAGTTGTAATTTACTGCTTTTTAACATAGAATTGCCAGTATCTGTCAAATAAGGGTATTGTCAATATTTAAATAGAAAAAATTTGAATAAAAAAAAAAGGTGTTATACAGCTTTGGGGATAGATGTGTAGATTATTTTGGTAAAAAAAGTTAAAGAAAAAAACATAATTAAAGCAGTCTAATTAGTAAAATAAACGCGAGGGGAGTGCTTTGCTAAAGGGATAGGGGCAGGTATTGGTCGAGAGATTTTGGCAGTAATATATCACCACCAGAGACGTTGCTACAAACTTTCCTACACTTTTAATTTTCCCACCTAAATTGTAAAATATTAGAATATAATTTTCCCCAATTCTTTTGAATTTGCACTATCTACTTATCTATTGCGAATGTTGATACTCGAAAAAAAATATTTTTTTATTCAAACACAACATTGTATCAATTAAATCCCAATTGTATCCTCAAAACCCAAAATCCCAATGGGGCTAAGAAAAAAAAAAAAATCTTAATTACCAAAAACAAAATATATTGGTATTGGTTTTAAATTTTAGTAAATATTTGAGGAAAAGTTTTTGTAGTTGTTGGAAAAATGAATAAAAATAAAAGATTTTTAACATTTTTAAATTTTCATTCAGATTACGTCTGTCAGTCAAAATGGAGAAAAACAGGTCCATCAAAAAAACAAAGCAATAAGTATATATTTATTACTTTTGAAAATAGTGTTGATAGATAAATTTTCCAACCTTTCGTGATACTTCTAAATTATTGTATTTCCTTTTTAGAAATACAGGAAATATACCTTTTATATTGTATAACTATTCTAGAATAACAGTAGACAGTTTAGAAAAAAGTGCAGTGTATTTCCTCATTAGCTCATTGCAGAAAATGGATAAAATATTCTTCACGTTAGGAGGCCATTTTATCTGATACTAATAAAAACATACGGTGATATCGGTTTAAAGAAGAGAGATATAAATGAGGCACTCGGTCGAAAAACAAGGTTACTAAAATTTTATGTGAAGTTTTTGGAAACACTAGATTCCTTAGGTTATTGAAAAAATCCGTTGGAAATTTGTTTATGTTTTAAGAATAATGTTGGTAGTAAGTTATTTTAAGTGAATGCTGGTTGATGGTAAAACATTGTAATTAATCAACATTTTAACTTTGTAGAAATTTCCATTTTTTTAGTTACCAAGTTTTATGATCGATTGCCTCAAAATATCTGATGTGGACTACACATGACCTCCTTGAATGTCTATTAAACTATAAATCGGTGGCTCAAAAAGTGTTCCTGAATTTGGTTACTAGTTTCCGAAGATTGCATAATCTCAAAAACGACACTCGGCGTCGCGACATCCATATATTTACACATTCACTCACACACAAGTTCTTGTTTCTTGAGGTCTCATTCCGTTATTATATGTCGTTTTCTTATAGTAGGTAACAAGTTCGCAAGAGATTTCTTCGTGTTCCAAGACTACATTAGAACAGTTAATGTCACTAGATAAAGCATTGGAAATTGACGGTTTCAACATTTTAAGCGGAAGAATCAACTTAACTTAAATCTTATTCTCCTGCCGCAATCTCGTTTAGCTCACAAATGGGAAGGAAAACCAGTATTTTACACTTAATTTTAACACTCAAAATAAGTAATGAAAATGTTTAATTATAGTGGAAACCAAATCGCGTTTGTATATGATCTCTGTATTTAATTTTAATATATTTTTTTATGAAAAAAAGTGACCGCGCCATGACAGAAAAAAAAGTGACCGCACCTTGACAAAATGGCGTCCAAAGATGGCGGACTACCGACTTTGACTTGATTTAATTTTTTGGACACTGTCATTCAGCATTAGGCTTAATTTCGCCATAATTGACTTAGTTTCAAAGCTGGACAGTCAGAGAATCATAAGACAGAATAATTTAAAAAAAATAACTGGCTTGAAATATAAAAACACCAGTTAAGACAATTTTTTCAAGCCGTTCTCACGGAAGTTGAAATTTCAAGACCAGTGGCAATTGTTATCCAACCAACACAACAAAACAATGAAAAATTCTTCAAATAAAACATTCTTCTTTAAAAACCAACAGTCCCTTTTTAAAATATTCGAAATGCACTTAAGGCACTATTCTTCCTAGGAACATAATAATTATAAACTACTTTGTGGTGCATTTGACCAGATCTAATTTGAGGGGTAATATATATTTATACGTCTAATAGTTGCCGAGATAAAGTCTTTCAAAAAATAATTATTTTTTTTTCCGAAATACGAGATATCACCATTTTGTGAATTTACTACGACGTCAAATATCATGGAAACTATTCTTCCTACGAAGATAATTATTATAAAATACTTCATAATAATAAGGCTTTTCACGAATCTAAAAAGAGCAAAACAAACTTCAATTTTAGTTTCAGTTCCAGAATTTCCCAGAAAATTGAATTATATTTAATGTTATAGCGTATTACTTCGTGAATCTGTCCTATGTAATTTTGGTTCAATGTTTATATTTTCAAGCAATTTACAAATATTTTTTTTAATTACGGCTAAATGTGCAATTTGATGCAGTAAAAACATAAAATATGCAATTTATCCAAAATTGTTTAAAATGTGCAGTTTCGTGCAAAATAAAACTTGCTTATGTTAATCCGGATGCTTTATTCGTGCAAATAACTTGTCCTCGATCGATTTCAAGCAACCGAAAAAAAAGTGCAATTGCACGAGAATCCGGGCTTAAGTAGAGATATCTGGGAAATACTACGGGCTAACAAAGGCGGCGATTTGGCATCAGCTGATGGCAACCATACTACCTTCATGCTAGAAACCTCCACAACCTGGACTAGAAGTCAAGACCTTGAATCAACTTTATTTTACTTTTTAGGGTACCTATGTAATCAGTCAAAAACTGAAACTTTTTTGTTGTATCCACAATAAATAGATGATACAACAAATGATGATCGCTGTAAAAGATTTTTTTTTTATATTATAGTTTGCGAAATAAAAATTAAAAAACAATTAGTTGATTCAATTTCGTCATTTTAAATGTTATTGTATATTCTACTAGAGTGAAATAAATGAATCAGCAAAAAATATTTAGTTTCATTCGGCCGAATTTTGTCGCCATCTATTGAAAAAAAAAAGGTACTAAAAATCGGTGAGGTTTAGCCGTCATAGGACCAAAGTACAAATTAGCTGGTCTAATTTATAATTATAAAATATTATAATTAATGGCTATTATGATCAGCCTTATTCTTAAATAAAGTTTACATCAAATGTAGTTGTGAGAGTTCTTCAAAATAATTGTACTATTTAAAGCACAATGAACTACTAATATTCACAATTGGACACAATTTATTCAAATGACGAATAATTATTTTAAATTACTTTTACTTCAATCTTTTAACTAATTTTTAATTGATTCATCAGCCATTGAAATATAAACTAATTAATGTTGAAATTTTCTTTGATATAGAAATAGTTTATTAGAATTTCGCGGGCGTTGATTCCGTTTTTTTTTATTATTTTTACTTCCTTGTACGAAGTAAATTTTCGGTTTTCAGATTTCAACGGAAATATCCATTTTGACCATCCCTGAATCCATTTTGACTAGTTTCGTCGTGGCGTCTGTACGTACGTACGTTCGTATCTCGCATAACTCAAAAACGATTAGCTGTAGAAAGTTATAATTTTGTATTTAGGATTGTTGTAAAATCTAGTTGTGAACTTTCCTTTTTGGTTACTGCTTGATTACCGGAAGTGGTATTTTACTTGAAGGTCATAATTGATTTCCATCAAACATTATATTAAAATACTATACAAAACTTTTCAAATTTGGTATTTATAATTTATATATTGATTTAAATAACATACTAGATTTTGGTCTAAATTGGAAAACCGGAAGCGGTACTTCACTTGAAGGTCATATTAGACTTTCATCAAAAATTATATTAAAATATAATGTAAAACATCTCAAATTTGGTAAATAGGAATTTTATATCGATATGAATCTATTTACTATATTTTGGTTAAAATTGGTGAGCCTAAAAGGGTACTTTACTTGAAGGTCATAATAAGCTTACATCAAAAATTATATTTAAATTAACTACATAAATCATATGTTTCGGTAATAAATGTTACAAACGCAATTTGGTTTCCAATCCAATTAAACATTTTTATTACTTGTTTTAAGTGTTAAAATCAAGTGTAAAATACTGGTTTTCTTCCCTATTTGTATGTCTGTTAATAGATGGATGTCGGGACGCCGAGTGTCGTTTTTGAGATACTGTAATCTTCGGAAACTAGTAACCAAATTCAGGATCACTTTTTGAATCACCGATTTATAGTTTTATAGGCGTACAAGGAAGTCATGTGTTGTCCCCATCAGATATTTTTTATTATACTTTTTATCTAGCTTCTCCATTTCGAATTACTATTGACAATTCTTTAGTAGAAGTATTCTTTACTAAGTTTTCAATGACTATGTTTTCGAATTTACCGTCAGATTTTTTATCGCGTATGCGCATTTCGATTGGCTGGTCTTATTGGACTTATTTTCGTTTATAAGGACGGTCCATTAGATTTAAAAAGGCGAAAAATCTCGAAATTTTGGCACTTATCTCAGTTTTTTACTGTCCACCACGTTGGCACTTCATAAACACACTGCTCGGCCAGGTAATTGTTGGTAACTCCAGTGTTGCAGGCATACGAAATTACATAGATACATAAATTAATTCAATTACACAATTATTCCTGCCTGGATATAAATATATATATATATATATATATATATATATATATATATATATATATATATATATATATATATATATATATATATATATATATATATATATATATCCAGGCAGGAATAATTGTGTAATTGAATTAATTCATGTATCTATGTAATTTCGTATGCCTGCAACACTGGAGTAACCAACAATATATATATATATATATATATATATATATATATATATATATATATATATATATAAATGTTTACATATTATAGGTACCTACCTATAGATATTACATACTTACACAACATAATTAATGGCCAATTATCATAAACAAATAGAATAAAAGAAAAGAATAAGCACCATAAACGATCATATATAGGCGATGAGCAAAATCCTGTTAATGTTAACCAAATGAGCAAAATCCTGTTAATGTTATTTATCACTACTATATATTATTACGGTAGTATAAATCTCTTTTCCGGCTCTCAGGAGCGATGGATTTTGACGGAGATGTGACGAATTCCAATTTTGTTTCTTAACATCTTACAAGGGCTTAAATAAAAGTGATGAAAAAACTGGAAGGTTTCAAAACTTTGACGACTGAGAGTCGGCGGATCGAGACGGGATAAGTTGGGTTTTAAAGATTTTGACGCGGGCATCAAGATCACATACGCTCCTAAAGAGCGTATTGGACCAGCGTTTTAAAGCTAAAAAACCTACCGTTTTTGAGATAACGCATGATATAGGTCCGCACGGGCCTAATACCATCTTGCGTACGTGTCGTTAACATGGCAATTTTATATCAATTTGAGTCTGTTTACAAAAACTTTTAATGAGAGGAAAATTATGTATATACTGTTTCCCATGTCCAACCCTAAAGGACATTGCTATGTATGAATACTATACATAGAAAATGGTATAGCTAGATCTAATTGCCTAACTGCTAAATTGAAGAGATGTTTTCTAGTGGGTAAGCTAATTACTTATTAAGTATGAACTGTAACTTCAGCATAGTCATTACAAATTATGTAGCTTCACCAAATCTGTATGTTAAATAAACTTTTTTGGTAATATTATATTGTTTCCCTAATATCGCTTACACCTCGAATGTATTAGGGATTAGAATAAGCATTGATATCTAATGCGAGAGTTCTCGCCCGGGTATACTAGTAACTTATATTGCTATATATAGTACATATATGCGAGTGTTTATGTCAATACATATAAATACATATGTACATCCTATTAATAGTTATAAAACATATGTATAATTAAAAACATAGAACAGGCACCATAAACGATTATATAGTAGTCAAAATGAGCCAACTCCTGCATTTTAAAATTTTTTGGAAAATTTCATCAAACTTCAAAGACCTGTAGGTAAGGGTTTAGATGATATAAAATTAAGTTTGATCAGTGGATTTTGCAGGTAATTTTATCTCCTCAAATTTTGGCAAGAATAAAATTTTCTGTAGGACATGTAGTTTTTGAGTTATAAGTAAAAAACTGAAATAAGTGATAAAATTTCGCCTAACAAACGTTCTTGCAGGGGCTTTCGAGGTCGCAAACTTAGTTTTAGGCTCTCCTTACCATACCAAACAATCCTAAAAAAAAAAATCTTTTGCCACCTTTTAATGCACGCTCAAAACCCTCTTAGATATACCTCTATATTGGACTAACAGGACGATAAACCTTCTCAAAAACATGCCAAATACAAAGATTATTTTTAATGCGCATGCGCGATAAAAAACAAAATTTGAAAAATGCAACCAAAATCCTTGAATGCCTAATATACGATCTCTGTATCATAGAAAACTTAAACAGTAACGAAAATGAAATAAATATCCGCATGCGCGATCAATAAATCCAATTATAAAAGTGGAATCAGGACCCTCGAAAGCTTAATAAATTATCCCTATATAATAGATAACTTCAACAGAAACGGAAAAGCGAAATGCGCATGAGCGATCCAATATCCAATTCAAGAAACGGAATCAGAACTCTTGAATATCTAATATACGATCTCTATATCACAGAAAACTTCATCAGTAACGGAATAGCAACATGCGCATGCGCGATCAAAATCGGATTAAAAAAAATGGAATCAGAACCCTCAAATACCTAATAAACGATCCCTTTATCATAGAAAACTTCAAAAGAAACCGAGAATCTAAAAGCTCTAACGCAATCAAAAGTACAATTCAAAAAATGGAACCAGAATCCTCGGAAACCTAATAAATAATTTCTATATCCTAGAAAACTTAAACCTATATCCTAGAAAATCAGTAAGGGAATAGCAAAATGCGCATGCTCAATAAAAAATTCATTTCAAGAAACGGAATCAGAACCCATGAATACCTAATAAATGATCCCTATATCATAGAAAACTTCAACAGTAACGAAAATGCAATATGTGCATACGGGATCAAAAATTCAACAAAAAAAAGAAATTAGAATCCTGCAAAACCTAAAAAACGACTTTTATCATAGAAAACTTCAACAGAAACGAAAATCAAAAAGCTCTAGCGCAATCAAAAGTACAATTTAAAAAAATGGAACCAGAATCCTCGAAAACCTAATAAATATATTCTATATCCTAGAAAACTTCATCAGTAACGGAATAGCAAAATGCGCAAGCTCGATAGAAAATACATTTCAAGAAACGGAATCATAACCCTTGAATACCTTATAAATGATCCCTGTATCATAGAAAACTGCAACAGTAACGAAAATGCAATATGCGCATACAGGATCAAAAATTCAACAAAAAAAAAGAAATTAGAATCCTGCAAAACCTAAAAAACGACTTTTATCATAGAAAACTTCAACAGAAACAGAAAATCGAAATGCCCATGCGCAATTGAAAATCCGATAGTAAATTCGGAAATAGCGCTCTTGAAAACTTAACATATAAATAATAAATTAATAAATATTTAAAAATAAATAGCAATTTTATTTCAAAAACTTAACCTACTTGAAATTAGCACTTAATATCCAGGGGTGCCAACAGAGGGAGGTTACGACGCAAGCCGCGTCGTAACAATTCTTGGCGGGGAGGGGGAGAGAGGCGAAAAGTGGTATTTTTTAGGTATTCCAGGGGGAGACGGAAATAAGAAATATAAAAAAGTACACTGAAACTAAAACTATATAAGTGGTAGTCCAGACAAAATAGGATAGAAAAGGGAAAAGGCTTGTTGTAGACAAAAATGTTGGTGCATTCTTGTTTTTTGTGTCTCTGAACTTAAACCTGAGGTTTTCTGACAGATATTTTGCCCAAAACCTAGGTTTTCTATCTATATCTTGGAAATTATTGTTTTATTCAAGCAAGACCATTCTCTACCAAATTAAAGTAGACAAAATGTCCATAAAATATTTCCCTACTATCAGCCTTTATAACCTGCCGAAAATGAGGCCTTATTCCCAAAAAGTGGTAAAAACGCGATTTAAGGCTCTCACGTCCGATTTTTAAAAAAGCTACCATGGTAACGCTACTTATAATCATACATGATATTAAACTTCAAGGAAGTTGCATTAATATTTGGTGTATCTGAATAAGTAGATGCCCAACAAACTTATCTTCTTCAACTCTTAGCTGTTGTATTTCAGTAAAAAAAAAAAAAAAAAAAAAAAAAAAAAATGTCGACTAGAAAGCGATAATATTCATCATACTCTCCATTGCACGCTGTTAAAAACCAAACATTTTAAAAGCATATCGTGTTCTTACATAATATAAGTGGTTGTGAGCAATTTCGTCCTCTTCAATCAATATAAATAGATATTTTTATTTCAAAACTTGAACATAAATTTTAAAATTGTTCAATCTAATTAATGGTTTTCAATTAATCGATATTATTAGAGTTTTAGGATCTACTGATGCATTTTAAAAGCCTTTAATAACTTCGAGTTATAATTAAAGCCTTAGCTTCAACTAAAACAGACCAATGAAATTATTAAGTAATCAACAATTTTAACGAACATAATGCCTAAAGTAAAAATTTTAACCAGGCAGAAACGGTATCCTCAGGGAACCAAACAGCTTTCACATGAACTTCTACATCATTAGTGAACATGTGCTGAAATCACGATAATGAAAAACATAGAATGACATCCTGAAATTAAAACGAGCTGAATTCTGTTCCAGACAGCACCAAAACTGCCGGATTCACATCAGATTTTCGAAAAATTTCTTGAAAAGCGATGAATTATAACAAACTAACCTCTGCTCCTGAAAGGTTTAAAACTTTGACTATTCGACTCTGATTATGAAAAATATAGCGAGCTGAATTCTGCCCCATAAATCCTCAAAACATCCAAATTTTCATCCGATTTTTAAACATTCTCTTGAAACTGGCGAAATTAAAGCAAAATAATTTGTTTTAGAAATCTTAAGCACACATAAATCTTCGTCCATTTTTCTTCAATTTTCTTGGAAAAATCGTCATTATAACCAGTCTGATTCTGCTTCAAAAAGCTAAAATTTTCATGCGATTTTATTTTTAAGTTTTCTTAATACGGTTGAAATTATAAACAGTCGAATTCTGCTCCAGAAATCTACAAAACACATATTATCGTCTGACTAAAGAAGAGTTTCTTGAAATCGGTGATATTATAATTCTGATAGAAGAATTCTGCTCTAAAAATCCGCAAGCACTCAAAGTTGCTTCCAATAATCAAACATTGTCTTGAATAAAGGCGAAATTACGTAAATTACCAATATTTCAGATATATTTCTCCAGGACCGGCCCTCCCTCTGAAGTAATTCCTGCTTGCATATAATTATGATACGGGTTGAGACGGTGGGACTACTTCACTACAATCCAGGTATTGTATTGTAATGAATTGAAATGGAAGAGGACCAGTAACGGGAAGACTGGATAAGTTTAAAAAAAGTGGCAAAAAGCGATTTATGGTTCTTTAAGTATGATTCCATAAACGGCTTAACGGTTGACCGTAAAGACATTTTTTATGGACATAAAATGTAGAAATTTTGTCTATTTTAATTTCGTATAAGGTGTCTTCTCGATAAAACTAATAGTTTCAGAGATATTGGCAAAAAAAAAAAAAAAAAAAATTTGAAATCTTTTGCATCCTCTATTTTTCCTCACATTACATTATAAAATAAAAATGAAAATAACGTAATATATTCATAAATAATAATAATATGGGATTCACATTAAAGAGCAGTAGCGGTATGCTTGGAGGGAGGGCCGCGTCCTCGACTAAGGGGAGAGGGGTGCCCACCTCTGTTAATATTAATTATCTAAGGAACGAAAAAAATGTCGAAAGAATATGACGAAATTATTTCAAAAGTCATTACTTTAATTACCATAATTATTTTAAAATATTTATATAAATAAAATTGAATCAATGCATGTCGGGTTGGGTAACAATTTATTTGAAATAGGTTACAATTGAATTGGAAAAGGTTACAATTGAAATGGAAAATGTGACAATTGATTTGAAAAAGGTTAGTTGACTTGGAAGTGCTATAATAAGTTTTTCTTATTAGCTTGTTTCTTCATTGACCGCACCCCCAGCTAAGCTTCTCCTACACTTAAATACATTCTACGTTAAATGTATTTTTTTTTTTTTTAAATCAATATTACACTCTACAATCATTTAGGTAATATATCTCGTTTTCAGTTAGAATTATAGAGCTTGTGAAATATTTTTATATTTTGTTATTTTTGATAAAAATAAAAAATCATTTATTTTCTAAGGTGGTACAAGTGTTAACAATAAACTATTAGAATATTACTATAAAGAAAAAAAATAACAAATAAGAGAAAACCAGTCTCCTCCTTAATGTAATTTTGAATATTGGCTAAAAGAGTAAACTACAAGAGTAGTGAGGTGTATTTTACGATTACACAGGTCTGCAGTAAAAAAAATGTTTCAAATATAATCAGTGATTTTCATAGTATTTTTGGCCCTCATTACGGTAAAATAATTTTAAAAAATTCCATCTGGTATAGTTTAGTAGCAAAATCCACTTAAAATTATCGCCATTTAGGCATTTTAGGTAATTAAGCATTACAGTGTTAAATCTTTATTTGTTTTTAGGCTTAAAAACAATTACGTTCTCATGGATTCACTTAAAGGTAATTGATATGAAAATATGTAAAGATTTTTTGAGTAAAGTAGCCATTCCTGCTTTGAACAAGCGTTACCGGTAACAACAATAACAAGTATGCTTCAGTACTTGTTGGCCATAGAGTTCATTTGAAGGAAAAATATGATCATCTCGAGCAACTAACTTTGAACCACTCAACAAACTTTGCTATTCAAACCATAAATGGACGATTTGTGGTGTCCAAGGCCATTTCAAACAGCGTGGTTACACAAAGAACTGTCCATGTTTCCTCTGAGAATAGGCTAGCCGAGAAAGAAACATTATATAAAGAAAGAATAATCTGTTAAAAAAACTTGGAGGCTGGTACAAAAAATATTGAAAGAAAGATTCGTGTAGTTTCGAAAAAAGTTATAATTCCTTTACTTCACACCAAATTGGGTGTAATGAAATAATTTATTAAAAGCATTACCAAAGGAAGGAGAATGTTTTTGATACCTTTCTGAGCAATTCCCCGGTTTATCTGAGGCGCAGTTAAAAGAAGTGTTTGTTGGGCCTGACATCGGACGACTGATGAAGAATGGCAACTTTGAGACTAAAATGGCCAGAAAGAAAAAGCAGAATGTGTATCTTTTAAACTTTTAACCGTTTTCCTTGGGAACAAAAGGGATCCAAACTGCAAGATGGTTGCAAATATGTTGAAAAGCTTCAAGTATTTAGGCATGAGCCTAATACTTATGAGCCTATATGAGAATATGAAGAAAATATGAGCCTAAAAGCAAATTTTCTCCACTCGCACCTCGACTACTTTCCAGAAAACTTTGGTGCTGTCAGCGAGGAATAGGGCGAAAGATTTCATCAAGATATGAACGAAATTGAAAACGTTATCAAGGAAGCTGAAATGTTAATATGATAGCGGACTACTGCTGGATGCTGAAAAGGGACGATCCTCAGCGAACCCATAGCAGAAAAAGCACAAAAAGAAATTATGACTGAAAGCGAAAACGATACAACAAAGACTTCCATTTCGTTTCATTAATTTTGTGTTCATTTCATGAAAAATGTTTTATTGCATATGATTATAATAAAATATAAAATCAAATAAAAAATTTATAAATTTTTTTATTTAGCAAACTATTCCTAAAATACACCCAGGTTTTGTGAAAAAAACCTTGCGTGATAGACAAAAACGGGTTTTGTTGAATTCAGCACTAAAAAATACATGATAGTTTACGGGGTAATGCTTTTCAAAAAAATTCATTCGTTTCAAAAAACAAGAAATCACCATTTTGTGAATTTATTTTAGCAAATATAATGAAAACTGTTCTACCTAAGAAGATAATCATTATCAAATAATTCATGGTGCATTTAACTAGATAGCTCAAATTTGAGTGGCAATATACATAGTTCCTGATATATCTAACTTTTCTTAAGATATGATCCAGTCAAAATAGTTTGAATGCTGGCTTAAAGGATAAACTATAAAAGTAGTGAGCTGAATTAGGCTTAGAGCTGTATTTTACTATTGTCGTTACTTGGCGGATAAAAGCAACACATATGGTATTAAAAAAAAAACGTATTTGTTTCAAAAAATGAAAAATCACTGCTTTAAGAATTTATTTTGACAAATATGGAAACTGCTCTTTCTACGAAAGTAATTAATATAACTTTATGGTGCATTTAACTAACACCAATTTGAGTGATGATAAGCATTTGTGCGTCTAACAGAAAAAAATCGTTCGTTTCAAAAAAGGAGAAATCACCGTTTTATGAATTTAGTATGATAAATATCATGAAAACTGTTCTACCTATGAAGATAACAAAGGCCAACAATAGTTTTGGCTTGGAGCTGGGTTCATAAAAATTTGGTATTCTGAATGCAAATATGGCATTAGTTTTTAGATATAACGTTTTATTGAAATGTACGTTTTACGTTATAATAGGTTAAATCCTAAAATCAAATCTGAAAATTGAACATGAAATTTATATTATTAAATTACACAAATATCCTTATATTATACAAATATGATTAGTATATACAAATATTGTTATATATACAAAGATAGTGCCAAGTCATCGATGAAACCAGAATAATCACTCAACACTTCGGAAGCTTCTTTTTCGTGATCTTGAATATATCTTGGAACAGTTCCTTTGTAAACTGTCCGACAATAATCTGCCATCATGTGCGTGTCCCATCTTCCTTGATAGCGGTCCTCCACAATTTTAATATTTTGATGATATCTTTCACCTCGCTCCTCACTGCTGACTCCTAAATTTTCAGGAAAACGGTCAAGGTGGCTGTATAAATAGTGCACCTTAATACTCATGTTGAACCCAAGGGATTTGAGATTTGTAAGCATATCGTTTACCAGTTCAACATGGTTTTCTGCTTTTCGTCGGCCTAGAAAATTTCGCTCAGCCTCATTCATAGAATTTACGAAGGATATGAATTTTCATGTTTCTGGGCCGTTAAATATTCCTGCTTGAATTGTTTCCTTACTCAAGTGAGGCATTGTTTTCCCTATAAATGCAAAGCATGATCCTTCCCTATCAAGAGCCTTTATAAACTGCTTCATAAGATCCGGCTTGATTTGCAGTGGAGGAAAAATGATTTTCTCTGAACTCAAAGTTCTTTAATAATGTTATTTTCTCCAACGACCATGTCTTCTCTCTTAAGCCACTCGTATCTAACCCAGTGGTGTGTTTTGTCTTTGCTATCCCAGAAGCACAAGAAACTAGGATATTTGGTGTGGTCACTTTGCTGTCCGAGGAGAAAGTTTACCATTTTTAAATCCACACAAATCACGCATTGATGTTCACTATACCTTATCTTCTCCAAGACAAAAGCTATAGTGCTATTATGTTTCTTTCATTGTCCTTGGGTGAGCAATTGGTATTGAACCATATTTCTTCCCACTGTGTCGAAGAACACATTTCAAGGTTCGCTATCAATAAATACGCGCCAATCATCAGGAAAATATTCAGAAAGATTCATTTTTCCAGGAGTCCTCAATATCGTGAAAAAATACAAGATTTTCTTCTAGAGAGAAGAAGGGCAACAGACCCTTTTCTCTTGTACGGTAAAAAGTAATTTTGGTTCCTTGTTTCAGCAAATTTTGGTCGTTCAACTTGGAAGCCAGTAACTCAGAAGCTTCTTTTGACAGGTTAAGATCTCTGACCAGGACATTTAACTCATCCTGTTTGAAACGTTGAGGAATTGTTGGCATCCCCTCTTAATCACTGTCAGTGATTCACTGACATACTGATGTTAATCAGTATCAGAAGGGTGATTATAGGTACAACACCAGTCCTTAGAAAGGTCTGGAAGTTGGTGAAATGCTGGGATCGGTACTTCCTCTGAGTGAGAGACCGGACCTCTTGCAGAGACTAAATCAGAATAAGTCCATTTGCTACTCTTGTTTCGATTGAGTCCAGTAATCTTTACTAGACAGAAATAACAGTCATCGATGTGGTTTTTAGGTTCTCTCCATCCATCAGTACGTCGAATTTTCAACTTTTTATTTTCCCGCTAGTCCACTGGCGTAAATGTTCTGTACAAGTTTTACAAACCAGATGCGGTGCGCAGGATTTATTCTCATCACCGAGCTTAACACCAAAGTATCCATGATAAGCTCTCTTTACAAGGTCACTAATAGCTATAATATAGTCCTTATCACTATAGTCTTTGTGTTACACAGACCAACAAACAAACTTTTTTAACTTTAATAGTTGATAGACTTTTATGTGCTGAATCTAAATCGGGTCTTAGTTTTTTTGTATCACCCATAGTTTTCCAGCAATATTCTTTGTATTATATAGTATAAACCCCTATACGGTATACGGGGGAATTAATGAAACACTACGTTACATCATAAGCATGGTTTGTATTTACAGTGGCTACTTAAAACAGTGATATAATGTGCTAATACAGGTTTCACTTGTCAACTGGAATTGGTCTATACTTTCTTTCTCTTTTTTCTTTGAAGCTTCTTGTGTAGCTTTTTCTACGATGAGTCGCTTGTTGAACTTCTCGGTGAAGTGACCAACAGTAGTCCCCCATCATGTTGGTGTTCCAGCGGCCCTGGTAGCGTTTTTCCATCACTTTAACGTCCTGGTGAAAACGCTCACCTTGCTCCTCACTAACATCTCCTAAATTGTCCGGGAAGTAATCAAGGTGGTTGTTCAAAAAGTGAGCTTTTTAAGCTCATAAAACATCCTAACTTTTTAAACTTCTGTAACATGTTAGCTACAATAGAAACATACTCTGGGTCTTTTTCATTTCCCAAGAACTTTGTAACGGCTTGCTTGAATGATACCCATGCTTCTTTCTCATTTAAGGTCATTGTGGATTCAAAGTTAACACCAAACATCATTTTTTTAATGTCAGGTCCGACAAAGACGCATTCTTTTAGTTTAGCTTCTGAAAGGCGTGGACACTTTTGGCAGAGATACTTGAAACATGGTCCATCTTTAGGCAAAGCCTTCACAAATTGTTTCATGAGGCCTAACTTTATATGTAGAGGTGGTCGATTTTTTGGATCTACGAGGTTTTTGCGTAGAATGTTCTTATCGCCAGGGTTTAGAGACTTACTCACAGGCCAGTTCTTTCTGCACCAATGTTGATCCCTAGCCCTACCGTCCCATTCACACAAGAAACATGGAAATTTGGTAAAAACACCTTGCTTACCAAGGAGCATGCATGTTACTTTTAAATCACCACATATCATCCAACCATGAGCAGAATAGTCTATTCGATTTAACACTGTTTCTAGGTTTTCATAGTTTTCTTTCATATGTATAGAATGACCAACAGCAATAGATGCGTACATTTTACCATTGTGTAATAAAACAGCCTTTAAACTAGTTTTCGATGAATCAATAAACAACCTCCAGTCTTCCTTTTTGTATTCAATACCAAACTCATTCATCACACCGGGAATGTCTAAATCACTAAATCACCTTCTTGTTCAAAAAACTTGGAGAATTGTTGCTCTCTCTTCCTGTAGACATAAATGCTGGTTACAAACAGCCAACAAGTTTTTTTTCTTTTAATCTATAACCAAGCAATTCAGTTTTTCTTTCTTTAAACAAAGATCTCTAACCAAGTCGTTAAGCTCGATTTGAGTAAACAGTTTAGACACTACATTTTCTGTAAAGCATTGGAATTCTTCATCATCTTGTTCATCTAACTCCGATTGTACATCAGAAAATACTTCCGTTAGAATAGAATTTAAATCATCTGGTGGCTCAGGGGCCGGTAAATCTACAACGTGCCCTACTGGTCGGATGGCGGACGGAAGGTTAGAGTAGCTTATTACCTTCTTGTTTTTTGTTATGACCAGTAATATCGACACTGCAAAAGTAGCAATCATCGGAATGATTTCTTGGCTCCCTCCATATCCTAGGAATAGGAAATTTAAAGGTCTTTTTCTCCTTTTTTGACCATTTTCTTAGATCTTCGACACATACATAACATACCTTATGTGGAGCCCAAGATTTATCCCGATCACCAAGTTTAGTACCAAAGTATGATAGATAAACCTTTTTGACAAAATCTGTAATGTTTCTTTGGTGTTTTTTAATCACAAACACACCACAAATATAACAAAAACTGTCAGCAGAGTTTTTACATGTCAGCAGCGATAGCGATTAGACATTGTACTGAGCAAATGTACGGGAAATGTGAAAGTGAGGTTAGGTTGACAGTAAACAAAACATCAGCTATTAACAGAAAAAAGAATCAACCTCTTTTGGCAATCAAACGTGTTTCAGCAGTGCTGCCAACTTCATCCACACCAATAGACCTAGTTTTTCAGTTATTCATTTTAAATATTAAAGCTGTTCAATTCTTTAAAAAATCGCTTAATTTAATAAATTTAATTTAATTTAGAGGTTTGTTGGGTCGTTTTCCATAATGTGGATATATTATCCATAATATATTATATTATGTGCGCTCGAGCATAAGTCCATAAAATAAAACATATTGTAACTGCTTTATTTTATACATTTGAAAATTTGTTTTTTCAGCAAAACATTTACTTTTAAATTATATTAAAGGAAAAATATAAGCATTAAAAGATAATTGATTTTAGGTCAAATAAATTTTAAAAGATGTTTAAATTACTAAGCAAATTAACCTATAGATTTTTTCACACCAAAAATGATGGCAAATTTTGATTCAGTACACCAATAAACCTAATTGTTAACAAAATCATGGAAAAAAAAAAAAAAAAAAATTGTTTCCATTTCCGGAGATGCTCAGAATTTTTAAAGTCATAAAATTACGTTTAGGTTTGAAGCTCTGTATCTCGTTTTCATTATATCAAAGTACACTGTTATCAAAGTTCTTGCACTCATCAAAGAGAGGGAAGTTTTTTATTTTCATACACATAAACAACTATTGCATTATTTTAGAATGTGTGTGTAAAAAAAAAAAATATCTGATGTGGACAACATATGACTTCCTTGTACGCCTATTAAACTATAAATCGGTGGCTCAAAAATTGATCCTGAATTTGGTTACTAGTTTCCGAAGATTGCAGTATCTCAAAAACGACACTCGGCATCGCGACATCCATCTATTGACACACACACAAATAGGGAGGAAAACCAGTATTTTACACTCAATTTTAACACTTAAAACAAGTAATAAAAATGTTTAATTGGATTGGAAACCAAATTGCGTTTGTAACATTTATTACCGAAACATATGATTTATGTATTTAATTTAAATATAATTTTTGATGTAAGCTTATTATGACCTTCAAGTAAAGTAACCTTTTCGGCTCACCAATTTTAAACCAAAATATAGTAAATACATTCATATCGATATAAAAAGTCCTGCATACCAAATTTAAGATTTTTACGTTATATTTTAATGTAATTTTTGATGAAAGTCTAATGTGACCTTCAAGTAAAGTACCACTTCCGGTCTGTCAGTGTTAACCAAAATTTATTATATTATTTAAATCAATATATAAGTAATGAATACTAAATTTGAGAAGTTTTGCATAATATTTTAATATAATTTTTTATGGAAATCAATTATGACCTTCAAGTAAAGTACCACTTCCGGTGATCAAGCAGTGAAAAAAAGGGAGGTTCACAAGTAGATTTTACAACAAACCTAAATACAAAATTTCAACTTTCTACGGCCAACCGTTTTTGAGTAATGCGAGATACGAACGTGCGTACGTACAGACCCCACGACGAAACTAGTCAAAATGGATATTTCCGTTGAAATCTGAAAACCGAAAATTTTCGCGATTACAATACTTCCTTTACTTTGTGCAAGGAAGTAAAAATGGAATCATTATACCGAATTCTAAAAATAAAAAAAATTATTAAATCCAAATAATTTTTCAATTTTTCACTTCCTTATACGCACAGATTTCAACGGATATATCCATTTTGACCATCCCTGAATCCTTTTTGAAGTTTCGTCGTGACGTACGTATTTGGCATAACTCAAAAACGGTTAGCCTTAGAAAGTTGAAATTTTGTATTAAGGATTACTGTAAAATATAGTTATGAACCTCCCTTTTCGGTCACTGCATGATTACCGGAAGTAGTATTTTACTTGAAGGTCATTATTGATTTTCATAAAAAATTATATTAACATATAATGCAAAACTTCTCAAATTTGATATTTAAGACTTGTATACTAATATAAACAACATAATAAATTTTGGTTAAAATTGGCAAACCGGAAGTGGTACTTTATTTGTATGTCATATTAGACTTTAATCAAAACTAACTCCCCGGCGCTACAGGCCAGCATGACCCTTGGCTTCCTGAATTACTCTCCTCCATACCGCTCTGTCCTGTGCTTCTCTCTTCCAATTGCGGTCACCCAGCATCCTCGCGTCTCTTTCCACTTCATCCTTCCATCTGCTTCTCGGTCTTCCTCTTTTCCTCTTTCCACCGAAACGCGCTTCTAGCATCCTCTTCTGTACTCTTTCATCCTCCATTCTGGCCACGTGTCCTGCCCATCTCAGCCTACTTGCCTTAACATGGTTAACAATGTTAGCATTCTCCAAAATAGTCTCAATTTCACTATTGCTCTTAAATCTCCATACACCATTAACTCTAGTAGCACCATAAATTCTTCTTACTATCTTTCTCTCAAACACTTTCAATTTACGGCAATCCTCTTGCGATAAGCACCAGGTTTCCGTTCCATAGGTGACTACTGGTCCAATAAGAGTTTTATACAGCTTTAGTTTTGTTGTTTTTGATAATAGTTGAGACTTGAGAAGCTTAAGATTTGCATAATAGGCTCTATTACCAGCCATTATTCTATTGTTAATTCCTTTGCTTATTAAATTCTCATTATTGAGGGCCGAACCGAGATACACAAATGTCGGTACATTTTCAAACTTAAAATTTTTTATTTTAATGTCGCTGCAGGATCTTCTACTTGCTGCCGAGGACAATTTTAAGTACTTTGTTTTACTTTCATTGACCATAAGCCCTAATTTTTTGCCATCTTCATATATTACGTCAAACGCCTCTCTGAGTGCCTTTTCACTTCTGGCCGCAATCACTAGGTCATCAGCATAGGCACAAATTTGCCATGTCCTATCAATGATAGTACCGTTTTTAGCTGCATCTTTCACAGCATCATGCAGTGCTATGTTGAATAGTGTAGCCGACAATGCGTCTCCTTGACGAACTCCAGATTGCACCTTAAACGATCCACCAGCTTAAATCAAAAATTATATTAAAATATAACGTAAAACATCTCTGATTTGGTAAATTATAATTTTATATGAATTTAAATATAATAAATTTTGGTTCATATATGATATAAACTTAAATCAAAAGGTATATCGACATTTAATATAGCGAACATATGGTTGGATGATAAAGGTTATAAACGCGATTTTTTTTTCCACTCTAATTACACAATTTTATTACTTGTTATAAGTGTTAAAATTGAGTGTAAAATACTTGTTTCCCTTTCCATTTATGAACTGAACAAGTCTGCAGCAGAAGAATAACATTTAAGTTGGGCGGATTCTTCCGCTTAAAATGTTGAAACCGTCGATTTACAATGCTTTATCTAGTGACATAGACAGAAAACGACATATAATAACGGAATAAAACCTTAAGAAGCAAGAGCTTATGTTTGTGTGTGTGTTTGTATGTATCAATAAATGGAGAATGGAGAGATACGTCGCGACGCCGAGTGTCGTTTTTGAGGTAGTGCTATCTTGGTAAACTAGTAACCAAATTCAGCGTCACTTTTTGAGCCGCTGATTCATAGTTTAATAGGCGCACAAGGAAGTCATGGGGTGTCCACATCAGATATTTTTAAACTACATATTTGAAAATAATAAACCATAGTGTAATAATTTGCAGCAAATATTTATTTGCAATACATTTCCGTTTATTTTCAATGAGCCTTAGTAAGCGATCAAGAAAAGAAAATTTAACATTCCCCTCCTCTCAATGTTTAAGGCTAAATCTCACTGACTTTTAGGAAGATTTTTTTTCATTGGATGGCGACAAAATTCATGCGAAATTTATTAGTTTATTTATTTGAAAACAGCTCAATGAAACAAAATCTTTTTTCTTTTTTTTTATTCAATACTTTCATTTAAATAGAATATCTAATAACTATATTTGATGCAAAATTTAATTGATTAATTGAATTTTTTAATTTTATTTCTCAAACTATATTTTTTTTTTAAATAATGCTTTTATACAGCCATTGCAAATCATATATTTATTAGGGATACAACAAAAAGTTTCAATCGATTACCATAAAAAATAAAATTCAAGGTCATGTAATTTGCCGCGAAATCAGTAGGGGAGCTTGTCTATCTGGAATGCCGCGTGGAGAGGATGCATGTATGAAGCAGTGGTGAGACAGCGGTTTATTTTTTAAGAAACTTGACCAAAACTCGTTTTATCGATTTCATTGTTTTAAGAACCAAATTTTTTCAAAATGTTATCTATCTAATTAAATATAATCATCGGAAATCATACATAGATTATCTAAAGTCTGAGGTGAAGCCATGCCTCCAGACTCCAATGATATTATCGTTATTTATCATTAAAAATAATTTTTATCAGGCAAAGTTATGTATGACAAAAGTGAAATAAACTATCTGTTGTGATAATTCGTTAGTTAGAAATAACATTTTAAATTATTTAATCAAGTGGTTACTTTAATAATAAATAAATTAAGAATGTATTTAACGTACTTAATAAATTTGACGAAATAGTTAAATTATACATTTGTATACTTCGAGAAATTCATTGACCTTTTAAAAGTCAAGTTTTGGAAGGTAATTTAGTAAACTTTACCTGCGTTTCGATTTTGATAAATATACTAATTTGAAAACTGGGATGTTAATTAATACGATTTAGGAGTTGGCTTGGCTGTGCTGCAGTTCCAAATATAAAAAAAATATTAAACAGTACTTATTTATAGTAATAAAAAAAAATATATTTTTTTAATGGAACTTTGTATGAAATATATAATTATAATAAAATTTGAAATCAAGTAATTTTCATGCTTAATCTCACGATGCTGATATCACGTAATATCCTCTAGTGGGAAAAAAAATAGGTGTTATTAAAATTTCTTCACAACACGCCCTTTTATGAAGTGCTCAGACAGGACAGCAAGACAATGCAATAGAGTTGAGGAAAGAAATTAAAGATGGTAATATAACTAAGATGAAAATATAACTAACCTTAGTGCAGTAATTGTTTATAGATGCAAAATAGAAATTATTATGATTAATAAATGATATTAAGAGACGGAAAGAATTTTTTTATTTAAGAGAAGTTCGAATTCACAGTTCATAGAACTAATGAACACCTAAGGTATCATTATTAAAATTAAGAAAAACAGGCCGACATAAGAAGCAATTATCCCTCCGTCAATCATTCTGAGTTCTTTCAGGAAAAAAACTGATGGTACTAGAGCCTGAGGCCGAAGTGGGAGGGCGAGAGGAGGGGGCAGAAGAAGGAGCAGACAACATATAATATAAACAGCATGCACCCAGTCAAAAATCCAATTCAAGACTAGGATGCAGGTGAGTTACCGTCTTATCTCTCGAAAAATCATTAACTAGTAACTTATACGTAGCGTAGAATAAAACGATGATGATATTGTAGAAAAGTAAATCAGTTCTAGAAAAAATGTTAGGACTGTAGATTGTCAGAAAATCAGTTAAAGCCTTGCAATAAAAACTTAAATTAATGTTTTGTTTATTGAAGTCACATTGACTCATTTTCTGACAATCTATGGCTCTGATTTATATATTAAATACTGTCAACTATCCAATATCTCTAATTTAGTAAAAATGTAGATAGAAACGCGTTAAAATATAGGTATCTTCATTTGTTTTGATACAGGTATCGAAGTGGATATGTTTTGCAGCTTCATGGATTTTAGTAGCGGCACAGGATATTTATGATGATAATCCGAATCCGGTAATAACTAGATTAATTACTTATTCTAAATAATGCTAAATTTTATTTAAAATGGTAAGTTTATATCTATGTGCATAGGCGTAGCTTCTGGGAGGAGGGGAACAAGTGCATTGAAATTAATTAAAACGCTATTAAAAGTTAAATCGGAAAATTTAGAAAACTTTTGGCTTCTAACAATAATTGTTATATTTGTAACTTTATTACTTCTATTATTATTATCATTTTTGCTACTTACCTGTGCCTGAACCAAATTTACGCTGAATAATAAACAAAATTTGAAATTAGCAATACTTATTAGTTAATTAATGACAATTTCACAATTTTGTCACTAATGAGGCGTAAATTTATTTCAGGCATAGTTAAACAACAACAACTTTTCATTGTAGAGTACTTCCATCTCATTGTACATCCAAACCGACGATATACTCACCCTCGTCGATACCCGAAAAACACGATTATATATCGTAAAGCTTTTAATATCGTATTTACTTCATTATAAAGATACATTATATTAAATTTATTTTCAGGATACTCAAAATTATCAATTTCGATATTATGTTAGAGACGAAAGTACAGGAGATATCAAGAGTCAAGAAGAAACCAAACAAGACGGAACAGTTAATGGTCACTATTCAGTAGGTGAACCGACCGGAGACCTCAGAGTTGTGACTTACACAGCTGACGAAGGTGGTTTTAGAGCAGATGTTAAGGTAAAAATGAAATATATATACACAATATATATCATAGAAGTTTTTAGAAAAAAAAATGTTTTTTTGTCTTAAATTCAGTGAATGATCGGCAGTAGAAAAAAAAACGTGTATTTTTCTTCATAATACGTATTAATAGTTGGGAATATAATAGCCATAATAACTGGCTTAAAGCAAGATTGAAAAATTGCCAAAAGTGTATTCAAAAGTAACTTCTTTTTTGCTTATAATTGATAATTTAATTCCGATTCCGGGGAATACTTCAAATTTTATGAATTTAATCTACTAATATGATATTCATTAACTAATTGTCATTAACATTAGAGCAAACGAGCTTCGGTGATACAGTAGTAAATTAAAACATATAACAGGCGGTTAAGATCTATTCTCCGCAATTTATAATAAGATACAAATTTATAAGGGGGTTACCCAATAAAATACAATAAATTACTGTTCTCCCTCTCTCTCTCTCTCAAAAAAAAATATATATTCCAATAAAATATACTTAGCCTGTTCGCTCATTGAATTATACTAGTCCAAGACAATTTATTAGACAAGAGGCCATCGGTAGAAAGATAATGAAAGTCTGGTCGCGGTCATCAATATTCTTTATTCGATACTCCAGCATTTCAGTAATAATTATATGACTGAGGCAGGGCCGCAACTAGAATTTTTTCAGGTGACAAATTTAATTTTGCTGTCTCTTCTTTCATCCTCTCCCCCTCATTAAATTCAACAACATATATTTCCAAATAAATATCATCATCTCATATAATTATCTAATGAGATGATGAAATTTCTAATGAGATGAAATTTCGATTGTTTTGACCTTAATTCAGTCAATAAAATGTTATTGACTGAATTAAGGTCAAAATAATCGAAAAGAGAAGCAAATACTTTTATTTTTAGCCTAATTTTTTTTAATAAAATACTTTTATTTTTAAATTTGCCAACCTCTAAATTCTACCGTCCAGGGCAAATGCTCCCTTGCCACCCTCCTAGATCTGGCTCTGGAATAAGAGATGTCTAAAAGGTTTTATCGATTGGATATATTTTTATGACAAAACAATTGTAGCTCACAAAACCGTAAACATCATAATAGTACACAAGCGTTCTAAAAGTGTATGTTTTTTTAAAATTTGAATATTAATTTATGAAAATTTAAAAACGTAGTTTGAATTAAATAAACATGATGATAAAATAGTGCAGTTATTGCTAATAGTTTTGGGATAATTTATTGCCTAAGGATTTCCTAAGGATGGAATCCCATTGGATTGAAAAAAATGTTTATATATAATACGAGTATATATATATATATATATATATATATATATATATATATATATATATATATATATATATATATATATATTATCAGATTAACTATTTCGCTTTATATAGCGAGCTGAAGAGAAATGGTTGCAAAATTCTCACGAAATTACTATTGTCAGTATCGCCTATTTGGTCGACGAAATATTGTTAACTCCAAAGTAATTAATTGACTGGTTGACGAATGCTGTTAAGTTAAATTACTGATCATCTTACGATACAGAGGGCTCTCAACATACTCTCACGATTCTATAGCCGTCAAAGTATTCCTGACAAGGTAGGAGAAGATTACGTGTTCGCTACAGATTATCGTACCTGAGCAAGACAGAATAGAGTCTATGCGATATATCGCGTTTTTCAATCTACGGCACTCAATCGGGCTGAATCTAATAAAATAAAATAAATAAAAATAAATAAAATAAAATAAAATCTAAAAAACAAAATTTTTGTTTAGATTGGACCATTTTTGTTTCTATCAATGATCTGAGCAAAATAATTAAACTATTACAGTATGTTCTCTTTTTAAATCATAATGGATAACAAAAATAGCTTTGTTAATATAGGCCTGCAACATAAAGATTAACTATTTGTGATAATTTTGAATCAATGTCCTTATTCACTTTTCACGAACGCCTACTCCCCTGCTGATATTCTGGTGTTAGCTCTCCAAAATTAAATGCTACTGGTAAATGCAAGAGGCTTATCTTAGAATCAGCCACTTGGTTCGTGAATTTGTCCTTTAACAACACATTTATGAACACCAAGAATCGATTTTTTAAGGATAGAAAGCAATAAGGTATTCCTATTATCCTGAATGAGCATATCAGTAGTAAACAACGATTAATCTTTCGTTATATTCAGAAACCAATGATATCCTACTATTGCCATTGAACCCAGGAGCGAATTTGTTGTACTGCCACCCACGGGTATGGCAGATAATTTTTGTATCTATGTGTACTTAATTGAGTTTAAAACTTAAAACAAGTAATAAAAATGTTTAATTGGATTGGAAACCGAATTGCGTTTGTAACATTTATTACCGAAACATATGATTTATGTATTTAATTTAAATATAATTTTTGATGTAAGCTTGTTATGACCTTCAAGTAAAGTAACCTTTTCGGCTCACCAATTTTAACCAAAATAAATTAAATACATTCATATCGATATAAAAGTCCTATTTACCAAATTTTAGATAATTTACACTATATTTTAATATAATTTTTTATGAAAGTCTAATATGACCTTCAAGTAAAGTACCGCTTCCGGTTTTCCAATTTAGACCAAATTCTAGTATGTTATTTAAATCAATATATAAAGTATAAATACTAAATTGGAGAAGTTTTGCATAATATTTTAATATCTTTTTGATGTAAATCAATTATGACCTTCAAGTAAAGTTCCACTTCCGGTGATTAAGCAGTGACAAAAAAGGGAGATTCACAACTAGATTTTACAACAATCCTAAATACAAAATTTCAACTTTCTACGGCTAACCGTTTTTGAGTTATGCGAAATACGAACGTACGTACGTACGTAGAGACGCCACGACGAAACTAGTCAAAATGGATTCAGGAATGGTCAAAATGGATATTTCCGTTGAAATCTGAAAACCGAAAATTTTCGCGATTACAATACTTCTACAAGGAAGTAAAAAAGCATAAAGTGAAGTTTAAATTTCATATCGTTCGTTGAAAGAAGTAATACTTTCAACTTTTTTATAAAGCTTGACTAACAAACTAAAAATTCATTTTAAAATTATTCAAAGATAAATTAAACAAAGGATATTAAAAGTAATTTTAAATAAGTAATGCAAAGATATCTTCGAAAATAACTTTAAATATCATAAGTTAATTTATCTTAAATATAGACTTTTAACATACATTTCAATGATTCATGCTTTTTGTTTTACCAATGTAATGCACTGAATTATTCAAAAGTTTAGGACCGGTTACATAATACTGTAACTAATATTCTACACACTTGAACAAGTAAAACACAATGAACAAAAAATAACATTGTCATTCTAATAATGGATAATGGGGATGGTGTAAAAGTGGCTTTCTGAGGTAATTTTTCTTTAAATTTTTAAAGTTAACTACAAGGGCATTTAATAACAAAATATAACTTCTTCAACTAAATGTTTTAAGACATTAAATAAATAATACAATTGTCAAATAACAATAAATATAATAATATAAAAGAGCAAAAACTCAAAATAGAGACAAAAATTAATCATCTAACACTAAGGAGTTTTAAGTTATTTGCAGATATTTAATTGATCTAGACAAATGCTACCAAAATGTATTAAAATAAGAACTTAAAACAAAAAAAATAATAAATTAACAAAATAAAAAATATGACACCAACAATGCAAATTTAATTAATGAATTTATATTTAAGTTTTTCATTCCTAAGAAGGGTCAGATAAACTCTTATGCTGATTAAAATTTCAATCACAAATTATATTAAGATATCAAAATATCACGTAAAAAGGAAAATGCTATATCTCCTTTATTTGCTTTCAGTTGAATAAATATTACCAGTTTTAGAAAGTATTCACCAAGGAAGCAACAAAATAACAAAATTATAAAATAATTTTGAAATGAAAGGGATGCTTTAATCATGAATTGTCTTTACTGATTAAAGGATAATAATAATGATTAAAGTAATCATGTAGTTAGATAATTGACTGCTTAGTTGAAGTGCTTCAAATCCACTTCAATTGACCTTAATTTTTTTTTCTTAGTTGAATTTGTAATTATTGTTCTTTGATAAATAATAAATGAATAATATTTTTATTTCACTTTCTATTGCTGTTGACAGTTACAATGTATTGCATTTAAAAGTAAAATACTGCAAAAAAGTGAAGTAATGCTTCTGAGGAATTATTTGAGGATCATCACTATACAACTGCAACTAATAACCTGCTCCAACATCACGAAATGTTGAGCCATTGATTTTTTTATAAACTAGTCTAATGGCACTACTGAAATCATCTGTTGAAGTGCTTTAAAAATAAAATTAACAATGGGGAGTGAAAACAGTTAAAGCAAAATATGTAAAAAAATTAATCATTTTTGGATTCAAAAATTCTAAAATAACTTTTTATTATTAATTATATCTATCTCCTATTGGGATATTGTTAATACTAAATACTATAATATCAATTTCTTATACATATTAGTGTTCCACGTAAAACTATTTTATTCACAGCTATCATGAATAGCTGGGAAAATACTCTACTGCTCAAGTTTAATTCTTCCTAGCTCTTAGATTTTGGATATGTGATTAGCTATCATTTCTATTTCTCAATGCAATTCTACTTTTTCTTCCTTGTATTAACCAACGATAATGTTATTAATTGTCAAAACATATTTTATTACAGTATGAAGAAGGAGGATCACCTGCTTCAGAAGATAAGGCAAGTCAAACAAATTCAAAATCTGGTGTTGAATTTCACTGGTTACCAGCAAATCCAGATAATATTCAAGAAGGCAAAACAGGAACAGAAGAAAATGACAAAGAAGATACAAGTAACAGCTCTTCAGAAGGAAACCAAAGTGGTACAGAAAGCACCACAATAAATACGAGTGATCAACCTTCAGAATCGAATTCTGAAGCGACAACTGAAAGTACTTCCTCTACAGAAGCAAACAGTGAATCATCTACCACTGATGATTCAGACATTGAGAGTGAAATGGAAAATGTTTCTAAAGAAAGTGATTCATCCTCAGAAACATTTTCCACTGAAAGCAGTTCAGAATCTTCCAATACAATTTCAGAAAGCACCACTACCTCGACAGAATCTACAGCAGAAAGTAGTTTGGAAACCAGCTCAATGTCCATAGAAGGAAAAAATACAGAACAAACAGATGAAGAAAATAAACCATCAACTGAGGATGAACAAAGTGCAGAAGCTGCAGAATCAGCTCCTTTGTCAGAAGAGGTTTTGCCACCATTACAACCAAGTCAAATGTATCTTCCAGTAATTTCTTACCAAAATTTACCCTTTCTAAATCTTCCAATGTTAGAAAATACTGCAGGATACAGTGAAAAACCTCCTACAATAATATATGCATCCCAAAATTTCTATAATCCCTGGCAATGGTTTGGAAATAGTCGAAGAATTGCAAGAGATGTACAACAACACATAGATCGACACATAAAAACATCTGCAAAGGGATTTCAATATCCAATTATACCAAGACAGAATAAATAAATAATTTTTGTATTTATGGGCATTTCACTAACTTATTATTATAGCCATAAAAAATATTTTTCCAATTTAAAAGATATCCAATTATTGGATCTCATTCAATCATTAGTATTAAATTAATTTTCAAGAGATAAAATTTAATGCTAGTAATAAGGACAAAATTATAAGACAGATTACATCAGTTGATCTTATAAAAAAATTATATTTGAAAAAAAAAATGGAAATATGCCAAATATTTCATATTTAAAATGGAACCAAACCATACTGATACCTTTATTTATATTTATGTTTATTATTAAATTGTAAAAAGTAAATTATGCTTATGCTATATACAACTGTGGAAAAAAAAAAAAAAGATCTCAAACATATTTCTTACTTGATTAAAGAAAAGAGAAAAGTAAAAATGAATTTGTATCTGAACCTAATAAAAGTTATTAATAAATGTTCATAATATTAATCAAGGAAGCACAAAAAAATGTCTAACAATGTTAAATTTTTAACATCCAAAATTCTGGTTTTACAACAATTAATAGATGTCTAACAATATTAAATTTTTTAACAACAAAATTTCTTGTTTTACAACAATTGATAGTTGATATCATTCATTTCTACAAGGATTAAATATGATGCAATAAAATTTATATTGAATTCATGTTATTTACTTATAGAATACCATCACTTTAGACTTTTTTATGCAAATCGAGATAATAATTATACCAATTTGAAACATTTACTCAAATAAAACACTAAATCTTCCATTATTTAACACCATTATTAATTAACAGTGAAAGTGAGTAATATCAAGATTATTTTTTCCTCAAAACCTTATCTAATCAACTATATTGTAAAAGAGAATTACTTACCAAACCCATTCTATGAACTATATCTTCACTGACAGGACACCAAAGTTTAATTTTCTTATAAAGGGGATGCCTTTCATAATAGCCGATTAATTCCACCAAACTTTCAAATTGGCAAGTTCCAATTGTATACAAACGACCTTCCATTTTTATACGACAATGTTTTATTTTTTTTTCAGCCCTAAGAAAAAACAAAAATATGATATTAATAAAGCTATGTCTACAAATAACACTTAAAACATAAAACTATTTTTGAAGTCTAAAAAAGTATTTGATCATTAAATGCTATTTTAACATTTGATAATTTTGATAATCTGTCAAACAAATAATTAATCACAAACTCATACCTAAATGAAATGGCATATGCATTGTTATCTTTATCACTAGGGCGCACTAAAAATGCGCCGTCATGAGGAACTCTTCTCAATAACTCTTCTGCATACGAGCGTGAAGCATTAGGTAAATACCATTCTTTACCCTCGTGTTTAGTAGGCTGAGGTACAGGTTCCGTTAGTTTGATTTGAAATTCCTAAATGTAATACAAATGTACAGTTTTGTTAGATAAAACCATTTTGAGTAATTTGTTGACAAAGAACACACTTAAAACTATAATTGTAACAATATTTATAAAATCATAATTAATCTAATATTTATATAACAATAGTTAAGTTTTGAAACTAAACGTAAATGCAAGTATTCACACTTGATAATATCAAAATTAAAGAATAGAAATTCAATATAGTATAATAAGTAATGCCACAGCCAAAGATTTGAAGGATTTTGAGGAATACTAGCACATTACAAATTTCATTTTCTGATGGAAAAGCTGCAATAATGTTACAATATTACACAACCATGAGAAAACACTACCTCATTCTCAGTTTTATGAACGACTCTAAACTACAATAGACTAATCAGAAAGTTAATTTGGAGTATAACTAGTACTGGTTACAAAACACTGACTGAAGACAACATGAATATTCTTCTTATTTAACATACCTGACTTCTCAGTGGGTGTGACCTGTAGTGAGTAATAAGTGTATAGAGACTATCAAAGCATGTACTATCAATCAACATGAACTTTATTTGGCCTCTATCCTGTTTAGACCTAATGCGGCAATGATTCACTTTTCCTTGTCTCCTGGAGGGGAAAAAATTGAATAGAGAAACAATTTTTCATAAATTTTCATTTATGGTTAAACACTATATTATGTGCTTATTTTACAAAGAAGAAAAGTTATTTTCCAAATATCAAATATTTCAAATTTATAGGAAAGATTAGTATAATTGCCAGATTGTAATTATATTAATAGTAAATATAAAATATATGTATATTTTAATGAGGATTATGTCAGAGTTTGTTACAATGTAAAATAAATCATCCACAAATGATGATCGGTTCATCAATTTGAAATTTATTTTCTGTAATTCCTTAATGATGTAACTATATTTAATCTTTTAACATAGAAATATAATGTATTCTGCTGAATACTTCATCAAATATTGACACATAATAAACTTCTATAATACTTTTCTTTATAATACATAATGGTAAAAAGATCAATAACCCTGACCCTTAAAAAAATCGAAAATTATTTTTTTGTTGAAAACTATCCCTCACGATTTCCTCAGTCCTATGGCATATGGGCATAAATATTTGGAGATAGCCCACAATTTTTTTACTTAAAAATTAAAATTAGTTAGTTAAAATTCTGGGAAACAGTTTAAAATTTCATTTACATCTCTTGTAAATTTTACATTTTAAGGGTGACTCCCACTGACCTTTTTTCCATCCAGTCTATTTAAAAATTATTCAAAGACCTCTAAAGATATTCAAATTAAAAGTAAAATATTGATAAGAAAAAACAGTAATAAAAAAATATTTTTGAGTATAAGTGTGAGATGTTAAAATTTGGAAAGTTAATGTTAAAGATCAGCATAAATTATTGTTCAAACAGTCCAAATTTTTAATTATAAATATAATCAAGTTGTCTTACACTAAATTCTGGACTTTTGATTGAAATGGAAGTATGAAACATTATCTTCAATTAAAATAATAACAGTAAATTATTAGAAAAATTAAAATGCTTCCAATTAGCTATGGAGATGAAATAAAAGTAAGAGGAACTTCCATAGACGCTCAGGAGTATTTTAGTTTTAAAGGTGAATTAGGGAACCAAGATGGATAAACTACCAAAGATAGGCTACTTGTTCTTCCAAAAAGCTTTCAAACAGTACTTCTTCAAGAAATAAAATACAGCCAAAAAGGTGTAAAGTTCCCTCCATCTACCTAGAAAAATGTAATCTGACCCAAAATTAGTCAAGATTTCACTCCATATATAAACAGTTGTCCTGCTTGTTGTAAAAGTTGTTCTTCTGAAAGATAAGCCAATGAAAATTCTTATACTAGAACCCATTCTAGACAAACCATGGCAAATAGATGCAGGAGATTTATTTTTGCTAAACCACAATTATTACCATGTCATAGCCAGGCTGTCACTAAGGATATTTTGACTTTATCTGTCTAAGTGCTACAATTGTGAATATGAACATTAATGCAATTAAAGCATGGTTCGCCACATTAGGTCTTGTGGCCAACTAAACAGAGATGTAGAACCAGAGTTTGCTAACCAATAATTTCAATTGTTCAAGAATCAGTGGAACATCTGACATAGAGTATCCAGTCTTCAATTCAAAAGATTGAATGGACTTACCGAACGGTACGTTCATGAAGCCAAACTTTTACTGAAAAAAAATATGCATAAATGACAAGCTCATACATATACCTGGCTCTGTTAAATCATCATTATTTCTTAAGTGCTGAAAAAATGGCAGATACAACATACAAAGGAAAAAGGCCTAATGAAGAATTTGAAGAAGGGATCTCTGTAAATGAGCACCGCCCAAAGTGATTAATAATCATTCAGGATCGAACTCTAGCAGAATCCAAAGTCCAGACTGAGCTAGACATCAGAGAAACTCTTAGTATCTTAGGTAGAGGCTCGACAGACCAAAGTCACCGACGCCATTCTATAACTGACCTCAGGTTGTTGGGAATCAGTGGAACATGAAGAGCCAACAAAGAATCAAGATCCTGACAATCAAGGTGGAAATTCCGAGGGACAGATTGGGAGTAATCAGGAAGATCTGTCTATGAAATTATCATATAGGTCATTTTCTAAAAAAGGGCCAATTGCAATTCTGAAATTTTGCAAACATTGCCTTACAATTTTTCCTCCAAAAATCATTCAGAATGCTTCTTTTCATATTAAAACGTGAATATATTATACATACAACTCAGCTGCACATTTATTTCTTGAATGGGAAATTTTCGAACAAATGTTCTCCATGAGGGAATGAACGCTGACTTTAAAAAGTGCCTTTAATAAGTAATGAAACTTTTTATGGGTCTGGCATTCACAGGTGCCTGTCTATCTTATCTATCTTCAAATCTTTTGGATGTATTACCCAAAATGATTTGAGTCGGTAGAATGATGAGGAAGTTATCTTATAAGGAACTGTTTTTAAAAATTTTTTGTGCAGCTCGATAATATGAGCAAGAATCATTCGTTTTTGCTTTATCTCACCTTTTTTAGTTATGCAGTCTTTTTTCTCCTAGAAGCACCCCATGGGTTTTCGTCCTTTCCAAAAAAAAAAAAAAAAAAAAAAAGAAAATGGACTACATCCATTTGAACTACCTTGATTATTGCACGTTTAAGAGGTGAGGGAGTGAAAAAATTGCATTTTTTTAAAAATAACTACATATTTTGCACAAATCAAGAATTATAAGATAGAGTTCTATAGGTGTCTCTAAAATGAATCTTTTACATCTAGAAAGAAAATTAAAAAAAAATTACTAATCTCGTTTAATCAGAGCGAGCGAATGAACTACAATAAAAATACGGAAACACCACAAAACACGGGAAAACCATCTCTAGATCACACAGAACACATTCTAACATTCATGTTCCTTCCTTAACTTGGAAGCAGCAAGACCTATGTCAGTCGTTCATTGCTCATTTGATATCTTAAGTCCCCGCTAGAATTCAAATTACCACCTAGTGAGGGAATGAAACAAAGTCTGGGACACTCTTATAATATGATGCCTAACGTTTTACGATATATTTAAAACACTAATTTGAAGAATTTTAAAATCTTCTAACCATACCTTATCAGTCCTGATAATAATGAAATGAAATAATTATTCATCGTACCTTAGTAATCTTTTTAATTTTCAAAACATGGTTTAGGACAGAGTGAGGGAATGAAAAATTTGATATTAATTTTTTTTTTCTCAGATCATTATAATGGTGTCATTTTTTGTTGTTAACTAGTATTCTACAAATCATACCTTTCTTTATAAAAAAAAAAATTCTGATATATCCCACTGTCAGAGAAGCCATGAATATGAGGCGACAAGGATTTGCCCTTTCTAGGAGAATGAACCATATAGAACCGCTAGTGGGAGAGTCAGCACACCTCCAAAAAGACTAACTGCTAAAGTCATTGTTAATTTAACAATAATAAGAAACCTTATTGTTTCATATTATTTTTTTTGTCTATTCTTAAAAACAAAAAAAGAAGATGTCAGACAGGTGCTCAAAGATGAATTGTAACAGCAGGCAGGCTATGCTGGGTAGAATGAAATGTGTTACACCATCATTTGGTGCTTGATTGTTAATTTATTGTTAAAGTTATTGTTAATTATTTAATAATTAAATTGCTAACTAACAATTTCTTATCTACAAACAAACTTTGATTCAGGCCGAAAGTGTAAAATGATCTCAACTAACACAGAATGAACAGGTCTAGATTAAACTATCCACTCTCACTCCACATTATGTATACATAGATAGATATTTATTAGTAATGCTTTTTGAAAAGTAGCCAACTTCTGTCATATCAAAACCATCAAAACTTTTTGTTATTAATAATTCAACATACCTTTTTTATCCGTGTCCAGTTCATCATCTTGGAATATACATCCTGTTTCTTAGTTTAATTTTATATTTTTCATAAAATTATTTATCTGTCCTTAATTAGAAAAAAAATAATTTTATCATAATTTTTTACTATATTAAATTTGTCATTTTTCTCTGCAGCTAAATCATATTTATTATTATTAATAGCCCTTTTCAAAAAATATTATTCATAACTATGTATGTTCATAGAAGATGGAGTAATAGTGGATAACAGTATATAATTGTACACATTTTCTGAGGAAGGACTAAAAGTCTGAAAGGTCGGAAGAAAATAATGAGATAATGAGATGCCTCCTCTACGATTCTTCACCATTCTTCTCGATCCACAGCAGCAGCTCTCCACCGTCTGACACTAAGTCATCTTAGGTCCACTTCCACGTCATCTATCCACATCCACGAGAGCCTTCCATTCTTCCTCCTCCAAGTTGTCCATACATCACTTTCCTTGGTACCCTTTCCACATGGCCAAGCCATCTTATCCGGGATGCCTTGATGAAGGTGACAATGTCAGCCTCACCGTATAGTACGGTTATCTTCCGGTTGTACCTAGCTCTCCAGGCTCCTTCACATAAAGGTCCATATGTCTTATGCAGAATCTTTCTCACCCAAACTCCCAACATTCATTCATGTTCGGTCGTCATTGTCCATGTTTCGATTTACTACAGCTGTACATAACTTCTAGTGCTTTCTTGACATACCGTGAAATTTATGCACAGGACCCTCTCTGCTGCTACCCCCTCAAGTTCCTCTAGGGCTCCTGCCGGTGCTGGAAAGGTCTGGCAACAATTTCCACATCGTCTGCATACGCAAAATGCTGTAGGAGGCGTTTAAAGATTGTGTCTCCCGGGTTTATCCTAATGGCACGCACAGCTTTTTCCAAGCTCATGTTGAAGAGTGTGGTTGCCTTTGTATCTCCTTGTAAGATACCTTCCGTTATTTGGAACTCTTCGGATATTACCCCCTGAAGCTTCACCCGGCCCCTTGTATCTCCCATTGTCATTCTTACCAGCCTAGTCAGTTTCCTTGAAAAACCCAGGGATATGAGGCCACAGAGTAATTTGAGGTCCACTGAGTCGTAGGCTTGGTTAAAGCCTATAAAAAGGTGATGCAGGTCGACGTCATACTCCATTGTCTTATCCAACACCTGGCGGACTGTGAATATTAGGTCTACTGTGTAATTTCCTCGTCTGAAGCCACATTGATATTCCCGACTTCTCTTTCCATGTGGGTTGCAAGTCTACAGTTAATAGCAGTAGACAGTATCTTGTAGGCCACACTCAACAGTGAGATCCCTCTGTAGTTGGAGTAGCAGAGCTTGTCGCTTTTTATATATTGGACAAATTACAACTACTTTCCAGTCCTCAGGAATCTCTTTTTCTGACCAGATATCATATATGAGCTGGTCCCAAACATCATTCCCTCCATATATCAGTAGTTCCGCGTCAATTCTATCTATTCCTGGGGTTTTATGCAGCTTTAGGTTGCTCACAATGTACCTAATTTCCTTCTGGTCCAGCGGGATACCATCCTCATCTATTTCCCCTAGCTACGGGTTCAAGATCAGCTTCCACTAGCCCCCCTGTCGTCATTGGCACGATCCTTACTTAATAACTCCTTGAAGTGTTCTGCCCATCTGCTCACAAATTCTTCCTTACCCATCACCATAGTTCCGTCTTTACTCTTAAAATAGCCGAGGTGAGGTTTAAAGCCTTCCTTCTCTTGTCCCACACCTCCAAAGAATCCCCTAGAATTATGGTTTTCGAATTTCTCCTGGAAATCCTCCAACTTCTTTCTTTCCCAGATTCTTTTCTTCTGTCAACAGGTCTTCTTTACTTCCTTCCGCTTGTTATTATACTCCTTGGCTGTACCTCTGGTGTGGTGCTGAATCATCCTATGTCTTGCCTCATTCATTGCTTCGAGTTTTATATAGCATTCCTTGTCAAACCAGTTGTTTCTTGATGGTCTAAGTTTTTTGCCTAGCTCCTCCATCACTGCTCTTTTATACCAACTGTTAATGAGAAGACAGTCCTTTAGGCTGACCACCTCATCCTTCCAACAAGTCTCCTGGAGTGCTGCTGCTATATCTATTTTAAACCTTAAAAGTTCAACCTCAAGGTTCCTACTCGCTCCGATTTGAAGAAGGCTTCTCAAGTTCCATGTTCCTAGATTGATGTGTTTTCCTAGTCCACGCCTGGGTCGTATCGTTAAGTCATTCCGGTTTTTAAATTAAATAATGTGGTTACAATACAGAAATTGTTAGAAGAGTTAAGGTTTTTATACTTGCTAAAAGTTTATCATAAACTACGTTACCCAAAAAAAGCCCATCGACGATTTTTATTTGTTAATATGCATGCATCTTAAGGAAAATTATATGTCATAATTCTACAGGCATCTAGAGCCTCAAAATGAAACTGGATCGAGTTTGGTTGGATTCTGTATTATTGGTTAATTATTCGTTACATAGTACACAAGCACTATTTACAGGTAACTATGTATTTAATTATTACTTTCCAAATAAGTGTGATATATAAAGTATTATATACACTGTTTTAGTTTGTGATATCTAGAAAAAAATTTGTTAGAGAAAAAAAAAATACTGACTTCAAAACTGTACACAAGAACCACTACAGATGTAGCTATAATTTTTCTCACAAAAGTAAATTATTAAGTAACATTAGTAACTATTCCAAATCAACTTGAATATTACAATAAGTTAATATTTTAGGTGCCAAAATACCTTAAGTGGGGCACACCTCGTTCGTTTCAACTATTAAGTTGTTTTAAGTTCTTCTCTTAAAAATTCTCAAGTTGTGAAGCGGCTTGGCACCGACATAAAAAATATTGTACTGGTCAGGTTAATTTAGAGTAGTTACTTAATAATTTACTTTTGTAAGAAAAATTATTTCTATCTCTTTAGTGATTCTTGTGTAAAGTTTTTAAGTCAGTTAAAGTTTTATTTATTTATTTTTAGTGGTTCTTGTGTACCATCTCGATGTATTTTTTTTTTCTTTCACATTTCTCAGTGGGTAAATTTTAAATACGAAAGGCACAAGTAAGGCTAACAAAAAACGCTGCTTCTATGAAACAGCAAGATTAGCTTATTTATACATTTAGTATAAAATAAAAATTGTTGAATTTACCTTCTTTTTTTTAAGTACCGACCTATGTTTATTAATTACCCATTGTGTGTTCTACTGTCAGAAAATGACTGTTTTATTTATATGTAAAGATAAGAAACAAATAGATTTAGAAATGTACCAGTAACCTAAACTATTGTAATTATAGTTATTAGCTATAGTCTATTGAGAACTTCGTACCTTCCCCAACAATAATGAAAAAATACTTTATCATTTTTAAGTAATCTCGACTTTTTGTTGCTGTTTCATATTATACCACCTGCAAGTTCATGATCATATGTAATAAAATATTAATTGCAAATACTTAAAAAACTAAAAAATACTCAGTTGACATCCGCATGATGGTATAGAAGGATCAGTCTAATTAGGGATTGATAAATTATTTGCCACTTCTATAAATTTGTTTTATTGAAAACTAGTGTCGAATGTTATACATTCATCCTCAGTTCTAAAAACACACAAAAAATTCAAAAATAAGCAATTCAAAATATAGTTGGTATTATTCTACATATTAAATTATATAAATCCGTATTATAAAAGATTTATGAATTATGAATTTAATTAAGACAAGAAATCAAATACATGTTGGTACTCACCAAGGTTTAAATGGATTATATTAAACAGAAAAGTTTGTACTGGTTTCTTCTCGCATTGTACTGGCAATGAAGGAGAGATATTCGACAGGATGTTTTTAGGTAAACGGTTTAAGGGTCAGGGTTTTCCCAGTAAGGCCGGTGAGTAATTGTTTTTTCTGTTATAGATGGGAATAAATTTAAGATTGGACTATTGGAGATATTTATTTGGTCATTTAAGCAAAAATCTGGATTGGATTTGAAGGATTTTATTATTTCAAGTGCTTCATATATATTTAATTTGAGACTGTTTTTAACGTGATGTATTAATTTAACTCCTGAGTCTTTGATGAATTTATGATTATTTTCATTTAAATGAATTGCAAAGTTGGAATTATCTGTCTTATTATTATATGCACGTATATGTTCCTTTAATCTCTGATTTAGCGATCTTCCAGTTTTTCTGGTGTATTTGGCTGCAAAACCGTTACAATTTAGTTCGTATACTCCGCTTTTTTGGAAAGGGTATATTTTGTCTTTAGGAGAGAAATATGAGGATAGGGTTTTTCTATTTTAAATGCAGAGTTTAATCCTAGTCTTTTCAATTCATTTCCGACTTTGGTGGATATAGGGCCGTAATATGGAATCAAAACATAATGTTTCGGGATGGGCCTATCTTCGGGGATTGTTGAATAGATATCATTAACTGTCTTTTTTTGTAATTGTTTTTTTAAAATATGATTGATAGTGGTTTTATTAAACCCGTTATTTTTTGCTATGGAATATACTATTTCAATTTCTTTATTATAGTTCTTTTTATTTAATGGTATGTTCAAAAGACGGTAAATCATGCTATTAAACTCGCAGCCTTTAAACCCTTCAACAGCCTTTAAGTCCTTAAACCGTTTACCTAAAAACATCCTGTCTATATCTCGTTCATTGCCAGTACAATGCGAGAAGAAACCAGTACAAACTTTTCTGTTTGATATAATCCATTTAAACCTTGGTGAGTACCAACATGTATTTGATTTCTTGTCTTAATTAAATTCATAATTCATAAATATTTTATAATACGGATTTATATAATTTAATATGTAGAATAATACCAACTATATTTTGAATTGCTTATTTTTGAATTTTTTGTGTGTTTTTAGAACTGAGGATGAATGTATAACATTCGAAACTAGTTTTCAATAAAACAAATTTATAGAAGTGGCAAATAATTTATCAATCCCTAATTAAAAAATACTCTATCTTAAAAAGTTTTCGTCAGATCCGAGAGAAATTTATATAATTTAATATAAATTAAATATTAAATTATAAATATCCTCAAGGTGTACCCTTTTGATTAAAAAAATAATCACAGAAATAGGTTCAAGAATGGCGGGCAAAGTTAGGCCTGGACATACACAGAACATAATGTTAAACAGATAACCTCCTTTTTTGAAGCCGGTAAATAAGTTACATGTATCGTAATTTTCCACTACTTATGCTATCTTTTAACTTTTTACAAGTAGTTCCAATTAAGGTCCACTAGTAGAGTTTATTTATTTTAAACATTTTTTAATAATTACAACTCCTTATACACATATCAAAGGTCTTTAGGTTATAAAATACTTGTTACAACAAAAAAAATAACATAAATTTAATAAAAACTCAAGTAAAACACTTCAATCATTTTTTTTTTAATTTATTAATTGTTTTGAAATTATAAAAAATATTTTCAGTATTATACTGGAGATTTCATTAAATTTATATGAAATTCAAACACTTTAGAAGACTATTTTTTTGCTGTGTAATCATGTGTCAACTAGTGTTCCTTATTTGGAACTACAGTTTTCCGCAGGCCGTGCCTTAAATTTTTAAAAATCCAAGAAGCTTTAAAAATGGAAAGTTTAACCAATGCAAAGTAGTTAAGCATATAAATCTTTAGCATATGCCACTGTTCTAAGCTACATAATAAAATAATAAGTGGAGTAAGTTTGGTTATCCGTAGATAATTGAGGAAGAAGTTGGTCAGGGGGTACGGTCAAACACTAACACACTAATAATAATAATAATAAAAGGCTTAGCGAACCCAGAGGTTCGATGCCGATACCACTAATCGCTGTCTACAAATCTCGGTCCACCGACTACCTTCCAAACCCAAATTCATTAGATCACTCTTAATACTATCCTCCCACCTACGTTTCGGTCTACCCCTCGGACGTTTACCAGTCAGCTCAGCGTCTATTAACCTTTTAGGAATTCGTTCGTTACTGAGCCCAACAACTTTGCAAGCCCATTTCAACCGTCGCGATGATATCACTTCGATTATATTAACAGGGTGCATGCTCCGCAATTCCGCGTTGTGTAATCTCCTAAACTCTCCGGTTGACTCATCCTTTTTCGGACCAAATATTTTACGCAGTACCTTATTCTCGAATACCTTAAGGCGTTGTTCGTCCTTCAAGGTTAGCGGCCATCAACTCTGCTGTCATCAATGTTGCTGTATTCAGTTTTATAGTTTCCGCGTCCTCATTTAATAATACCAAATCATCCGCAAACCCCAGCACGGATATTCTACCACCCAGATCTAAACCCCTTTCGGTAAGCATTACCTTTCTAATGACATACTCTAATGCTAAATTAAATAGGACAGGTGAAAGGGAATCGCCTTGTTTTAACCCCGAGCGAACTTCAAATTTCTCCGAAAAATAATTACCTATTCTAACTTTATTGAATGTTTCGGTCATGCACATCCCTACTAGATTTACTAACTTCTTCGGTATTCCCTGCTCAATCAAAATGTTATACAGTCTCCGGCGATCAATGGAATCATAAGCCTTTTTGAAATCCACAAAAAGCTGATGAACTACACCGTTGAATTCTAATTTTTTTTCTAATATTTGCCGTAAGGAGAATATTTGATCGATAGTTGATCGGTTCCGTCTAAAACCACATTGGTAGTCTCCGATAATTTCCTCGGCATATTCCGTGATTCGACTAGTTAGGATCAACAAGAATATTTTATAACAAACCGGGAGGAGTGATATTCCGCGATAGTTATTACACTCCGTCCTCGGACCTTTTTTGTGAATCGGAATAAGTATAGATTCTTTCCATTCTTCGGGCATTTTTTCATTTTCCCAGATCTTTTTAACCAAAAAATGTATTTTAGAAACTCCAGCTTCACCGCACGCTTTTATTATTTCACTGGAAATGTCGTCGATTCCCGCTGCTTTATGAGATTTTAATTTTCCGATGGCTATTTCGACTTCCTCCTTACTCGGTTCTTCAATTAACAGTTCAGCACTCTGATATTCAGAAGGAGGAGATTGATTATTATTTCCCGAATTCAAAATACTTTCAAAGTGTTTTTTAAATTTATTCACAATGTCCCCCGGATCGGCCAAGATATTGTTATTTTCATCTCTAATTCCATTCATTGCTGGTTCAAACTGTTTACGCGATCTGTTTATACCCTTGTACATGTCTCTTACGTTGTTTTCAATTCTATAACACACTAATAAGTATGACTTATTTATTTTGTTCCAACGTTTCGGCCTAAGTTTTAGGCCATCATTAGGGCTCAAAGAAAAATAAATAAAAAAATTTCTTTTAGCCCTGATGATGGCCTAAAACTTAGGCCGAAACGTTGGTACAAAATAAATAAGTTATACTTATTAGTGTATTAGTCTTTAACAGCATCCTCCAACCAACTTCTTCCTTAAAATAATAAGTGGTTTTAAAAAATGATTAAAATAAGGTGGGCCTTAGTTGGATCACAAACCTAATTTCAAAACTATATCTACTAAATTAACTGCAAGTTTATCATAGGAGAGCTATCATAGGATAACCTCAACATTCATGACATCTTTATTCCAGTAAACTTTTGGTGGTTAAAAACTTTTTACAGTAATGAATGTCGAAAAAAAAAATAATAATAATAAAAAGTTTGAGCCATAAGAGGAAGAGGATTAAATTATTTTCAATGTTTTCACTGATTAGAGAATATAAGCATAAATTATCTTTTTTTTTCGAAGAATGTCAAGCTAGATTTGAGGAATACCTTAGTAAATGACTAATATGGACAGACATCAGTTTTATAGACATATAATTAATTTAAAAAAAAAAAATGAAAATTTAAGGCTTAATGCTCTTGGGGAGGGGAACGATTAATTTACAGATGGATTCATGGAATAAGTTACAACTTTTTTTTTTTAATTTTATTTACATATCCATTATATATTACCGCACATGCCAATTACATATTACAATTATTAACAATCAGCAGATAAGCTGGCATAATAATAAGTGAGTAAATGGTTTTTCTGTTATAGATGGGAATAAATTTAAGATTGGACTATTGGAGATATTTATTTAGTCATTTAAGCAAAAATCTGGATTGGATTTGACGGATTTTATTAGAGGCTGTTTTCAACGTGATGTATTAATTTAACTCCTGAGTCGTTGATGAATTTATGTTTTTTTTCATTAAATGAATTGCAAAGTTGGAATTCTAATTATATGCACGTATATGTTCCTTTAATCTCTGATTTAATCGATTTAGCGATCTTCCAGTTTTTCCCGTGTATTTGGCTGCATAATCATTACAATTTAGTTTTTATTAAGTTTTTTTTATACCCCATTTTTTTGGAAAGTGTATTTTCTATTTTAAATGAAGGGTTTAACCCTAGTTTTTTCGATTCATTTCTGACTGTGGTGGATATAAGGCCGTAATATGGAATCAAAACATAATGTTTCGGGATGGGCCTATCTTCGGGGGTTGTTCAATAGATATCATTAACTGTCTTTTTGTATTTGTAAAAATGCAAAAAAGATTATACAAAATGTACAAATGCAAAAAAAGACAATCAATGATATCTATTCAACAACCCCCAAAGATAGGCCAATCCCGAAACATTATGTTTTGATTCCATATTACGGCCCTATATCCACCAAAGTCGGAAATGAATTGAAAAAACTAGGATTAAACTCTGCATTTAAAATAGAAAAAACCCTATCCTCATATTTCTCTCCTAAAGACAAAATAGACCCTTTCCAAAAAGCGGAGTATACGAACTAAATTGTAACGGTTTTGCAGCCAAATACACGAGAAAAACTGGAAGATCACTAAATCAGAGATTAAAGGAACATATACGTGCATATAATAATAAGACAGATAATTCCAACTTTGCGATTCATTTAAATGAAAAAAAAACATTAATTCATCAAAGAATCAAGAGTAAAAATGTAAAAAAGAATGTAAAAAATGTACAAATGCAAAAAAAGACAATTAATGATATTTATTCAACAACCCCCAAAGATAGGCCCATCCCGAAACATTATGTTTTGATTCCATATTACGGCCCTATATCCACCAAAGTAGGAAATGAATTGAAAAAACTAGGATTAAACCCTGCATTTAAAATAGAAAAAACGCTATCCTCATATTTCTCTTCTCCTAAAGGCAAAATAGACCCTTTCCAAAAAAGCGGAATATACAAACTAAATTTTAATGATTGTGCAGCCAAATACAAGGGAAAAACTGGAAGATCGCTAAATCAGAGATTAAAGGAACATATACGTGCATATAATAATAGGACAGAGAATTCCAACTTTGCAATTCATTTAAATGAAAAAAAAACATTAATTCATCAAAGACTCAAGAGTTAAATTAATACATCACGTTGAAAACCACCTCAAATTAAATATATATGAAGCACTTGAAATAATAAAATCCTTTAAATCCAATCCAGATTTTTGCTTAAATGACCAAATAAATTTCTCCAATAGTCTAATCTTAAATTTATTTCCATCTATAACAGAAAAACCACCAGCATTACTGGAAAAACCCAGACCCTTAAACCGTTTACCTATAAAGATCCTACCTACCTTTCGTTCATTGATAGTTAAATGCGAGAAGAAACCAGTATAAATTTTTCTGTTTGATATAATCCATTTAAACCTTAGTAGTGAGCACCAACATGTATTTGATTTCTTGTCTTAATCAAATTCATAAATGTTTTATAACACTGATTTATATTACATCTAATTTGATAAGTATAATAATACCAAACAATACTTTGAATTGATTATTTTTGAATTTTTTGTGTTTTTAGAACTGAATATATAACATTCGAAACTAGTTTTCAATAAAACAAATATATAGAAGTGGCAAACCATTTATCAATCCCTAATTATTATTAATTTATAAATATCACAACTATTAAAGTCACTAAGATTACTTTCAATCTTTTTTACTTCCTTGTACGAAGTAAAGGAAGTATTGTAATCGCGAAAATGTTTGGTTTTCAGATATCAACGGAAATATCCATTTTGACCATCCCTGAATCCATTTTGACTAGTTTTGTCGTGACGTCTGTACGTGCCTTTGTACGTATCTCGGATAACTCAAAAACGGTTAGCCGTAGGAAGTTAAAATTTCGTATTTAGGATTATCATATAATCTAGTTGTCAACCTCCCTTTTTGGTCACGACATGATTACCGGAAGTGGTACTTTACTTGAAGGTCATTACTGATTTTCATCAAAAATTATATTAAAATATTATGAAAAACTTCTCAAATTTGGTATTTAAGACTCACATAATAATATAAACAACATAATAAATTTTGGTAAACATTGGCAAACCGAAAGTTGTACTTTACTTGAAGGTCATATTAGACTTTCATCAAAAAGTATATTAAAATATAATGTAAAACATCTCAAATTTGATAAATTAGACTCTTATATCAATATAAGAAATTTAATAGATTTTGGCTGAAATTGAAGATCCAAAAGGGGTACTTTACTTGAAGGTCATAAGAAACTTACATCAAAAGGTATATTGAAATTTATTACAGAGATCATATGTTTCAGTGATAAAGGTTATAAACGCAATTTTTTTCCACTCTAATTAAATAATTTTATTACTTATTGTAAAATACTGGTTTTCCACCCCATCTGTGAGATGAACAAGTCTGCAGCAGGAGAAGAAGATGTAAGTTAAGTGGGTTTTTTCCGCTTAAAATGTCGAAACTGTCGATTTCCAATGCTTTATCTTGTGATATTGATAGTTAAAATGTTATCACAGAACACAAAGAAATCTCTTGGAAATTTCAGTTATCATGAGACCTCCAGAAACTAGAGTGTGTGTGTCAATAGATGGATGTCGCGACGCCGAGTACCGTTTTTGAGATTCTGCAATCTTCGGAAATAAGTAATCAAATTCAGGATTAATTTTTGAGCCAGCGATTTATAGTTTAATAGGCGTACAAGGAAGTCATGTGTTGTGCACATCAGATATTTTTTTTTTTAGTTTTAAATAATAATAATTAACCTTTATAATTGAGTCCATTAGAATATGAAATCATAGCTTATTGCTAGTTTATTATCTTGTTTTCTTTATTCACACTAAAAAACATAAAAATTAAAAGTATTTAAACTGGAAAAAAAGAATGAAACAGGAAAAAATGAATGACTAAGAAACAATTATTTTAAAACTATTTTAATATAGAAACAGAAATATATTTAATATATGTTGCGTGGAACTGAATTCCCAAACAAATACTTCCATGAAGGCGGATATACAACATTTTTCAAATCTTCTGGCATGAACAACAACCAAGAATTCAATTTCATAAGTAATTGAGTAGCATCATAACTATTGTCTCCTTCAGAACAAAATATTAATAAAACAACACATGGGACATCAATTTTAGAGCATATATTAAACAAACTTCTTGTAAAACCAGCACCATGAAGTTTTGGGCAACTGAAACTGTTCTCTTCATTATTTTCTTTCATTCTCGTCCAGTTAAACGAACTCAGGATTTTGCCATGTCTTTCATTAGCTTTAGGACATGTGATGAATCGAAATGTTCCCTCAGATATTTCTACATCATTTCTCTGATGGGAAAACAAACCAGCCAGCACTATGAACTGCTCAATTTGAGCATTTTTTAAATATTCAGCAAGTTGTAACAAGTAGTTTGACTGGTGATCTTTTTGCAAAGGGGCACGAAATTGTATAAGCAAAAGTTTATGTTTTTCACTAAAGTAAACATCATTTGAAGTGCATATTTTTCTACTTTTTTCATTATATGGGTCTGCACCAACGAATGGTAAAACTGCTTCATGCCATATCATACCATAATATGTAGCTTTTAAGGTTGAAATTATTAAATCCAAACATAATTGACTAGTGTTCCCAACTGAAGGGGCAGCTAATATTGCTGTATAGCCTCTAAAATCCCGTTTATTTGAATATGTGATCATAATTAAGATAAAAATGGTGAACAAAAATACAGGCAATTGAATGACTTGAACTAGTTGAACACAAACATAACCTGCTTGAACTTCAACAATATAACAGGTGCTGCTATCTATATCCAACACAAGAAACGAAACCTCTCCTAGATGGCTATTTTAAGTGGTAGATAGACAACATATTTTAGCAGTTTTCCAGATATGTAATTTCATTTGCTGATAGGAGAGAAAAATTCTAACTTTTTTAATTAAAAAATCCTATTTTCCTAAAATTGTTGGAGAAAAGGGTAATTTCAATATAATAATAATATATATTTCCCCAATTATTTTTTTTATAAACCAAAAAAATGAATATTTTTTCTCCATCACTATCTTCAGATGTATTTTTGTGACATGATATGAAAAAAATATATATATTATAACCATAAATGTGCTTAAATTAACCACTTGTCAATGTAGACATATCTGTCTTCTTTCTTGACTGCACTCTTAAACTTCTTGAGTCAGATAATTATGATTTTATGAAATATCATATACAGAGAACCCATAGTAAAAAAATAATGTTTTGGACATCTTCCCATATTGCTTAAGCGCCAAAAAATTCAAAAATTTAAAAAAATTTATATTTTTTATCTTCTAATGAATACTTTACATACATCAGACATAGTCCATCCTAACACATATTAATTTTCTAATTGCAAAGTGCTGTATCAGTATATCTTCTCTTTGAAATGGCTATGAAATAGTAAAGATGAGTTAAAAGTACTTTGAATCCTGAAAAACCATCAATGATTACCAAGACATTGCTCCCAAGTTCTAACTAAACTGACAAGAGGATGGCATAGTCAAAGGGTCGCCGATTTCAACCAAATGAACACACCAAATGTGTCGGCATTCGTTTCAATGGGCTGTAGGAGCCGAGAAAAAAAATAATAAAACATGCTGAAACTGCTTTATTTTTTTATGTCGAGTTTGAAAAATAATCTCGACGTGGTTTTTCCACCAAAACATTTGTTTTTCAGTGTATATTAAAGAAAAAATACAAACTTTAAAAAACGATTGCTTTTTAGATTATTGGGTAAACTAGCCTTACAGATTTTTTTTACACCAAAAATTATGGCAGGTTTTTGGCAACGAAAAACCAATAAAGTAATAAATGTAATAATAAAGTTTCTACAGGAATCAAGGTTCTATTGAAAAAGACTATTCCTCAAAGGAGTGAAGTATATTAACAGAATTTTTTAATTCAAAACTGGGATCAGATTTGGTTTTAGCACTCTGAAAAATCCCTATATCCAAATTTTTGGGCGAATCTAAAAATAAATTTTTTTTTACTAAAAATTTCACCAAGGAGGTACCCTTTAATTTTTTTTAAAAATTAAAAAAATTTCCCATAAATAAGGAACCTTTGAACGATTCATAATCAAAGTTGGGTTGTCTGTAAAAGTTCTTAATCTACGCGGTTTGCTTTAATTATGGCCTTCCTATGTGTTTTAGAACACATTTCTTAAGCAAATTCTTATATTGTGATACTCATTTGACCCATAAGTTAATGTTCTTTAATTTATTATGAAATAACTTTTTTGATTTAATGCACAATTTAGGAATTATAGTCAGAAAACAAAAAAAAGTTCATAATTTCGAGATTTTGGGGCACTCATAAAACACAAGCAGAAATTTGGTATAAACTTCAATATACTCTTTTTACATGAAAATGAAGAGATTAAAACCATTTCCAGCTTTCCGACAATGATTTAGCCTACAAACCCTATGTTGCCTTCTCTATGCTTCTATTATCATAGAATTAAGTATTCGCATATATTACAATTTTTAATTGGAGTTTGAAGTCTCTTTCAGGATTTTTTCTTCTTCTTATGGTTTGTTTATTCATTGGGTTTAAAACTTATATGTAATTCAACTGGGGCAGGAAGTGCAAGTTGCAAATCTATTCTACATCTTAACTACCAATTCTAGCCAAATTAAAAAAATCAGGATTTATTCTATAGGTCTACTGTGAAATAAAAGCCAACCTCCACAGGCCAGATTCGAACCAGCAATGCTTCTGACATGAGAATATTGGCTAATGAACTGATTATATGAGTACTAATAGTATTCTCTTCTCTTTAGTATACATACTATTTAATGGAATCCTTTATGGAGATTTGCTTTAGAATTCATAGCAGTGTATAACCACTTTAAAACATGATAACAGCTTGTACTATATCAGTATTATACTATATCCTATCAATACTAAAAAGTGAAATATCAATATGGACCAATGCATTGTAAATTATAACATATGTTTAATTAATTTGTGAATGATACTTTCCCTTTCATCTATAACTCTATATTTAAAAAAAAACATTTTTATAACAAGGTTACGACGTTTCGAAGTCCTTCGTCATCAGGATATATGCTTTCTTTAAATTACATGATTCTCTCCCCATATCCCGAAATCTATATAATTTTTTTGCTTCGTCAATCCTAGCTGGTTTCATTATTGAGAAAATTAATTTGGGGAGTAACTTTCCTTTGAGTGTCATTCACAAATTAATTTAATATAATATATTAACTTCCCTATTAATTACAAATTATTTAATATAGCATATGTTGTTTGACAGTTATCACTCTGTAAAATAATAAAAGCATTGCCATGAGGAAATAAGACAGATTTTTACTAATCTGATGCTTGCAAGTGACAATTAATGGAATTTGTTTAAATCCAACTAAACTGAACTAAAAACATTAGCTAACCACAATGCTTATTTTCTATTAAAAATGATAGAACTTAAAGAGATAAGAAAGTTAAATATCAATTCTAATGAGGATCTGAAGGAAAATTAGATACTAAGATGGGAGTATTTTGGAGAGAAATGACAGAGAACATACCAAAACGAAAGGGAATAATCTCCAACAAAGGTCTCGCTTTCTCGGACTAAAAATGTGCCATCACCCAGATGTGAATATGCTTTTAGAAGTGCTTCAGCTTCAGCTCTTCCACCAGAAAGTTTGCCATGAAACCATTTTTCACCATAATGGAGTTCATCATTTGGGATCCCCTACAAACAAAAAAATAAATAATTAAATAAAATAAAAACATAAAGGAAAAAGTAAAGTGATATGAGTGATATGATTAGAGCAGATGAGAAAACATAGAAAATTAAGAATGATTGTAAGTACAAATAGTTCAAGGTTAACTACTAAATTGACACGGTTGCACTACTAGGTTTTAACAAAAGATCTACTGTATAAAATTATTTTAATACAGAATACTGAGATGGGTGTTTCTTTTCAAAGAATATTCTATTATACATAATTATATTTTAAGGATTTAATATATGATTTAAAAATCAGTAAACCTGTTCTGTTTTCATGATCAAGGACTATTCTAAAAACTAGAAACTAGTATAGCACACCAACAGTTAAATAAGAACACACAATCTGAAGTTATTTCTCCAAGAAAAAAATATGCTTTTAAGTTAACTTTTTACAGTGTTTACAACAGGCTTTATGAGCCCAATGATAAGGGTGAACTGAACCAAAATTCATCTATGAACATTTTACTTAATTTAATACTATTAATGCATATATACAAATATATCTATTTATTTATTTTAAAAACACACTTCAAGTTAATCAAATTACAATGCAAACTATTAATATTATTCAGCTATATAAATATTTTAATAATTAAGGTATAAAATACCTCTTTTAATTTTAATATGCTTATTGGACCAGTTTCTTCAGTGTCAGTTTCGTCATCAACTTCTTCAGCTCCATGGTAACTGTCAGTATAAAATAGTTTGTTTTGGGTTAAAACAAAGAAATGGGGATTCCATTCTTTATCAACTGGATCTTCAAGATATAAAATTCCATTTTTAACAGTATTACGTAAATCCATTTCTCGACCTAAAAAAACATAACAACTTGAAAATAGAATCAAAATAAATTATTCTTTAAATAATTTTATGAAATATTTCAAATGCATAAAGTAACTGATAGTGATTCAAGAAGCTAATGTGAAACGTAGATTCTTATACTATAATATCAACACTATTTATATTTTGAATTATTTTTTAAAAAGCACAGAACAAAATATTGTTTTTCTACAATGTTAATGATTTCATCACAAAAATTGTCTCAAATATTAGGTTTTTTTTTTTTCAAAACCACAAATTTGAATTCAAAGGAAATTGATGGAGGATTTTTTTTAGTAAATATGAATATCAAGATCATAAATATATATGTATATGTATATACATGTTCTTTTTATAAAAAAATTGAAATAATTTTTTTATTTAACATATGTATAACTATATATATATATATATATATATATATATATATATATATATATATATATATATATATATATATATATATATATATATATATATAGTTATACACATGTAAAATAAAAAATTTATTTCAAATTTTTTATAAAAAGAACCTAGGAATGACTTGGAACAAAATCTTATAAGCTTTGAGAGAAATTTTTTCTCAGAAATGTCGGAACTGTTACTAAAAACCTAAGAAATTTATCAAGATTTTACAGAAAAATGTATTAGTATTTTAAAATTGTAAAAACTCTATTTAAACTCATTATAACCATATCAAACACAATCGATAGATCTTGACGAGAGCTTCAAATACTTTAATGTATATGGAAATATACGAACAGGAGCTAGTGGAAGTCTGTGTAGCTTTCCTACTTTTGCAATCCTTTTTTAAAAAAACAGAAAAAAAAGAGAAATCGGTCATCATTCGTCCACTTATCCATCACTCCAGTAAACGTATTATTATATGTAATAAAAAACCTGAACTCTAAATAATAAAATAGATGCCAACGAATAGAAACAAACTGAAGAACTAGAGGTTGGAGTGAAAACAGCAAAGAAAAGAACAGTTTTTGATTCAAAGCAAACTATTGTTCCAAACTGTCAACAGCAATTGTTTTTGTTTTATTCTCTTTTCCACCACTAGTTGTGTTGCTGTTTGTTCATTTTTCGTTTCACAAAATTAACAGAAGAATTGTTTTATGAATTCATTTAAGTAATTATTAAAAATAACGAAAATTATAGTAATTATTTTGGGTATTTATTTCAAATGTTTGACTTACTAATTATTGTTTAGTTATATTAATTACTAGTTAATTAACAACAAATACAAAGTCTTGACCATGTAGGATTTTTATTAAATGAGTTATTAGAATAAAAGCAAAAAGTTGGGGAGATAGAAAGTTAATGTCAAAATTGATTCGCGGTCCCAGGTAATGGTTAAGTGGACCACAGTTTAAGAACCTATGTTTTATTTGAAATGTGTGCAAATAAAAATTTTCAAGTACAATACATTTTGTAATAAAATGATAGAAAAATAATTTTTGAAATAACTATTTATAAAAAATAAAATTAAAAATCAATTGAAAAATAATCTAATAATAAATAATTGCCACCTCTAGATAGAAGGAGGAGAAGGAAAAAGTGAGTGGGAAGGAACCATTTACAAATAAAGAGGCGGGTATGGCCCGGCCACATGAAATAGTCTCCAACCCCTCTAGACAACACTGGCAACAGACCGGGCCATTCATAAATATTTTGTAAGTTAACATTTCTGTATATTGATCATGTGCTTATAAGCTCCAGACATAAAGGCAATCTACTTAATGTGAGAACCTACAGGGGCGCTAATGTAGATTCAGAACACTACCTGGTCGTGGCAACCCTCCGAGCACGCATATCAAATGCAAGGAAAGTTAGAACGGATAAAGTCACCAAGTATAACATTGCAAAACTCAAAGACCCCCGTTGCATGGAAGAATTTGAGCGCAACATTAGCGAACAAATGCAGAGAGCGAAATGTCCAACAGAGAACAGCATTGATCAGATCTGGGAAGCTTGTAAACAAGACATAAAACTAGTTGCTAAAGAAACACTAGGCTTAGAAGGAAAAAACATTAAACCTAGTTGGTACGATGAAGAGTGCAAAAGAGCCACCAATAGGAAAAACGAGGCCTATAGACGAATGATTACAGGAAGAAGAACCAGGAATCTGGTGGAAGAATATAGAGGGCGACGAAGAGAAGAAAAGAAGATCCTCAGGAAGAAAAAGAGAGAGTGGGAGAAAAAGAAAATAGAGAGGGAACAGAGGGATGTGAAAAAGTTTTACAAAAGCATCAATGAAGGAAGAAAAGCGTACGTGCCCAGAAATAGTCAGATCCGAAATATTAATGGAACACTAATTTCGGATAAATCTGAAATATTAAATAGGTGGAAAGAGCATTATAAGGAACATTTTAAGGTGGATGATGAAGACGTTACCCCATACCAATTGGCTGAGGAGCAGGACGTGGAACCTCCTCACGAGGATGACATGCTTGATGCCATTATACAACTTAAGAATAATAAGACCCCCGGAATCGATGGTCTGCAGGCTGAACTGTTGAAACAAGGAGGACCAGAAACTCTGAAGCGTATGCACGATATCCTGTTAAAGATATGGATAGAAGAAGTTATGCCGGAAGAATGGAGGACAGGAGTAATATGCCCGGTACACAAGAAGAATGATGTCCTCGACTGTAACAACTACAGGACTATTACCTTACTCCCCACAGCGTACAAGATATTTTCAAACGTCCTTAATGCTAAAATAAGACCTTACACTGATAAAGTGGTGGGGCAATATCAGTGTGGTTTCAGGAAAGGAAAGTTCACTATTGATCAACTGTTTACTCTGCGAAAGATACTTGAAAAGATGAATGAATTCAATACATACATCCATCTCCTCTTTATAGACTTCAAAACAGCATATGACAGTGTGTATCGGGACAAGTTATGCATAGCTATGAAGAGGCTGGGAATCCCGTCAAAACTAATACGACTGGTCAGAATGACGACAAATGCCAGCTGCTGTGTTAGAATACAAGGAGATCTGTCTAATAAATCTTGTTGCGAAAGAGAATTAAGACAGGAAGACACGCTAGCGTGTACCCTGTTTAACCTAGCAGTTGAAAATGCAGTAAGAGACGCACGAGTACAGACCACAGGCACTATATATACAAAAAGCGTCCAAATCTTAGCATACGCTGATGATATATGTATTGTCGGAAGATCATCGGCAGCAATGATGGGTGCGTTTACTTCGCTAGAGACAGCGGCAAGAAAAATTGGACTTCAAATAAATGAAGAAAAAACAAAATGTATGACGACAGATAATCGACAGACTGACCCAACCATCAAAATTGGCTCTTGTAATTTCGAAAAGGTAAATAGTTTCAAGTACCTAGGTTCGGTAGTAACAGCGGACAACGATATTAATCAGGAAATAACACAGAGGCTCGCTGCTGCGAATAGGTGCTATTATGGACTCCTGCAGTATATGAAAAGCAGATCGCTGTCTAGATCCACAAAGGTGAACATATACAAGGTACTAATACGCCCTGTACTGACATATGCGTCAGAAACATGGACAATGACTAGGACCATAGAGCGAAAACTGTTGGTATTCGAGAGGAAAATTCTGAGGAAGATATATGGTCCCGCTAAAGAAAACAACGAATGGAGAATCAGACACAACAGTGAACTTTCTGATCTCTATAAAGAGCCTGATGTTGTCAAATATATAAGAATAACTAGGCTTAGATGGGCAGGTCATGTCTTACGGATGGATGATAATGTAGTCCCGAAAAAAGCAATCAATGTCGAACCAATTGGTAAGAGGAAAATCGGAAGACCAAAGCTGAGATGGCTGGATTGTGTGAGTGGTGATGCCAGAGCTCTGGGCATCCAGAGTTGGTGGAAGGCCGCACGAGATAGAGAGAAATGGAAGAAGACTCTGAGGCAGCCAAGATCCAGTAATGGATTGTTGAGCTAAGGATGATGATGATGATGGTATATTGTAGCAGCATTGCTAGCAACACTATTGCAGCCACATATTGGTGAGAAATATGGCTTGTGTAAAGGGTGTAAATCAGCGTATTGTATTTATTTATATTGGTGTATGATTTATTTTAAAACAATAAAAACTTACCATCCTCACGTCTAAGGAGAATAGATCCATCATCTGCACCTTCAGGTAACTTTTTATGTTTGAGAATAATTTTTTGAATAAGTTGCTGGGGTGATGGAAGGTATGATTCATTTTTTTCTACCATGTGAGTAAGTAAATGTTCGCCAAAAACTTCCTGCATTGCAGCAGCCATATATCTTTGTTGAGGTAAAGAGCAATTGTCTTCTATTGATAATATAACAGGATACCTGAAATAAGTGTTATTAGTAAAGCTTATTCATTATTATAAATGACTATTACACAAATAAAACACTAAGAATAAAATTAAGCGATAAATAGGTTAAACCTCTAATCATATTACAATAGATTACTTTAACTAAATTCAAATTCTATAGGAAAAATTGAAGAGAAAATAATATTGGCATAAAGGAACTAATTATGCATCAACTGTCTTCAATAGTAGTGATATTGTAAAGCCTTCAGAGCTATCTTATTAGATCTATATTACTTACAGCCCAGATATTAAAATTAAGTGCATGTTTCCTATAAAACCGGAATTCAGACATACCATATTCTACATCTCATCTTCCACTGATATACCTCATGAGTGGGGCTAATTAAGAATTGATGGATTTATATAATTACCTAATGTGTCCACAATTAAGAAAGAAAGGATAAGATGGTTGGGTCGTGCGCAGAGAATGAAGAAGAACAGAATCTCTGAGATGATTATGGAGGGGCATCCAGGTCGAAACAGAAAGAGAGGAAGACCTAAGTTGTGGAATTAGACCTGAGGGTGCTTGGAATTGGGAGATAGAGAAGGGTAGCCACAGACAGGATGGAGGGGAGAAGGATTGAGGAGGCCAGGGTTCTCGACGGACCATAGCCAGTCAATGATAATGTTAGGAAATGGTGTAATTATAAATTATTTATAAATTTACATTTTTATAAAGGATTTAACGTTTTAATTAACTTTTGAGGCGAAAATAATTTATTTTAAGGTAATTACAAAAATGATGCTTATACCCTACTGATGCAAAAGTAATGTTTAACCTTCTAAATCTCCAGAGCATTTATAAAAAATATCTGATGTGGACAACACATGACTTCCTTGTATGCCTATTAAAATATAAATCGGTGGCTCAAAAAGTGATCCTGAATTTGGTTACTAGTTTCAGAAGATTGCAATATCTCAAAAATAACACTCGGCGTCGCGACATCCATCTATTGACACACAAATAGGGAGGAAAACCAGTATTTTACACTAAATTTTAACACTTAAAACAAGAAATAAAAATGTTTAATTGGAGTGGAAACCAAATTGCGATTGTAACCTTTATTACCGAAACATATGATTTATGTATTTAAGTTAAATATAATTTTTGATGTAAGTTTATTATGACCTTCAAGTAAAGTACCCTTTTCGGCTCACCAATTTTAACCAAAATATAGTAAATACATTCACATCAATATAAAAGTCTTATTTACCAAATTTGAGATGTTTTACATTATATTTTAATATAATTTTTGATGAAAGCCTAATATGACCTTCAGGTAAAGTACCGCTTCCGGTTTTCCAATTTAGACCAAAATCTAGTATGTTATTTAAATCAATATATAAGTTATAAATACTAAATGTGAGAAGTTTTGCATTATATTTTTATATAATTTCTGATGAAAATTAATCATGACCTTCAAGTAAAGTACCACTTCCGGTGATCATGCAGTGACCAAAAAGGGAGGCTCACAACTAGATTTTACAACAATCCTAAATACAAAATTTCAACTTTCTACTGCTACCCGTTTTTGAGGTATGCGAAATACGAACGAACGTACGTACTGACGCCACGACGAAACTAGTCAAAATGGATTCAGGGATGGTCAAAATGGATATTTCCGCTGAAATCTGAAAACCGAAAATTTTCGCGATTACAATACTTCCGTTACTTCGTACAAGGAAGTAATAATTAATTTAAGGCCAAATATGTAAAAAAAAAATAAAATAAATATATATATATATATATTTTCTCTGTCGAAATGTCTAAAATATTTATGAATATATTTAATTAAGGATCAAATATGTGAAAAAGGTAAAATATTTTAAAATATGTAAAATTAAAAGAGAATAGAAAATTTAATTTCAAATTGCTTGAAAAGGATTTTGTTGGAACATAAAAATCCTAACCCAAGAGATATTTCAATCTGTGATAAAGCCGGCAAGACATCTTAGCAGCTAATCCCATCCATTAGGAGAGGCATTAAACAAAAGATTATCTCACTGCAAGTTTGCAGTCCCCTCCCCCCACAAATTATCCGACTCCCTACTGCTGAGATAATTCTATGCAAATGAAACTACTTCCGCCCTCTAGGATTAGCATTAAGCAGTTCCATCCAAGAAGAACTGGGGCACGACGCTATCGATTCAGGACATCGATATTTTACAACCGTTCTAGATATTATCACAGTACGATTATCAATTATTTTTAACAAACTTAAGGCGGCCACTGACGATAATTCCAAATGGAACGATGCATATTTTTAATTGCAGCCTAAAAATATTTCAATAGAACAGTACAGCTGCTCGGATATGCCGAGGGTATTGATATCATGGGGAAGGAGCGGAGTAGCTCAGTGGTAAGGCACTGTGTTACCTATGCTCCCGGTCTCGGGTTCGAGAACTGCTGTGGCTGATAATTATTTATTCTGTTATCAGCCGTGGATCGATCACACAGAAAAAAATAATACATTCTACATCAATCTTTCCTCAAAGATCTCAATGGTTCGATGTTTTTCGGAAATGGACCTCTTTTACTGGAAAAATAATAAACTGATTCTGAGAACTTCAACAAATCTTAAAACAAATGGACAGCCTCAACAGAAACAAGGCATGGAAATGAGCACTGAAATGGCAGAGTTAAAAACTTTGACTGCTAAAACAATTGAGATAACAGAGGAAAGGAATCAATACAAGCTGGACCTTCAAAATAAATTAGGCAAAGAAACAGGGAAATGGAAAAATAAAAATAAACTGGCCACATGCTTACATATAGATATATTTAAAAAAATAGAGACACTGTGGAAACCTTTATAAAGAATAATATCTTAGCTAAAGTAGAGAATGAGAACTCCACAACATTGTCTATGTTAATTAGTATGAACATAAACCAAAACACAGTTGCGGATTCATATGCAGGCAGACTCGGCACTTGCCTGGGATGACAATTTTTGAGGAGCAGCAAAATTTGAGTGAAATTATATGTTTAAATTCAAACAATTTGTAAGTATAAAAAGCAGCTCAATTGAGCACACATAAATATAAAAATTATGTCCACTTAGTTGTTAACTATATGTATAAAAGATAGGATCAGCTGGAGAGGGTGGCATTATCGGACATACTTGTGGGAGGCAGTACAATAAATCTGCTTCTGCCAAAACATAAAGGTAAGTAACAATGGAATCCTACTTGAGATAATGAAATTCTGGTTAAGACATAGTTCTATGCAAACATGGAGAATCACCACCAGAAGTCGTAATATGAACAGTGATGTAATCCTTATGGAAGATTTTAGACCAAAGACTAGTTTGGAACTAATTTCAATGTAAATAATATTCACCTCAATTCATTTATCCCTAATCATAATGTATAGTTTTGTCCCTCTGCAATCATCCCTCCTTGAGCAATTGATTTTTTACCAAAGGAGAATTTATAGCCTGAGTTAATCCCTGATAGTGAAACATACTTAATTTAATGGTAAAATTAAATCTGAACATACTGAGAAACATCGAATGCATGTTCCTTGATAGTTTTTATAACATCCATAAACTTAATTCTAGTTGTTAGAGTGTGACCGTGATAAACAATAGGCATGCCATCTGGTCCATCCCAGCAGTCAAGTTCTATACATCTACAACCTATCCTCAAGCAACGCACATATGCTTCACAAGACGACTCGCTAGAAAACTGATCACCAGTTAAATAACTGAAACAAATAAAAAGAAAAAATATATTAAAAAATGTATAAATGAAAATGAGAAAAAGTTCATTAATTGATAATGATAGTGAAACTAAGCCATCAAATCAACCAAGTTTCAAACATTAACTTAAAAGTAATATTTTAGATTCAGTATTAACTCCGTTAAAATCTCAGCTATACATTAATATGCAGGCCTGCCATCAGGAAGGAATAGGGAGAGAGAGGGTAATCCCCAGTGTCCGGGCCTTTAGGGGGCCCAGTAAGAATTGTCTGAAACCGTATCATACATTGTCAAAAGGTTTGTTGAACAACTAGATGAAATAAAATAATAATAACATTTCAATCTGTAATATATAAAATAAATAATTTTATCGTACTCTGAAAATGTAGTCTTAATTTATGAATATGTATGTTGCTTATAGTTTAAAGAGAAAATAAAGTGCTGTCCATTGAATCTAATTGTAAGTAAAAAAGAACATTGAATTTCGACTCGATTATTCAAACTTAAGCTAAAAAAATTTCAGGCATTTTGTAAGTAATTTTAATTTTGTAAAACAATTGTTTTGTATTTTATATAAAACAATAAACTCTTGTTACGTTAATGTAGTAGTAAGTTTCGCTTGCATAAAACCTTAATCCATCTATTAATATTATTGAAAATATCACATGAAATATTGAGTAGAGGGGGCCCGCTGTATTATTTTGCCCCGGGCACAGGCTCAGCTGACTGTGGCCCTGGTAATATGCTAATCTCTTGATATGAAATCTATAACAGAAAAATTGAGAAAATACATAAAGGCTAAAAATGAGATTTTACAAAGATCTGAAAAATAACTAGTTAATTTATACCTGAGATATAAAATTATAAAGTTTGCTAATGTGAGTCGTGATTTCAGTGACACTGGCAATATATTCAATTACCTGCCACCCTAATTAATTTCTATGCTCCAACTGAAGCAGCTGATGATGAAAAAGACTAATGCAATGAGATTTTAGATGACCCATGGATACTTGTCCTGCATATGATGTTAAAAATATATTTAGAGACACACACAGGCTGGCAGAGAGCCTCCAAACCAGCCCATTATTGGATCCTACTGTATTCACAAACAACAATGGTACCTGACTTATAAGCTCAGTGTTGAACTGACTAATGAATACGAAATAGGCAGTACCTTCTTTCCTGGAAAGAGAACTCACAAGGCATCCTGGAGATCTCCAAATGGGCTATTGGCCAATCAAAGAAACCATCTTCTGGTCAGCCTCCATCATAAAATCAATCCGATGAATATCAGGCATAAAGAGGAGCAAATATTGACATAGATTATTATTTAAGCTGGTAATTAGAGGAGCGATGTCCATAATAAGATTCTATTGAAAACATACAAGAAGATATGAAATAGATAAACTAAAGGAGATCAAGTCCTGCGACTTTGGGTGAGGCACATTTAGAAATTGCTCACCAAAGAACAAACAAACTGACCAGGCATCCACCACAGTCATACTTGACAGAAGTGATGACACTGAGCCACCCCTAATCAAGATGAGGATGCTCTTTGTAAGCTCGAAAATAACAAAGTTCCTGGCATAGATGACATATTTCTCGACATTCTATCTTTGATGGATGGTGAACTTCCAGAACGACCTATTATAGGAAATCAGTAGGTGGATCAATGCATCTATGGCTTGGTAAAACACCTTAAGTGTTTCCTCCAGTACCAAAATCAATCTCTACAAGATACTGGTACACCAATAACTCACCTACGGGTCAGAAGCATGTGCAACCACCAAGTCAGAGGAAAACAGACTCCTGACCTGATAGTTGAAAGGAAAATATTGAGAAGAATCTTAAGAGCCACAAGAGAGCTCCTATAAAGGAGTTAGGATGGAGAAGCTTCACAGAATGAAGAGAGGTTTCTTAATCCTAAATTAACATGCTTCACAAAAAAAAAAAAAAAACTAAAGAGATGATGAGAAAAAGAGACACTGCCAAAAGAATATTCATCCACACCACTGTGAACCACTCAGAAGACATAATTACTTTTTATTTGCACATCAGTCCCAACTAATTATCCTCAAAGCATAAACCAAATAATATTATAAAGGTTTTCCCACTTTCTTAGATTAACACTACCAAATCATTTCTTTCATCCAAAACATTTCCTCATTTAAAACTGATTCCCTAGCTGATGAATTTAACAGGTATTTTATCTCATCTGAAATACCTGAATTTTCTTCCCTATCACTTTACAGACTAAGGAATATACAGTTTAACCCAGATTACTATTTCTTTTCCTATATTAGCCCCCTCAAAAAAGATGAGGATTGTATTGTATCATATGAAACGCAATGTAAAAATCTTACATGTCACCCAATTAATTGGTAAAGATAAAAATAAATAAAAAATTATTGTTCCGGCAACTTTATTTTAAAGGTTTTTTTTTCAATACTAAAACACAGAACATGAAGGGGAATGACTGCACATATGTAAAATAAAGCACAAATTAAGATTTATGACTTAAATTAAATGTTTAAAGTAAATATTTACTGATTAAGGAGTAAATTTTTAATGTGTATATTATTTTGAATGTCCACGCCAACCATTGTTTTCTAGAATTAAAATATTGAAACTATAGTTAACTATTTTTATATTAATAAATTGAAACAGGATCTATTACAATGAACTTTTGTCAAAGCATTTAAGTTTTTCTGACCGTCTAAATCAAAATTAATATCCTTAAAATCTATGAGACCTATAAATGCATATTCCAAAGATATTTGATAGTCATATATTTTTTCTTTAAGAAATGATATAAGCTTAAAAGAAACGGGAAGTCTATAGGCAAGAAGTAAGGATAGTATGGTTGATGAAACTGCGGCTCAAATATAAGCTTCCATAGCTATTTCAAATACTCATACCTCTGATTTTTTTGATAATCTAATTAACAAGAAACCCATTTTATAGTTCTTTCAACTGGCCTGACAACAGTTGTTAATTTTCCAACAGAAAGTTTAAAGTTTCTGAAGAGTTCTGAGATTTTCATCAAATGAAGTTTGCAAATGATCATCATCAACCAAAAATATTCATCATTAACAATTTGTTTAAAGGCAATATTGAAGGGTGCACTTATAATGCTATCGCTAAAGACTCTATTAATATCCAATGCTGATTGATTATTGTTTCAACAGATCTTAATAAATACATAATACTAACAAATAACAAAATGAGGTATGTAATATTTTTATAAGATTATAATGTATTTTATAAGGCATGTAAACAAATATTATTATTTGAAAAAGGAAAAGTCATTACTATTGTTAACATCTGTATATAAATTAAATTGTTCTTCTTTTCCTATCTCCGCTGTGCTGTTAGGCGTGGAGCAGCCTCAGCCCATCTTGGGAACATGTCTCTGTCCTGGGCCATTCTTCTTGTCTCCATCAAAGAGCCTCGCTCGCTCCCGAGCCTCTCCATATAACCATTATATGTGTCTCGTCCTGCCAACCAGTCTCTACCCCCTTGGTCTTGCTTCTAGCAGCCACTTGGCTTTACGATCTTCGTCCATCCTGCAAACATGTCTGTACCACTTGAGCTGACATTCCTCCAGAATATCTCTCATTGGTCTAACTCCGAGGGTTTCTCTGATAGTTTCATTTCTCACCCGGTCTCGTTTGGTCTTCCCAGCTACTTTCCTTAGATATCTCATTTCTACTGCTGTGACCTAACTCCCGTGTCGTTCTAAGAGAACCCAACTCTCTGATCCATAAAGCGAGACTGGGAGGAACACTGACTTAAAGATTCAGAGCTTGGCATCATTGCTGATTTCTTGTTTTCCGAATGGTCGATATTTGATAAAAGACCTGGTTAGCCTTTTTTATTCTGTTGAGAATTGCCTAGTCTATTTTGCCGTCCCAACTAATCATAGTACCCAGGTAAAGGTAGTCATCCACCACTTCCAGTTGTCGTCCGTCACATACAATTCTCAGATTTTCCTCTTCTCTGCCTACATGCATAACTTTCCTCTTGTCTGGATTTATACCAAGACCTCTTCTTCTTAGCTCCTCCACCCACTCCTCCACAGCAACTTGCAGTCTTCCTGGACTGTCAGCAACCAGCACAATGTCATCCGCATACAGGAAACACTGCACCTACACTAGTATCATATTCCAGTATCTGACAACAGCTCTGGGAGTCCTCCTCTTACACACTTTCAGCACATCGTCCATAGCAACATCGAAGAGGAGTGGACTGAGATTATCTCCTTGTTTAACTCTCTTATAAAATCTGAGGGGGACAGACTTAGCACCATTGAGTCAGATGACACACTTTGGATCCTGGTAGACTAACTTGATGGCGCTAATAAGGTTAGAAAGGACATGCCTCTCTTGGAGCTATTCATAGAGCTGGAAATTAAATTCATAGAACATAACATAATGTTCATAATATAGAGGATGAAACAGAAGAAAATTTGAAATCCTAAATATTATTTATCAGAATTCCAATACAGACCATTGAATTTATTTCAAATAATATTAAAAAAAGTGTTAATTAAAAAATAAACTTACGTGTTATGCGATGATGAAATCCAATAATGAGATAAAGGCTGGTTCATATCTTGGTATACTTCATCAAATCTGTGATCCCAAATATCATTTTGCTTAGAGAAAAGGAAGTCCAAGAACTAAAACAAGAATACTCAACCTTAACAATAAGGAACCATTTAATTGTTTCTGAGAAGTATGTTTCTGATGACCTTTGAAATTTCCTTTTGTTTTTCCTGAGCTTTCTCAGTGACAGGCAGAAAGTTAGCTTAGAGCAGGTACAATGTTGATTTCCTCCTCTGCTAAACAAATAAGATTCAAATCTAGTGGGCTTTGTCCGGAGTGGAAACTATGGTATGACAGATGCTTCAACAGACCATTCTGCTGAGTGAATATCACCAAATTTATTATTGTTGAAGCTGATACGGAAGTTGAAACACGATAGTTATATTATACAAATACTTATCAGATACTGTTAAGTGTCTTTTGGTATTATAACCGGCATTAAAGAAGGGTCAGCAACAAAATGCAAGATTAGCAATCTAATTCTCTTCAAAATGTGCTAAAAATTAAATTTACAAGGCAATATTCAAAAGGGAGAATTACCCTTGTTGGAGGACTTTTAAAAACCCTTCTTCTAGATTACATAACATTATCTCTATTGGTTCCCACAAAAAATAAATTTTTGATGATAATATGATACCACATCAATACTCTTTCAATTTTCTTTTCATAATTTGGGAAATTGTCAGGGCCTAATCTTACAATCAAACATCTACTTGTTTCTTGTAAAACCAACACTTGATTACAGTGTGTTTTCATATATAGAACATTGCTTGTGATATCCAATACAGAAAACAAGCTCAGGAGATTAATAGGGCATTTAGAGGTACTTTAGAAAACCTGATTATAGGACTCCAGCTCACAATAATGTCTCCTTGGCCAATACTGACAACAGTAGTTTAAAAAAATCTTTTGATTTTATTCAAGAATATTCTCTTAAGATGTTTATAGAAATTCATCCCAAGAGGTCAAGTAAAAAAAAGAGACTAAGTAAGACTTATTTCCAAAGCCTGAGAAAAGCAAAGATAGGATTTTGAAAGGAAAGATTATATATGAGGCGCTGCATACAAGAAGGATGAATCCACCAAATCACCAATTATAGAAAAAATGAAAACAATAAAAAAAATGCACTAAGTGGAAAAAGGGCGAATAAAGAATGTAATGTAAGAAGATTAAATGTATCGAGTTTTAGTAAGATTTTTTTTCAAGAGATTGCAGTACTTCAGAGGCAATTTTCCAATGTGGCCTAATTTATGAATGGAACCATAAGTAACTAATCTGTATATGTATTTGTTGTCAAAACTTTCATTAAATTAACGCTAATTGGTTCTTAAATTGTATAATTAGGTACTTATTTTGGAAATTAAAAAAAAAATAGAGAACCAGTGCTCAGAAGGCTTCAAAATTTTTTTATACAAAGATGGCTAATCTCAATAGGAATTAGGTCAAGGTTGGTAGAATCACCCCTCTTACAGGCACTAATTTCTTATTTCCTCGTTTTTATCCATGTCCTCTCCTGCATGTTTACACCAGAAAATCAACAAGAAAAAGGGTGATTAATTCAACTTTAACCAAACAATCCTTTATTCTAAAAGACTAGCTCTCAAATAATAATAATTAAAAAAAAAAGTGACATGGCGGATTCGCCCTTCTTTCTTGGAGCACCTCGAGAGAGAATTATACTTAGATAAGAATTTCAGTCATAGATAATAAAAGAAAACCTTGGCCAATAATGAAAACTACAGTTCAAAAATCATACAATACCTAGATCAAAATTTAAAAGCCGATTCACCTTACAAGCCGGACAAACCAGTCATAGGGTGTCTTTATCAAAGCCATATTGACACCTTCAATTTTTTTAAAGATTTTTCAAACTGGTGCGACAGATTGAAATTTTTGAAAGAAATTGTGCATTTCTTGAAGTTTAACACAATTTATTTCAATGAGGAGGCTAGGGACCTAGGAGCTGAGAAAAAAAAATGTATATAACTTCAACCATTTTTTAAAATTATTGTTTTCTTGTTATTATTCGATTTGCTGTGCATGGATTTCAAGATAATTATACATCAATCGATTTATTTTATTGAGTAAAATAACAAAAAAATATCGTTGATTGTATTAAATGATTTTAAATGTGCACAAAATTACAAAAACCAAACGATGCTTCCAGTGAACTAAGAAAAATAAGGATTTTAGAAAAAAATCAGATTCGTTTTTTAGTGTCTTTTGGAACACTTAAATAAGAATTTTCATAGGATTTAAAAAATAGAAATTTTTGGATTTGATTTTTTTGGAGAATGTTTTTTTCCTGCCTATGTCCGGCTTTCACTTAAGCATTCAAAACTCCTTAGGATTTTATGTAAATTTAACATTAGTACAACTGCTGGAAATTGAATTTCTGGTCTCTAGCCCATACCAACTACTTTTAGATTTTATGACTCTACAAGAGAGAAAAAGTAGTTTAAAATAAAGAAAACTCCTCAAACATTTTATTTTATATCTCCAGTCCTAATTTGTTCACGGACTACGGTGTAGTGCCATTTTCTGTAGTTTTTATGGCACAATCCACTTCTAAGCTTCCTGTGGATCTGTGAAGTCGTGTTGAAGTTATAGAGTTTTTTTGTGATTTAAAAAAAAAAAAAAATTTACGGTCCGAGAAAAGGCAAAAATTTTGAGAAAAAAATATTTTAATTTTCGATTGCTATGAAAATTCGTAAGTAAGGGTTTCAATAGTAGCTAAAAACGAATCTGACTTAATTTTTTTTTTTAATAGTTTTTTTTGTTGCCTACTTTACAGGAAGTGTTGTTTGATTTTTATAATTTCGTGCACATTTAAACTCATTTAATACAATCGGCGATATTTTATAGTATTGATAGTAACATTGGATTTCCTGAAGTGATACTTTACCTGACACTTTTTTTTTTTTACCTCAATACAAATTGAGCTAAAAATCACAAATCAAGATTTTCATGGATAAGCATCTTTCAAGGTCCGCACTAAACATTTTTATCACTGTTATAATGGTTGTCCCAAAAAGTAGAATGTAAAAAGCACTGAAGGAGGCTGGTATCGACGAGGACCTAATAGAGGCAGTGAGACACCTATACTGAGACGGCATTTACCTGACTGTTAAGAAATGGTTTAGTCAGAGTGGTGATGTGGGGCCATTCATCGACGATGAACAGCTGGAGTCTCTCTTTTTTGCTAATGACCAGGTTTTATGATATAGGATGACAGGCGTGGAGAAAGGATTATCTCAAGACGATGATGTGGTCATTAATGGGCCTGCTATGAGTCTATGGAGCTTAAAATAAGCTTCAAAAAGACCGAATATATGGCCATCTGCCCTAAAGATAACCGTTGTTATCTGCATGTTGCCTCTGAGACCTGCACAAAGGTAAATCTGGGATCTTACTTTGATTCCTCTGGATCATCAGAAATTGGCGTGCGGAGAAAGGTGGAGTAAATTAGAAAAGCTACACACATGCTTCATCCTGTTTTTGGAACAACACAATCCTAAGGCTAAATATAGGATAGCTAAATAAGCGAAGAATCTACCACACCATTGTAGAACCCATCCTACGCATGCATCTGAAACCTGGGCCATGACATTCCAACTCTATTCAAACGTTCAAGCTGTGGAGATGGACTTTTGGGGAAGAGGCCTACGAATTAGAAATGAAGTCGTTCGGGACAGGATGGATGCCCCTGTGTCCGTTAACCAGAGAATTGGACAGCAAAGGCTAAGCTGATAAAGCCATGTAAGATGAATGTCTGCTGAGTGTTGGCCGAACCGAGTTCTTGATTGGCAGCAGCCAGGAAGACGGAGACGAGGATGACCCAGAAGTAGGTGGATGTATGGAGTGGAAGAGGAGTTGGCTGGCTGAGGTCTAAGGGAGGGAGATTGACTTGACTGCGACCTCTAGAGCTCAGCCCTGACTTGAAAAGGCAAACCTAGCTGGAACGCCTATGTTATTATATTATATATATAATGGTTGTGTGTTTGTATATAGTAATAGATGGACACTATTTGATGTCGCAACGCCGAGTGTCGATTTTGAAGTACTGCTATCTTCGGAAACTAGTAACCAAATTCAGGATCACTTTTTGAGCCACCAATTTATAGTTTAATAGGGATACAAGGAAGTTAGGCGTTGTCCACATCAGATATTTTATAAAAATGTTTCTTTTCAAAAAAAAAAAACCCAGATATTATTTGATTAGCATAGTCAAATAGTCAATTTGGTGGTAAATTATTAAAACACAATTAAAACGATAATCTAAGATTAATAATGATTCTATAAGATTATGATTAGGCAAAATTTTATTTGTTCTTAGTATATTGCATTAAAAATCTTTTAAGATATAAATAAACAAAATTAATTTTTTCAAAGATACACTTTTTTTGTTATTAAAACAAAACACCATTCATCTCTCACAGTGATCTTTCCAGTTAAAACAAGAATTATTTAAGCACTCTCTATAGGGAAAACTTAAATCTAATAGTTTGCTGTTTTATATGGCAATTTATTTAATAAATCTGCATATAATTTATTTATGCTGCCAAAACCTGTATCAAAATTAATTGTCTTATTCAAGTTTTCTGTGATGGTTAACAGCTTCCAGTAATAACCTTCTGAATTCATTTTTTTTTCTTGTGCAATATTTTAAAATCTTGGATCTATTTTAACTGGATCAAAAATGTGATAATTTTCTGCATCAGTGTTGACTTTTTGCTATATTAAGAAATATCCTTGTTCTTGCAATCATTAGTATGCTGATAAATGTTATCTCTTATATATTGGCCACTTTCACCATAATACACTCCTGGATAATTTAGGCAGTTAATTTGATATAGTCATTTCTTGACTTATGACCACCTCAACTTACAACCATTCAGACTTACTACGAACAAAAAAAAAAATTAAAATTATCTTTGAATAATTAATAGTTGACCGTAGAACTTTATGAAGGAATGAGATGGTCAGGGAGGCGGTCAAAAAAATGGATCACAAATGGTAAAAACTATTTATTAGAAACCGACGTTTCGACCCATTTTGCAGGTCTTCCGAATAGTTTTTACTATTCGTGATCCATTTTTTAGACCACCTCCCGGACCATCTCATTCCTTCATAAAATTAGTTTTGTTCTGTCATTAATTTAGTCTGACATTCGGATGGTCCCATATATTTGCTCAGCTAATGCCCAGTCAGTTACCCATTGTATGCATTTGAGGATGGTTGTCAAGAAGATGTTAGCTATTTTATTTGTAAGTTTGTACCCAAATCTATATTCAGGCAGTTTATGAATGTCCTGTTTAAACTTTGTGATAACTTATTTTCATAAGTATATTTTTTATATTTAAAATTGTTTACATTTGTTAATGCTTTGATTTTTCTATTATTTATATCATTATATAAACCATCATTTCCATTTAAAACAGATTTCCAGGTTTTACTTATTATATTTTTTTAATAGGAATTATCTAAAAATATTTTGAAAATTTTTGTTTTTATAGTTATGATTTTAAATTTATCTGTTATTTCAATAGCTTATTTTTATAAAAATTTTAATGATAATTATTTTCATATGATGTGGGCGATTTGAGTGGTAATTTAATATAACGTCACTGTTTTTTTTCTTCTTTTTTTTGTCCATTCTGTTCACAAAATCACAGAAGAAAGTTCTTACCAAGATTAATAAATTAATAAGAGAATGAATCCAAACTGTATTGGATTTTAAAAATGAGTATATTATTTTGTCTCTCAAATTATATGGAAAGCTTATATAAAGTAGTTATCCAGACTCCGTTATTTGTATATCAAAACATAGTTCAGTAGTATTATAAATTTTCTTATATTTCAAGTGATATAGCATAGTACTAAAAAAACAATTGTAAATAATCAACTACTATCTCACTTCAGTTGATAAAACCTAAGCAGTACTTATAAATAATAAAAACTAATGGACTAATAAAAAAAAAAAAAAAAAAGTTTCAAAAAGGTAATACAAGAAAAACAAATACCTCAACGGTAGTAAAATAGGGTTCATGGACATTTCGTTGTGTATCTTGCAAATATTCCCTCATGTGCCTGGAAACTTCCCTTCCATCTACTCTGTCACCTTGCTCGTGCACTAAAAATTTTGTCAAGTCTTGAACTGATACAATTTTCTTATTTTCAAAATTAGAGGAATATAGATCCAAAATATCTTTGAAGGTCTGGAAAAAAAAATAAATGAATTACATATATGCATACACACAGTGTTACAAAACAATATAAATTATAGAAGTTCTTAAGGACAGAAAAGAAAATCCTAAAAACAAAACTCTATTACGCACAAACAATCTATATTCAATACAGTTTATTCAATGGGAAAGTAAAATGCCTGAATAAAATAAAAAAGTTAATTAGCATTACTAATAAACTGGGTAAATGACCCAAAGTTGACAGGCTTCTTAAGTTAGCACTTCATATTTAAATTAAAAAAACAAAACAATTACATTGAAGAGAATTCATTAAATTTGCCGGTAACATTGTTCTTCAAATATCATTCTTTCAATTGGTGGAAAATCTAATAAATTCTGTTCAATCTAATTGTTGTTTTTCAAATTTAAATCTGAAGAATCAATTTAATGAGCCTGTCAACTTTTGGATCATTAACCCTTGTCTTGAAAAATCAGACAGATATTAATATACTAACAAAATCTAATAAGTATAATGAAATTCCATAGGATCATAGAACTTTCAAAACGTATTCTTCTACACAGCAGTGAAGTAAAGTAGTGAAAAAAGAAATGATGCACTATTAACTACCTGAAAGAACAAAGAAAAATGAGTTTAAGCAGGTACACAATATTCTACTACGTTGAAATAATAGAAGTTCAACAGCCGCAAAAGATTTATTGATAGTTCAGTAGGAAGGAAATTTAAAAAGAAAATTTAAGTAATAAAATTAGCAGTAAATTGTGAAATATAGGTTTAATAAAACAATGATTAACATGTTAGCCAACCAAAGAATATAAGATGAAGAATAATTTCCATGATTAATTATAATCATATCGTCGCTATGGAGGTAAAAGTGATCAACTGCAATATCTGTGAAGATGAGATTCGTTACTTTCTACCAATGCTTGAGCCAAATTTAAGTTTCAATGCTGACAAAATTGTGTAATTATCAATAATTAGCTAATAATTATGATAAATAATTAACAAATAAGTATAATTATTATTATTATTATAAGTATAAACAATAACAAAGAAGATAAATCAATTTTCCAAGAAAAACTCAAATTTAACTATCTGAAAGAAATAAAATAATGAAAATAATCTAGATTCAAGACATAAAAGGATAGAATCTAAATTAGAACTAAGCAAAGTTATAAGGACTAGAAACAAATTAACTTCAAATGTTGAAGTAATAAAAGTAATTTTGCTAAAAACTTTATGGAAATAGTTTGATAAAAAAAATTATCTAAAAATAAAAAAGTACAGTGAAAGTACAATGGGTGAGCAAAAAAAAAAAAAAAATGATGGTTTAACAGGCAACAATGAAGTTTATTTTTTTCTTACATCTCTGTTAATTCTAATGTTGTTGTTATTAAAATCTTTTTAATCCTAATACTATACTGAATCATTCAGTAAACATAATGTCTGTGAACTTCAGTACGTGTTTGGCATTCTTTCAATCACAGTGACGTTGAGGTATGAAATTCAAGTAATCTGCGACATTACTGGAAAAGGAAATTTTCAGCCACCAAAACCACGCTTTTGATACACGAAGTTGAAGAGGAACCTAAACTTAATAAGTGGACTGTGAGGAGGTGGTTTACCAAATTTAAAAGTTGTGATACAAGCTTAGAAAGACAGCTGGGCTTGGAGCGACCATCTGTTGTGGACAGCGAGGCTCTATGACACACTATTGAAGATGATTCCACAAAAAGTACTCGGTTTGTCACAGTCAAGTGTGAATCGTTACTTATACCAAAGAGAAAAGAGCATGTAGTGAAGTTCCACATGAGCTCACCTTGCAGAAAGCCAAATGTCGCCTGGAAATATGCTGCCACAAACTTGCTGAAATGGATGCTATCGAACTTCTACCGCACCCACCCTATAGCCTTGATCTTGCACCTTCGGACTTATATCTTTTACAAGCAATGGTTCACTTTCTTAAGGGGAAAACATTTCAAACATTGGAGGAAGCAAAAATTGGAGTAGAAGACTTTTTTTCAGTCGAAACCCAAAGATGGCATCTAACCATAGAACATAATGGATTGCATTTCAAAAGTTGGAAGAAATTTTATGTAAGAAAAAAATAAACTTCATTTTAATCCTAGAAACGTTAATTTAATTTGGTCACCCTAATATTTTCAAATTGAATACTTTCATTTGGTGTATTTCATATCAAAAAAATTAATTCCATTAGTTATAGTTAACTTTTTTTTTCAAAGTAATTGCTTATTTAACTAATAGATATGGTAATATTGTCTTTGAGCATGCAGCTTTCAATTTTTTTTTTTAAATATCATAGACTGGTAACAAACAAGTTAGGAAGTAAATCATAATTAATCACAAACTATTGAGAAAATCTTACTTAAATAATTATTTATAAAAAATAAACAACCACAAATAAATAATATGTGAATCATTTACCAAAACAGAGAAAAGTAATTAAAAAATACTTCTTCTTCTTTATCTTCCTCTTTGTGCCTTGTCTTTCGCTAGAATCCTTAGATCCTCTTTACTCTTTCCTCTTGCTTGTCCCAACTTGGAAATATAATTGCATTAGGTCTGCCTTGGTCTCCCTCTAGGTCTAGCTTCCATTAACTTTCTTGGATCCCTGTCTTGACTCATTCCATGAACATGCCCAAATCATTTGAGCTGACACTTCTCCAGAGTTTCTTTCAGGAAGGCAAAGTGTAGCTTCTCTCTAATGGTCTCGTTTCGGATCCTATCTCTCTTGTCTTGGAAGCTACATGCCAGAGAAATTTCATTTCGGCAGGCATTAAACGGCTCCAGTCTTTATCCAGGAGTACCCAACTCTCAGCTCCATACAAAATAATTGGCAAATACACACTTTTGAATATGCGGAGTTTCACGTCCTTTCCTACTTCTCTTTTGTCTTGTTGTTTGCATTATTGCATTGTTGTATGATTACATTGTTTGCTTTTCTAATTCTGTTCGAAATCTCTTGTTCTACTTTCCGATTTCTGCTAACTATTCTGACCAGGTATGTGAATTCCTCTACGGCTTCCAATTCTTGTCCGTTGCATATGATACGTACATCTTCAGGATTTCTTCCAACTTGCAAGATTTTACTTTTATTAACATTTATAATCATGACTTTCCTGGCAATCTCTGCTCCCCATTCGGTTATAGTCCTTTGTAGATTTTCAGAAGTGTCTAAGATCAGGGCTATATTGTCAGCATATACTGTAACTTGCCCAATTGTAGTTCTTGCAGTTCTTCTTTTGCATATTTTTAAGATTTTGTCCATGAAGATTATAAAGAGTAGTGGGCTGAGACTGTCTCCCTGTTTTGCTCCTTAGTCCATAGGAAAGCTCTTGGATTCAGTGCCATCTATTCTCACTATTCCCTTTGGTTCTTGGTAACAAGATTTGATTGCCTTGATAAGGTCTGACGGAACATTCTTGGCCATTAATGCCTTCCAAATTTCATCTCGAGGTACAGAGTCGAAGGCTGCTTTGAGGTCAAGGAAAGCAAGGTATAAATTCTTATTTCTCTCCCATGCTTTTTCTATGATCATATGTAAGGCAAAAATATGATCATGCGTTTGCCATCCTGGGCGGAATGCTGCTTGCTTCTACTGGAGATCCTCCTCTACAAATGTCCTCAGCTTCTTTTCAAGAATGGATGTATATAATTTATATACTACTGGTGACAGACATATTGGTCTATAATTATCACAATCGCTAGCAGAATTCTTCTTATGTATTGGTATTATAATGTTGACTTTCCAACCTTTCGGTATTCGCTTTTCAGAAAGTATCTTTTGGAAAAGGGCCTGTAGGATCTTTGTAAGCTCATTTCCCGCAAATTTTATAAACTCTGGGGCAATATTATCTCTTCAAGCAGTCTTCTCTATCTTCATCTTTTCAATGGCTGCTTCAACTTCCTCTTCCCATATTACGTCTACATTTCCATCTTCTTCTTGACCTTGTTCGTTCTTACAATCATTCTGTACTTGGGGAAGCTCATTGGTAAAAGTATTTGAACAGTGTTGTGTCCATCTTTCTAGAATGCCTTTTTCCTCTGTTATTATTTCCCCTCATTCATTTTTCACATTATGAATGTGTTCGCTTTGACCTTTATCCAGAATTTTTTTATATTCTCCCTGTAGTCTTCATCTAGTTCCCGGCTGAAACTTTCCCATGTAGTCTTTTTGGACTCTCTGACTATTCTTTTGGAGATATTTCTTTTTAGGGCATAGACATTCCAGTTTTCCGTGTTCCTATTGGTTCTATACTCTTTCCATGCTTTCTTCTTCTCTGCTATTGCTTGCTTTACTGTCTGGTCCCACCATTAAATTAAAAAATATAATTTTCATAAATACATCCAAATCATTAACTAAAGAATAAGATTAATCAGTATATTTTTAAGATTCAATGTAAATATGAAAAGTTTTGTAAGTTTAATTAGTTCAATTAATATATTCGGTGGCCACTAAAAATTTAGGCAAAATCATTGTGCTCCCAAAATAATTTCTTTGAGCCATATTATTTTAAAATATTACCATTAGAAAATTATGAGCAAATAGATGAAAAATGACTTATGCTTATTATACTCACATTTTCATCATACATTATTTTGTGATAAAGTTGAGCAAAATCATCAAATGGAAGCTCCCCTCTTTTTTTAGTATCAACTTCCTGAAATAGTTCCCGCAATTTATTTGTTGAAATTTTGCAATTAATCCTAGGCAGAAAGGCTTTTACGTCCTTCAATGTAACACTGAAGAGAGAAGAAAATAAAATGAGCACTATTCACCTTATTAACATAAGTTTCTTTTTTAATATAAAAATACAATTATTTTTCAGATTTAATACTTATAATACTATAATGTACATAAATTGAAAGCAAAAAAAAATAAAAGGTACTTTTTAATTAAGAGTTTTAACAATATGTGATCAAAAAATTTATTTAAACAAAGGTGAAATTACAAAAGTCAAATGTTATCATTACATTTGTCACGAAATCAGTCAATCTCTTGTGAGTCCAATTAATCAATATAAATCTAAACAAATGAATGTGTGTATATGGCTCTTTAAAATATAAGTTAACACATTCATTATGCTTAGATGAATCATTGAAAGAAGACTGAGAAGGGTGGATTACATTCAAATAATGAAATTCCCAAACAAGTTCATGAATAAAATTCTTCATTGGGAAGGAATAAAGGAGTGTGCCAGCCAAGACTAAGATGAGTCATAAGATTAAGCAGTTACAGAATATTTTATAAACACAACAATTAAAGCTAATATCGATAAAAATTCATCATAGAATATGTGTTTTTAAAGGAAATGGAAAAAAAAATCATGAAAGTTTTCATGAAAATATTATTATTAAAAAGTGAGCGAGAAATTTGTGAGGCAACATGCCAAATCAAACACCATAGCTAAGGTTTGTAGGGCAGGTGAGGGAAACCAACTATTGTCAGATCAGCAAAAGAATTGATATTGATTATCTCCCACAACTCAGAAAGCCAGGCCATGTCATTCCCTTCACTATCAATCCGCCTGTTAAGGCCGGACCACACATTACCGCACTGGGCTCTATGACGTACTAAGATAATTATTTTTTTCCTTCTTCAATTTGAACTTTTTCAACAATCATTTCTTGATTGGTACAAACAAATTGTTTGTAATCAGTTGACATCCGCATGATGGTATAGAAGGATCAATCCCTAGTTAAATTGTTTATACGTTTTATCTTTGTGAGATTTTTATTGCAATTGGAAATATTCATGCAAAACTATAGAATCCTAACAATCCCAGCGAAAAACTTGGAAGCTATTGGTTTTCTTAAAACTTTATAGATCCAATCAATTTTTTTCTTCCCTGAGCCATTTAATTTTAATGAAATCTCTTATTTTATTCCAATTAAGCATATTCTTGGAATTACTAATAGTACTTAAGTAATGCTCCCAGAAATTTCTCAAAAAATTGTTTGAGTGGTTTATGAAAAAAAAATATGATTGGATAAAAAATTAATATTTTTTAAATCAGTTAATATGAGGTATTACATTGCTTTCTGGCCAGTTAAATATCGACTCTGGAGTCAGTTTTGTAATCAAAATTTTTTCAGATATACTAAACTTGAAGGTTAGACATGCTTTCAAGGTAATATTTAAAAATAAAAATAAATTAATTAGAGCTTAATTTTTTATTATTATTTCAAATTAAAAGTTTTAAAGCTAAGATTAAGTTAGACCTACCAAAGGACGTGCTGCGGCCAAGTGTAAATTTATTGAGAACGAGCTGACACGGCCTACATACGGCCAGTTTGCGGCTCCAGCATGGTGCGGTCATGTGTGTCCTGATCTTTAATCAACCTTTAATCACTCAATTCAGTATTAATTGCCGTTTAATACACTTGTTTTAATTTTTGTTATAGTTATATTGTGTTATTGTTATAGTTATATTTTTATAATTGTATTATATATATTTTAATATTTAGATTCAGGTTTTTTTTTTTTTTTTTTTTTTTTTTTTTTTATAACTTTCATTACCAATAAAAATTATTGATCTAATGTTTTTTATTTATTTATTAACCTTCTAAGTTCAAAGTGAAAACTAATATTTGTGCTAAGGTTAAATGGTGGCAGGTGATTTATTAATTTATTTTTTTACTAAAGTGAGCATAAACAGTCATAATTTGGGTGGGCACATTTATTTTATTTTAAATAAATTGATGTTCATTACATTGCCAATTCAAAGCAAATATAAATGGTTGAACCTATCTATAAAAATATATATGAATTTAACGTCATTTGATATTTCTAAATGGTTAAGAATATTTTTAGTTTTAATTATAAAAATGATGAAATTAATGTGTTTTTTTTTTCACTTATTAAGTTGTAAGTTCAACATTCAAACTAATATTGCTCTGAGGTTAAAAATTTAAATTTTTGTTACATAAAAAAGGTGCAAATGAAACAAAATGATGAACAGTACAGTTTGAAAGAATTAATTAAAAGTTTATTTATTTATTGCAGATCAATAATTCTTCAGTGTGACTGACTGCTTTCAAATACTGGCGGGGCTCGAGAAGAGTTGACATGGGCGTAGCTATCTCCCCACCATCCATGTCAATTTTTTCAACAACTCTACAATAGCTCTTGAATATTTACAACACCTACACCTTTGTCGTTGTTCTAGTTCATTTAATTTTTTTTCTTGTTTTAATTAATAGGAAAAAGAGTACAAAATTCAAAGAAAAAAATAACACTTTGTTAGAACAAAAATGCCACTCATAGCACACAGTTAATGATGATAAAAAATTATACTTGATGCTTAGAATATGGCAAAAGTGTTAAGTGAGGACAACAGTAATTTTTTTTCATCCACATAAGGTGAGCCTTTGGGAATAGGGCGGCACACAGGTGCAAGCTCTGTACTACTACTGATCTGATGATCTTAGCTGTGTGCAGCAATACGATCTTCAACATCTCCACATATGTTTATGAGGAGAGAGTCAATGCGGCTAGGGCGCTCCAGACTCCACAGATTTCACACTTCCTCTGCCAATGCTGCATATTTCTCCCTCTTAATGCATATTGTACTGTAGACATTGTGCACTAAAGATACGCTTGAGTTATTATTATTATTATATGAGGGACGGGTTAACCTTTTCTCACCACGACCCATTGTAGATCTTATGTCAGAGAGGGCAAAAGTAAGTAAGGGTGAAGAAAAATATGCCCAGGCCTCTTACAAGAATTCACTTTCCTACGATAAAGATACCCACATAACCAAGTGGTGGCTATAAATATTTGCTAACTTGTCGAAAATTCAGTACAGACAGATAGAGTAGAAGCAAAATAATATGTCTCATATTGAAAAAAAGTAATGAGTGGGAAATTTATTGCAAGATATCACCGCCGAAGTAAAGTGAAGAAGGACCAAAGCAGTTGTGTATGTGATATCTTGCTTGGAGTGGAGCAAGAGGATATCTCTACTCCCACTTGCTGTTGAAAATTGCTAAGGAAGAATTAATGAACCTTGAAACTTATCGGCAAGTTAAAAACCAAACATGAGCTAACAGGAAATGATGTGAATATAAATTATTCACAAACCTCCTTTTGGATTATGGAAAAGGAAGTTACAATTTACTTTCAAATAGATAAGGTGATTAAGATAAAACATAAAATATATTTCTTATTTGTTTAAATACACTGTAAGGTGCTATGTTTCTGGCAAACTGCTTTTCTAAGGCAGGTGGGGGTTCCAGAAACCACATTTACTCAATTTAATGATCTAATTTAATCTCTATTTGCATCGGTTCCAGAAGGGAGCCGATCAATCTAACTATATTTTAACATAAAAGGCTAGAGACCGCAGAACCCCCCTGCTATGGTCAATTAGCTTGGGATATTATAAATACCATTAGAGTCCTTTCCAAGGGTGTCGTGCTCACCATTTCACTTAAGCAACTAGATGATGGCATGCAGGGTAAATAGAATGTTAGATTTTGTTACAGATCTTACTTTATTTATGTTACGTTATTAATTACACTTTTGGCTTAATAATTTCTAATTTAAATTACCCTCATTGTAAAAATGTACAGACTGTAACATATGTATTTCAGAATACTGGAAGGACTCTTGCTTATTTAAAATATTATTCGGATGCCACACAATATTATACATTGATGTACACAATGAATCAACGGACTTATCTTATTGTTGCTTTATGGTCTAGGTCTCTCTCTCCAGTCTCAATGTGCCGCTCAGCTGTACCCTCTGCAAACCTCAGTCTTCTGCCTCTAGCTCGAACCTCCTTCTTCCCAGAACTACCCACTCCAAACTTCTTTCCAGAACTCTCCACTTCAAACTTCTGACCCGAACACTCTCTCGAACCTTTCTCCCGGCCTCTTATATCGTTTCCCCTACTTCTTCTTGGACAGATGAATTTTGTTCCCCACTCTCCTTTTGGGACATCCTATTGGCTGACGCTCTAAGAATATTTTCAAAGGACTTGTAACCTTGGGCGGCAGATTTTATTACACCATGTCGACCTGGCCTATCTCTAGGTTTATGGTGCTCTTACTTTCGCTTATCTTAAGCGGCCTATTGGCGGTCTTGAACTGTGCCTTCCAGGTACAACGCCCGACTTTGTCCATATTCCTTTGTCCGAAAAAGAAACTGGTTAATATTGATATTACTGAACCAGGTGGCCTCTCTTTAATTTATTCCTTATTTAATTACTATTATGAATATTAATTATTTCCTTCAATCCCAGTATTCTCAATACATAACAAAGGATAAATCGATCTAGATAAGAGGAGGGAATGAGGGATTCCAGCACCACTTTTGAATGGTTAAGCCAATTTTTATGAAACTTGATAAATACTTTTATCATCAACTGACTGAAAATAGCCTAATGAGAAATAACCCCTCTTCTGTGATGGAAAGAAGAGATGGTAACATACCCTGATGGCTTAACTGATTACACATAGTGTACTTAAAAACATTTCTCAATGACCGGCTAAAAAAAATTTAAGATGTAAATAAGCACCAACTTTTTCTGAGTGGATTTCTAAACCACTTTGAATTGCCGGGGGAAAATCGATGAAACTTAATATAAATATTTCTCAATGACCACTTGAAAAAAACTTGAGGGAAAAATCAATAAAGGGGAGAGAGGGAATCAGCACCACTCTCAAATGGCTAAGGAAAATTCAACAAAATTTGGTACACATGTTTCTCACTGGCTGCTTTTCTAAAAATACATTTTCAAACAGCTGAGGTGATTTGATGAAAATTATTACATATGCCTCCCATTAAATTAACAAAAATAATCTATTTAATCAAATGTTCTATTTCAGGAAGTAATAAAACACTTTTCAAACTTCTTAACGTTTATTTAATACATTAGACAAAATTCCAAATCAATTGCGATTGTCCATTTTCAAGTCTAATTTACTCCTATAATAGAATATTATAGCATTTCCACAGCAATAGTAACATTTTCCAAATAATTGTCACCTTTTCCATTTCAATTGTAACTTTTTCAATTTCAATTGTAACTTTTTCCATTTCAAATGTAACCTTTTCCATTTCAATTGTAACCCTATCCAAATCAATTGTCACCTTTTCCAATTCAATTGTAACCTTTTCCATTTCAAATGTAACCTTTTCCATTTCAATTGTAACCCAACCAGATATGAATTAATTCAATATTATTTATTTTATTATTGAAAAATAATTATTTTAATTAAAATAATGACTTTTGAAGATATTTCGGCATATTCTTTCGACATTTTTTTCATTTATTAGATAATTGATAGCAACGGAAATTGATTAGCAATCTTTAACAGTAACGGAAAAGCGAAATGCGCAATCGGAAATCCGATAGTGAATTCGGAAATAGCGCCCTTGAAAACCTAGTAATGATGCCTATACCGAAGAATTCTGAAAACTAATAATGAAGTAGAAATGCTCGAGGCCGAACAAAATTTCGGTAGTAATTTTGGCATTAACAATTTCAAAAACATAATGAATGATCACCAAATCGATGCAATCCACCTTCCCCCACTAAATAAATAAAAAATAATAAATATTTAAAAATAAATAAACCACAATTTTATTTCAAAAATTTAAACTACTTGAAATTAGCACTTAATATCAATTATCTAATAAGCGAAAAAAATGTCGAAAGAATATGCCGAAATGACTTTAAAAATCATTATTGTAATTAAAATAATTATTTTTCAATAATAAAATAAATAATATTGAATTAATTCATGTTCGGCTGGGTTACAATTGAAATGGAAAAAGTTACATTTGAAATGGAAAAGTTTACAATTGAATTGGGAAAGGTGACAATTGATTTGGATAGGGTTACAATTGAAATGGAAAAGGTTACATTAGAAATGGAAAAAGTTACAATTGAAATGGAAAAGGTTACATTAGAAATGGAAAAAGTTACAATTGAAATGGAAAAGGTGACAATTGATTTGGAAAAAGTTACAATTGATGTGGAAATGCTATATATAAAACATAAACAATTATTTAATATATTGCGGATAATAGTTGTTGATGTTTTATATCAGTACCTTGGAACAAACAGGAGGAATGTCCAAATCTTGGAAATTTGAGTGACTTCACTTGTAAAATCAGTGTAGGTTATACATTAATTGTTAAAGAGGCAATGGGGCATAGGACAATCTTCCTTTTAAGAACTAATGTATATTCTACACTGATTTTACAAGGGCAGTCACTCAAACCCCTACGATTTGGACATTGGCCATTTTTATTCCAAGATACAGATATAATATTTTGTTATAAAAGAAAATTAGACTTGAAAATAGACAAAATAGTCGAAACTTTTTCTAATGTATTAAATAAAGGTAAAGATTTGTATATAATTTAATTTATATTGGAGGATTTATTTCTAATATGTTTAAGGTACATGGGAACAACTTTCTTCCTTATTTATTTATTATTTAGTATAAATTAGCACCAACGTTTCAGAAGATATGGTTTTATTACTTCTTGAAATAGATCATATAACTAATTGGATTCACCCTTCTGGAAAATTTTGGAACTAAATATCGTTGGTTTGGAGGTAAAAGTGATCAACTGCCATTTTTGTGAGGATGAAAGTTTGTTGCTCAATATTGAAGCATAAATTTAGTTCAGGCAAAGGTAGATAAACTTTCATCTTCACAAAAATACCAGTTAATCACTTTTACCTCCACTCCGACGATGTGTGAAAATTAATCTAGAGATAAATCAAACCCACCCATCCACTTCATAAAATTGCCTTTCAGGGCCATATTATGAACCCACTGGCATCACAGCAGCAAGACAAATATTTAAAAAAAAAATAAATATCATAGATACTTACGTTTCTCTATTATTTTCCATAGCATAAAATTCTTTCCTAAGCCATCTTTCTACCTGAAGTGGATAAGGAGCAGCTATTGTATCTTGAACTAAGTATCGTAAACCTCGAATCCATAAATCACATTCTTTTTCCGATAAAGCTAAAAAATAGTTACAATGATGCTGAATAAACATTTATTTGTCAAGATGTTTAAAACTTATTGTTTTACATTAATTTTAAATAACATAGAGTTGAATTACCATAATAATAAAATTTATTATTGCAATAGACTCCATCATGAAAAAAAAGGACAATCCCAAGACCATCCCTCATATACTTTGGGGAATTAAAATCTAAGAGCAATGCTCTATTGAATAAGCTGTATAGTATAAATGATAGACTGGGTGCTGATAGGACTCAAACATACAGAACCTGTGGAACACAGTTTCTCTTTGGAGAAATTACAAATTATGGCTCTTCTTGTTCAGAGAGTCATAATTAGTAGTAAAATGCATGTTGTTGGCAAGGGAAAAACAGAGGAGCCACGCCCCAGGAGTTGTAATTGGCACCATGAAAATTTTAGCCTCTATTTACTGTAAAGCTCTTATTATCTTTCACGACTTTTCGAAAAGATATTTTTAAACATGTGCAAAGGTATTTTCAAAAAAGTGTTTTATAATCTCTCATTTACGTTGCGTTACGTATATTATTTATTGAATCACTGTAGTTACTCAGAATTTTCTGCCAAGTTTAGATAGGCGCACCATACAAATTAGGCTTTACCTTACACCTCCATATAACTTTTTAAAAATAAATAGAAATATGATCATACTTTTTCAATTTTTTTTTTTGTTTTCCAATAGAAACAAAAATAAAATAATACATACATACATATATATATATATATATATATATATATATATATATATATATATATATATATATAAACTAGTACATAAGATACATAGTACATAGTACATTGTATAGTCCTATAGAGGTAAACAAGATTACCTGTTCGTAGGTCTGGTATTCAAAATTAATACCTAATGCTTTACAAAACTTAAAACTAGTAAGATAAAATAGATAATTAGCAGTTTAACAATTATTAGAAATTTCTCTCATATATCTTATTGCTCACAATAGAAAACTTAATGAAATTCCGTGCATAATTTTATTGCGCTTACAAAAACCTAAAAATAAGCAAGAATCAAAAAAACATTAACATTAACAATCTATATTTTTAGATGTTTCCTAATCAAGTGCTTACAAGTTATAGACAATCCCATTTCTCAATTTTCTTCTTCTAATTTTTGTACTTTAATAGCATTAATATAACTGCATTTACTGCTGCATTTTTTCTGATCAGGAATTTGTATCCATTTATTCATAGTTATACTTTTATTTGATTCAAACTTTCCTTTTAGTACATCATAGTGATATAATAGTGTGTTAAAAGTAATTAATTGTGCAAAATTCAAAGGATTACCCTGTATAATAAATTTATTCTTATTTATAATTTTTAATAGTCTAGTTTGAAGTCTTTGTAGCAAGTTAATATAGATGCTATAAGCTCCACTCCCAGGAATGTTACCATAATTAACTAAACTATGGAAAAAGGCATAGTAGATTTTTTTTTTTAGACATCTCCAAAACTGGAATAATCGTGCTCTCTAGGGTAGAAAACGCAGTCCCGCAGATCACCACCGACCTTCGACCCACTGCAATAGTCTATTTTTTAGGGGAAAAATACAACTAAAAAGGCATTAAAACAGTTGAAATAGCCATATCTTTGCTAACACTAGTCCGATTTGAATTAAACTTTTTTTTTTATAGGTAATTTAATTTCCTTTCAAATGCAACTGGTTTTGAGCCCCCTTAACTCTATTTAAAGGGGTTTTAAAGGTGCGCAAATATTTTTAAAAATCGAAAAATACAGGATGTGGGGGAACAAAGTTGAGACCCCCAAAAGATACTTTCCTAACACCAACTCAATTCACGTACAAATTTTCAGCCCTATAAATTAATATGGTGGAGCTGTAGAGATGTGCAAAACTTTAAAAACGCCGAAATTTCAGGTAAACATACGAAATTTTAACTGGAATTTACCCATTCTTTAATAGTATCGCTCTGCCTTGGAAAAAAGTCCTATCCGAATTGCAGCTCATTTGACCCAAAGGTGGTCGCTGGAGATGCTCAAATGTAGCAGGAAATATATATATATATATGTTTTCACTGCAATAGCCTATTTTTTAGGAGGGAAATACGACTAAACAGGGGAATAAAAATAAATAAACAGACAAAATTTAGTATCTTGAAGCTCAAAGAGAGGTGGAGGAGTGACTTAATAATCTCTAATAATAATAATAATAATAATAATATTATCATGAAAAGTTTTAAATATTTCATAAACCGAGCCTAACCCTTAACTAACTTGAGTCCGGCTAGGTGAATATTTCCAGTATAGACTCAAGATTGCGAAATTCGGAATAATAATAAAACCGCAAGGTGCAACATCAGTTTGCACCCAACCATCAGGTTGCAGTTACAGGGGTCTTGCGATCCCCCAGGTTCCTGAGTACAGTACAATACCCATAAGCTCAAAAGCTCATAAGCTCAAGACACTACACTATCCCATGTGTACTGACACCAAGGGGTAAGGGCTACCTTCCCTAGGACGGGCCTGGCAGCAGACATAAAATGAAAACTACCCATTAATATGGAACTATGCAATAGAAGAATTGTCTTGGCTGAATCCAGAGTTAGGGCTGCTCTGGAGGGAATGCGAGCGGTGCCCCGATGCCGTATGGAACCATAAGACAGACTACCTCAGGATCACAATCAACATCTGATTCGACATTAGAGACTGATCGGCCTCCTGCACGAAGAAGACAATCCAACCGCCAGAGGAATAGACCTCAGCGAATGAGATGGACACACGATATGAATAAAGTAGCCATCCCTACTTATTATCTGGCTACAAATTTTGGAACAAAAAGGCAGGATGGAAAAGTAAATTAGTAGATCACTGGAAAAAGCTATTCCCCTTCCTCACGGTTTCCGCCCAACGAATTGCATCAGGCTACACAGATTCTGGCACGAAAGTTCTTATCTGATGTAGAGCTAAATAAAAATCAATTATCTAAAAATATTATTAAATTAGTCAACAATGAAATAGCGCAATTTATCGGTGATGGCCCGGATTTGGATGAAGTGAGACACTGGATTAATTTTGGAGGAAGAGTAATGTCAAAAATACTAAAACTGATTAAAGATAATGCACCAATGAACAATCGAGACCTCAAATGCAAGGAAAAATTGCCATCACGGAAGAGAAGACTTACAAATAAAATAGAAGGACTACATCGCAATATTGGAATTATTACAAATTATTTAAACAATCCTGAAAATTTTCCAGTGAAATTAAAGATGAGATAGACGAAATAATTGTTTTAAATATTGGCACCATTGACAAATGTGACATGATTAAGAAGCTAAGCTCACATCTTGATGAACTAAAGCAAAAATTAGCTGTTTATGCTAACCAGAAAAGAAAGTATACCGAAGCGGAATGTAGAAGGAAGCAAAACGCATTATTCCGATCAAATGAGAAAGTGTTCTACAAAACATTACAATAAAAAGACAGTGCTGCATCCAATAATAAAATTAACTGGGAAGATATTAAAGCCTTTTGGACAGATATTTGGGAGCAACCAAAAAATTACAATGATGGAGCATTTTGGCTTGAAAACATCAGAAGAAAAGCTGAGAGTATACCTGCTATGAATATTTCCGATTTTACTGAGGAACATATAGCTTTCACGGTAAAAAGGATAAACAATTGGAAAGTACCAGGCCCTGATAAGATCTGTAATTATTAGATCAAGAGTTTTAGCAGTGTGCATAAGACCCTTGCTACATATTACTGCAAAATACTCAATAATGCCCAAATGTCTCCAGATGATTTCTGCCTAGGAATCACTCACATGATTCCAATTGGAAATAAACAAATTGGACCAAAGGATTTTAGACCAGTTACGTATTTAGGGATTGACAAATTATTTGTCACTTCTATAAATTTGTTTTATTGAAAACTAGTTTCGAATGTTATATATTCATCCTCAGTTCTAAAAACACACAAAAAATTCAAAAATAAGCAATTCAAAATATAGTTGGTATTATTATACATATTAAATTATATAAATCAGTATTATAAAAGATTTATGAATTATGACTTTAATTAAGACAAGAAATCAAATACATGTTGGTACTCACCAAGGTTTAAATGGATTATATCAAACAGAAAAGTTTGTACTGGTTTCTTCTCGCATTGTACTGGCAATGAACGAGAGATATTCGACAGGATGTTTTTAGGTAAACGGTTTAAGGGTGAGGGTTTTTCCAATAAGGCCGGTGAATAATTGTTTTTTCTGTTATAGATGGGAATAAATTTAAGATTGGACTATTGGAGATATTTATTTGGTCATTTAAGCAAAAATCTGGACTGGATTTGAAGGATTTTATTATTTCAAGATTTTAAGAAAACAGTCTCAAATTAAATATATATGAAGCACTTGAAATAATAAAATATTTTCACGTTGAAAACAGTCTAAAAGATGGAGTGCAAGTTACTCAGGCCTTTTATATGGATGATATAAAGTTAAATGCAAGAAATGAGAAAGACCTGAAAAATTTATTAGAGCTGGTAGGAGGATTCACCAGAGACATAAATATGATCCTAGGGCTAGAAAAATATGCTATAGTAAATATACATAAAGGCAAACTGATAGAAGCAGAAAATATTGAACTATCAAACAAGGATATAATAAAGCAGCTCAAGAAATCTGACTCCTATAAATAGCTAGGTGTAAATGAGCTGTTGAAATTCAAGGATGACACTTGTGAAATATTTGTGAAGGAGTTTAAAAAGGATCTAAGAATTCTACTGAAAACATATCTTTCATCGGGTAATATAAAAGCAATAAACACATGTGCTATTCCTGCATTAGCGTACACATTTGGAGTGTTAAAATGGATGGACACTAACTTGCAAACGCTAGATCGTAGAGTAAGAGATATGATGACTGCGACCAGGAAAAGGCATCCAAAATCCTCAGTTTCTAGGCTATATCCCCTAACAAAACAAGGTGGAAGAGGATTCATAAGCCTTTTCAAAAGCTGTCGAGATCAGGAGATGCAGTTGAGGAATTATAATGTCAATAGCGATTCGCGGGTAATAGCTACCCGCTTACATTATGACAAATGACATACATTATGACATTGAATAAAAATCTGTCTGCATTAAATCTTGCAGCTGAACCAAAAAATGCGATAACCATTGAGGAACTGATGAGCGACTGGAACAGTAAGCAGCTACGCGATAGGTTTTGCAATGCCCTGATTTAAATAGGAATTAATCTTTCTGCATTGATTGAATGGCTTAAAAAAGGAAAAATCTTCTCAGAAACAGAGTGCTTTCTGCTTGCTATGCAGGACCAAGTAGTGGCAACTAACTCATATTGCAAGCACATATTAAAAAAAAACATAAATGATAAATGCCGTAGACTTTCCCAGTTAATAAAAGTCTGAGTATGGATTTTACTCTCCCAGCATCTCATTCCTTTAACGTAATAAGAAATAATGGATGTACTGAGTTGTAATTTGCTGTGGTTGTTTATTTATCCAGCCGGTGATATTTTTTTTTTTTTTTTACTTCAGTAGTTTATGATTATTGGCTAATTTCTTGGCACTTCAGTGTAAGTGCTGACAGAAATTGAATATGCAGTCAGCGGACCAAATTATTTGATTATTCTCCAGACTAACGATTTATGGTCTAGAAATGTACACTAGCAAGAAAAGTATAAAATAGTAATGTAAGACACACAAAATAACCTTAAACATTTCATGCCCAATTAATTTATATGGGACAGTCATAAAAAAACTAAATGTACGAAACTCATTAATTTATTATAGAATAACAGTTCTAAAGTCCTCAGTGTCTATGCATTAATGATAATTCAAATTTTAAATGTTTAATTGACTATTACTTGCTAAAGAGATAAGTAACCCTGGTCAATGGATCCTAAACCTATATGGTCAAGACCTTACCAAGTAGTGTTCGTTGGCAGAAATCAAAGATATAACAGAAGTGTTATTATTTCACTATTTCTACAAAAGTGAATAGTTCAGTCCCAAGACAATTCTATAGGTTGTACAACTTTGAAGTGAACAACTCCACATAACATGATTACATAATTTCATGGTATTTTTGGTACCTACATACTAAATGGTCAACTGTATGTTCAGCTTATAACATGACACCATAAACTGATTCTTATTTATGCGAATTTAGGCCCTGACTGAAAAGGATCAGTTGGGGGTTTGTTTAGCTCTTGAGCAAGCATAGCAAGGGGAAGTCAACAGTTCTGATCCAGTGAAAGCAGTTATAATAATAGAGTATGTTATAAACCACAACAATGGACGACTGCTTATTATATAAGTACTGTGTTTTAATGCTCAGAAATTTCTTTAATACAACTGTAAACAAATTACTAATTGCAATCAATGTGAATATTGAAAATATAAAAAATCAAGCCTATTATGTCGCCATTTTAGCATGAATATAACATGCTTATTTACATTAATTGCATTATTAAGATTCTTTCTTTTCTATTTTCCAAAATATATGTTAATTTTTAACTGTAAATATTTGATTATATTCATATTAACGGCATAAACTCATTTCTGTTCTTATTAGACTAGCTACTTAATATCATTTAAACCAACTTTTAAGGAACACCATTTACCAGTTTAAAGATTTGTTAACTAGATGTTTAAAAGTATAAAAAAAAAAATTCCTGGTGACTATATCTGAAAAATTCTCAATACTTACCAGCTATTGAGAGTGATTTCAATTTAAATTCAGAACCATACGTAACAACAAAACATCGAGAATTTTCTATTCTCTTAGCTTCTTCAGGCCATCTCTCAAAATCCTTGGAGCTTTTACCAAGTCTTATCTCTTTCACTTCTCTCATTTCAACTGACAAAAAAATAATTTTTAAATAGTTCATACTTATTTATACTTTTCTAGATGTTTAAAATAAACTTACTTGTGCCGTCAAATGCTTTATTAGTCTGTGTTCTTGCCCATGCTATTTGCCTTGTTTCTCGGCGGATCATGAGGGTTTTCTTTTCTGGCCTTTTACGAGGGAAAAACCTTGTAACTATTGTGCCACGTTCCAACTGACTAATAATTAATTCTATTTCAGGATTGAAGCCACCCATCATACCATTAGACATCATGAACTGAAAAGGATATTCCCTAAATAAATGTAAAGAATATTTGGCATACATGGATAACAATCACTAATGATACATACCTTAAGATACAGGCCTAAAATCAAACAATAATCAATGTCAGTGAGAGAAAAAAAACCCTCTACAAATCACATTTCTTATTGAACACTAGTTTCCAATAATATAGGAAAAGAAATTATTGAAATTGATACACTTCCTATCAAGATTCATAATTCACTCAAATCACACATTGGTAAATTATTTTATAGAAATGAATATGAAGTGACATTAAGAGCCATATTGTCAAATGCTATTTTCAATACAGATGAATTAATGTCATTGATTGAAATGAAATTAGAAGTTATTCAATCAATTAGTTAAAGACGTATACTTCGAAAAAATGCGTCAATTTCATATTATACAATGTAAAAACACAAAACGTATTACACTTCTTTATTATAAATCACATTTTTAAAAGGTGTTTACTTATAAATGATAAAAAATCAAATCTATATAACCAAACATGCTTTTTAAATGAACGGGCATTACATGTTCATGAACTTAAGGTATCAGCACAGGAATTTTTATAATTTTCCAGTGAAATATTACCTATTTACTTAAATTCTACTGGATTTTGTATAAATACTGAAAAAAAAATGTATTAATTTAACCAAAAACATTTTAACGACTTCGTAAAAACAATTATTTTGATATAATTTTATTATATTTTTAAAACGTAATTTTCGGAAAACGTCATATTTTTATTTTATGATATATTCGGGGTAGAACCCTCAATTTTCTTCTCAAAGATTAAAAATGTATTTGTCTTCAGAAGAGACAACACTGTTAATATCAGTTTGCTTGGTATCGTACTTTCCAGCAACTCAGTTGAACAGTGGATGATGCAATAAGAGTTACTTTAAGTTCTTTTCAATGTTGTTACATGTTACGTTGAAATTGTAGTTTTATTTAACATAATATTTTTATAATGACTGAAGAAGATTCGGTAAGTAGATGATTTGAATTACTATCAAATTAAATATGAAGAGCACATGTTAGTCTTTTGACATATTTGAATCTTTTTCTCCCTGCCTAATATTTTTTTTCGTTTTTAAATCATAATTAAAATTTAGTTTGCTATTTTTCGTGGATTGGTGTAAAGTGCAAGAAGTTTTGTTTACTAAATTTTGTGTTGTAGATATTAGATCCAACCATCAAGAAGAAGAAGAAGAAAAAGAAGGGAAATTTCGATATAGATGCAGTTTTAACAGATGTAGGTGATGGTTCAGAGAAAAAAACTTTTAACCTAGATGAACTAGAGAATGCTCTGCCAGATGGAGGAGGTACAGGAAAGTCCAATGCTCCTAATGATGTTGCAGATGATGGAGGGATTGAGGTTTGTTCAACTGTATTTAACTATCATTCAATAATTTTATATTGTTTACTTATTATTGAATTGGGAATATTTTTTTTAGTCTAAAATATTTGGATGTTTGGCTCCAGTCGTAAGACGTAAAACTATATAGGAATAGTCAGAGATAATTGATTTAAATATTCTATGTTCATCCTTGGAAAATTAAATCCTGTTACCTATAGTTATTAGGATTATCTTTGTAATAATTCTCAAGTCTGTTGATGCTAAAGGCATATGTATTTTAAGTTATGAATTGCTACAGTGGGCATGCTATTTTAATTCAGCTACATATAGGTTTTTCTTTTATTTGTTGTTTTATATCATCTTATTTAGTATTACAAATTTTATTGGAAAATTGATCATTTCTATTGAAAAGAAAATATTGTCTCATCTTTCTTCTGTCTTATTTCTTTAGTTATACAACTATAATTGTTGCCATAGTATTATGTTATTATAGTTATGCTTTAAGCTTCTGATTGTATGAAACCTAAGATAACATTTTATTTATACCCAACCAACTCAAAAGGGTGCAATTAGAAAGATAGTCCCAAAAAGCAGGAGAAACCATAAGTAGTTAAATTTTATCATTGTAGAAACTTATTTGAAAAGCAAATTTATACGTTTTCCTCTCCTTCTATAATCAGTCTGTTATTTCTGTTTGTATGTCATCATGATCTCGTGGTAGATCCTTAACTCTCTTAATTTCTTTTGTTATAATTTTCAATCTTCTGGTACTGCCATCTTTGTGAATTTTTGCAATGTCTTGATTCAGAATAGCTGTTCTGCTAAGAATATAACTGATAATCTTTAATATGTTTAGGTCCTTGTAAGCCTCTCAAAGCTCCTGAAATGTTCTTGTATCCATTTCTAGTAAGCACTTTATTGCCTTAATGAGAGACATCAAATAAGTCTGTTATCTGGTTTTATGGATCATCCTTATTTTGAGATCATAATTAATTGAGTGCAGTTGGCAACATTATTATTTTACAAAGGTAGATATCAGTATGCTTGTAACAAAATGGTCTCTACAATGACAGCTGTGACTTTGTTATCTCTCTAACTGGCCAGCAGTCATTCTGACTAGCAGCGGCAGAACTAAGATGGAGAGGTATTGACATTTGTTGGCTTTGATATTCTATGTCAGGTCCTGGATGCTAGGCAGAATATGTCAGGGATTCATAAGTACTCGTTTGCCGGTAGGTCATAAATTTGTAAAAGTATGGCAGTCATAATGATCAGTAGGGCTACAAACAAAACAAAGGTGCTGTGCTTTTGTGGTCTATACATCAATCGCCTTTTTTTGATGAGCAAATACAAACCCAGGTCTTTCGTTGTTTTTATCGCATTGTAGTTAATGCCCATATCCTTCATGGCATGTAATCTGCTAATGTAAAATTGTTGAGAACAATATTTTTTTTAAGTTGTCGCTTTGTCATTTGTTACCTACCTTGATTTTGGACTCAAAATATGAAGTAGCTACTGTCAGAGAAACATGGAGACAGCCAAGGTCTATATTAGCTCCACTACAGGCTGTGACAGCTATCATCTGCAGGACCTAATGTAACTGATATACTGGAAAAAAGAAAAAAAATGTCAGTATGTAAAAAAGAAGAATACAAGTCATAAGTGCATCAAATGCACTAAGCTGTCCGGTCCATTTTGAGACAGTATGCAACAAATGTAATAATTAAGTAATTTCTATTTATTATTGTGATTACCAAATGCTATCTGCCTACTTTCTAGTTTTATACTTTTATTTTGTTATAATGCTTTTTACGTTTGCTTGCATGTAATTTTTACTTTTCTATTGATCTCTATTTTTTGATAATGATAAAAGTTCATAAATTAAAGAAGAAGTTGGTCGGGAGATGTGGTCAATGAAAAACACACAAGTTACACATAAGTGTAACTTATATATTGTGTGCCAACGTTTTGGCCTAAGTTAAGGCCTAAAAACCTCCTTAAAGATCGCATCACCGAATATAAATATTCCATTTCTTCCCGTAACCATACTGCCTCTATACTTACCCACTCCCAACTATTCAATTTATTATATAACCTAACTTTTCATGCATCCCCACATCCCTAATTTTCTTTTCTCATCTCCATTATTTTCAGTGTTATTTATTTTTATCATTACTTATATGTTTTTCTATTCTTATTCTGTTACATATTTTATTTCATTTATTCATTTCGTTGCTTGTAGTCCCGAGCTACACTTTTTTTTTCTTGTGTGTCAACTTTTTTTACAAATTGGTTTTCCTTATTAAATTATAATATATTACCATGGGGGTAAACCTTTGGAATTGCTACTAACGACCTTGAAGAGGTCTAGATTCTCAGACCAGACTATACTTTCACCCACTGCGCATGCCCAATTAAATACTCAAACCGATGGATGCTTTTCACTTGGAATAGTCATGTAGGGTTAGATCAAACTTCCCGCCTTTTACCGAATAGATCTCTTGTCCCCACTGCCTTCTATCCTACACCATTTTTAAGTTTAAATAGCTTGTCCAATCTCTTCAACGTTCTATTAGCTTCCGATCTGGGAAGTTTAGTCCAAGTGGTGAAAACAATTTACCAATTATTTGTAAATCTAAGTATCAATAGATTTTCGTCCATGAAGTTTTAGAAAATTACATTCATGTTCTAATGAAAAGGCGGCGTTGAGCTTCAACGAATTCGGATGCATCACTTGTCAGCAATCGTTTATCATTACTACACCTATGGCTTACCATTCTTCTGCTCCATGGTTCGCAGTTCCTGACTTGGTCCTTGGATTGAAATTGTTAATAGCATAACCCGAATGAGTTGGTCATGGATCAAATAAACCTTTTTCCTCTGTAGAGAGTCTTCTTAGCATTGCAATACCCCTTCGTAAAAATGCTGGAAGTCTGACCTAACCCTACACCAGCGTTCCAACTGAGAAGGATCCGTCGGTTTGAGGATTTAATTGCGCATGCGCAGTGGGTGAAAGTATAGTCTGGTCTGAAAATCTAGACCTCTTAACAGTTGTTAGTAGCAATTCCAAAGATTTACCACCATGGGAGTACGCAGAGGGGCCGTTATTATTATTCTAACAAGAAAAATAATAAGAGGAAAAATAAATAATGAGCTTAAAAAAAAGTGGGGTTAGAGACTATTTTTACTTCCAAGCATGTTTATAATTTTCAAATTAATTAATCTATGTAGTTGTGATTTATTATTTTATTAGTTTTCATATATTTTATTATAATATAATAATTGACTGCACCTCTTGGCCAACTTCTTAAATTGCATGTACAGTCAACAAAACTTTCTCATATATATATATATATATATATATATATATATATATATATATATATATATATATATAAATAAATGTGTGTTTCCTGCACAGTTTGCTGAATGGAAAAACATATATATATATATATATATATATATATATATATATATATATATAAACATATATATATATATATATATATACAAATATATACAAATATATACGAACCTTACGCCATCCCACTGTCCCTTGGCTAACCTCCGAAATAAAGGAAATGATAAGAAGAGAAGCAGCAAGGCGCAAATTTTTTCGCATTAGCTGACTTCGTGTCTTTCAAATAGCTTTGCAATGAAACCCAATCCGCAGTCCGACGTGCCAAATCTCTCTACATCCATTCTGCCCTTGCCAATGCTTCTGATTCCAAATCCAGTTGGAAAATCCTTCGAAAACTATCGGTACCAGAATCCAATAACCTGAGTTCCTTCCCAGTTACCCCAGATGTTCTCAATGACCATTTCTTATCCTCTGCTTCTAGTCCTTCACCTACTGCTGATATTGAACATCATAGCTTCAACGCAGAAAACTTTTTTTCTCTCCCACGTGTCGTATGACAAATTGCTTTCCACCATCCTAAAATCCCACACCAATGATTATGGTCCTGACAATATCCCAGTAAAGCTAATAAAATCCTGTCTCCCAACCCTTATGCCCCTTCTCTATCATATTTACAACTTTTCTCTACAAAATTCCATATTCCCCACTTCTTGGAAAACTGCCTTAGTCCGCCCATTAAATAAAATTACAAATCCCACCTCACACCATGATTTCCGTCCTATTTCTCTCCTCTCTAACCTCTCAAAACCACTGGAACGCCTTGTACAAATTCAACTTTCAAACTTCCTAGAAGAACGTTCCCTTACTAACCCTCTCCAATCTGGCTTTCGACCTTGTTACTCAATACACTCCGCTCTCCTGAAAATAACCCACGACCTCCAAACCGCTATTGAACACCAAAACCTAGCTATCCTTGTCCTTTTAGATTTCTCCAAAGCTTTTGACACAGTTGACCATAATATCCTCCTTAACAAATTACAAACTCTTCCTTTATCCAACAGTGTTATGCGCTGGTTCCAATCCTTCCACTCAGATCGGTCGCAGTATATAGTCGTTCCAGGACAACCTCCATCCAAGACACGGTCCAGTCTCCTCTGGTGTCCCTCAGGGCTCCTCTTTGTCTCCTATTCTGTTTGCTATTTATATTAATGACCTTCCTCTTCTTATCCATCACTCCCAATACCATATCTATGCTGACGATTTACAAATATACCTGTCCTTCCCGCCTTCCGACCTATTAATAGCCACCAAAAGACTCCAAGAGGACTTGAATCGAATAAGTCACTGGGCTGTTGCTAACAAGCTGAAGTTGAATGCAGAGAAGACAAAGGCAATTGTAATAGGTTCCCATCACCTCCTTAAAACTGTTCCTCATATCCCAACCTTGTTCCTAAATAATAATCCCATGAAGTTCTATCCAACCATAAAAAACCTTGGAATCATCTTTGATCAAACTCTTTCCTGGAAAAACCATGTTTCCGATATCTCCCGTCATACCTTTTACACTTTAAAGCGACTAAATTACCTTCGTCACCTATTTCCACTAAAGACCCGTAGACTCCTAGTTACTTCATTAATATTCCCCCACTTCACCGCTGTGTACGGGGGCATCTCTGGGGACCTCAAAACAAAAATGAAACGTTTAATAAATTGCTTTGTACGATTCATCTTAGGGATCCCAAGGGACGCCTCTGTCTCCCGATATTACGAAGAGTTGAAGTGGCTTTACCCTTCCTATCGTCATAAGTATATCCTGGCATCCTTCCTCTACCAAGTTATCCAATCCCGCCGTACATCCTACATTTTCGACCTCTTTCAATTCAAATCCTCTGTTCATTCTCGTCATACCCGTTCTCGGCCTTCAGATTTATATACAGCTGGCCACCGATCCGCAGCTTTCGACAGATCTTTTCTTGTCCGATCCTCATCCTTATGGAATTCCATCCCTCCTTCCATTCGTCACTCCAATACTCTTATCACCTTCAAATCCTGCTTATTCTATCACTTATTTTCCATCCAGTTCCAAAAAACATTGTAAATAGTTTTTCTCATATTTCACTCAATATTTGTAAATATGTTACTTCATATCTAATTTTGTCATATCTTATCAACATAAGAAGTTTCTGTGGTTTTTGTTTTAAGATGTATTAATACCTATTTCATATCCTAGAAGTTATTGCATTATGACTAATATCCTAGAAGTTATTGCATTATGACTTGTTATAATTTTCATTTGTATTTATTTATTGACTTTTATTTTATCTTTTTTTTTTGTTTTTTAATTATCTGTTAACGCATATGTTCCTATATCATTTACTCTAAGGCTCTGAAGCCCACCTATCATTGCCTGTAATTGTTATTCTAAAGGGACTACATACATACATATATATACATAAACAATTGGAAGTGTTTTTCATCATTTTTTCCTTCTGTTTCTGTTTTAAATAAATTTAAAATGTGCTTTAATTAGAAGACATAAAAATCATCCATCAATGAAGAAACTGTTTCAATTACAGATCTGATTCCTTAATGATTTTTTAAGCCTAGAGTATCAAAGAGGATGATTGCTTAATCCCTTCTCAATGAATGAGAGCACATTAAGCGCTCTCTCCTTTCAGTATTTATTAGAATTAGAATTCCTCTGAGCTCTCAGTCATTCAGAAAAGCCTTCCGCACCACTTCAGTACCTCTGGAAAGGATTAGAAAACCAGGAGCAGGAGATAGTTTTGAAATATCTTTCAATGTTTGGAAGTTATTAGGTTTTCAAAGTTAAGGTAGGTAAACCAAATTTTTAGTGAAAAAACAGAAAGGAATTTTTAAAATATTTTTAACTTAAATTTAACAATAAATGAAAGTAGTTTATGTTAAAAGGCAGTAACACTGACAACCAAAGTTTTTCATTTATTGGGCAGTATACTCTGTAAGTTCAGACGTATTGAATGGATTAAATATCTTCTTGTCTCTGCCCTTTCTCAAGGATAAAGCCACATAGCTGGCATTACAATTAATGTATCTAAGGCGACAAGGAATTAGTTGGTAAGTAGAAAAATGGCTCTTCTGAGTTATGTGTATTGTGATCATCTCCCAAACCTTCTGCAAACATCGAAGACCCACAGCTTTCCTCTGTTACTTATAAAGATTTAGAGCTGTGAGTTTCAAACTTCTTCACAGTGTGCCCAAGGCTTGCTTGGGAGATTATCACAATACACATAACCCAGGAGGATCATTTTTCGACTAATCAACTTATTTTCTGTGACAATAGATATTACATATAAAGTTTAATGTACTTTTTTTTGTACTTAGTACACAGTAAATTCATTTGATATACACTGGGTAAAAAAAATCTCCGTACACCTTGTATTAAAATGTCTATATTATAATGTATATATAGGACAACTTAATTTTTCTTTGAAGTTTTTTATGCTGTAATATTTCTTTTAGAAGTCAAGTATAAAATGCCAAAGATTGACTCGATTGTTGAAATTAATTCTGAAGAACTAAATGAAATAAATTGTCAACTGCCAAATTAAAGGTCAAAATAGTCTCCATACACACAATTAACTGTAAATATATCTGAAATAAACCCTAAACAGCTTATATTTTTTTTCATTCCTTTCAGTTTTAAGTTATCTAGTGACGGTTAAAGATTGTTTGCCAGCTTCTTGATACATGCAATGGAAGTATCCAAAGACATTCAAGCATTAACAGTTCAATTGAAAGAAGAAGATCATTCTCTGTGAGAAATTGGAAAAACTGTGCACAGGTCACTTGAACAATACATTATTAATCGCTACAAAGAAAATAATAATTTGAGCAATAGACCTCGGTCAGGCCGTCCTAGAAAATTTCTCAGAATACATAAACAAGCAATTTTAAAGGAAGTAAGAAATAACCAATGACTTCTGCACCTAAGTTGTCTGGTGTAATTTCAGAACTGTATTATGTTTGGAGGTTTATAGGGGTGGGCATCTAGATAAAAGACCTTTATAAGCAAAGTAAACCAGAAAAAAACACTGGAATTTGCTTAAACTTATTTTGATATGCCCAAACGTTTTGTTGATTATATTATATTAGTGACTAATCAAAATGAAATGCTTTTTCTTCAGATAGAAGGATTTATGTGTGGCGAAAGCCCGAAGAACATTTAAAACCCAAAAATTTAATGAAAACTGTCAAATGTGGTTAGCAGCAAATTAAACAAAAGAGCTACCAAACGTTAAATTAAACGTTAAAAGCGAAACTTCTACCCTGAAAAACTGGTAGGAAAATTAAGAACCTGGAGTCTAGAGGGTGATGTAAAACAACAATGGTGCCATTTACAAATTTGTATCCTGGAGGACCCAAATTAACAAGCAAGCAAAAGTGCACAGAGTGTTGGAATGAAGAAGTATGCCATGCTTTCCAATAGAAGAAGAAAGGGTGAAAAGCCTATCTTTAAGATAAAATGCCGAATAAACTAAATCAATATCACCTGGCCAGAAATCAATACAAAGGAGTGGTCCATCAAGCAAAAAAACATCATGAGGGAAGTTTGGATAGTCTTGTTGAAGATCACCATGAGAGTATTAAGAAATTCTGGCATAAAATAAAGACATTGAGAGGGAAAAGAAGTAAGCCAGTGAGTAATGTCAAAGATTCAAGCGACAACATGATAACAAAAGAAGTAAAAATTCTTGAATGGTAGAGACAGTTTTATCAAGGACACTTCTGAGCTGGAGGATCTAATGGTCTGGGAGAACATCCTGCAGAAAAGAATATTCTGGAAAGCCTAGAATAGAAGTTAATGAGGAAGACGAGATAAAGCATGCAATTCAAAAAATTAAAATAGGTAAAGCGGCAGGAAGGGATGATAAAGCTCCAGAATTACTGAAATATGGAGGATAAAAATTTATTGAATTTCTCCAGCATTCCTCCAAAAAATATGGGATTCAAAGATAATTCCAAGGGATTGGGAGTTCAGCATTATTGCCCCTATTCATAAGAAAGGTAGCTCTACCGACCGTGAAAATTACAGACCAATAAGCTTACTTTCGGTTGCTTACAAACTATATACCTCAGTCCTGGGAAGGAGACTAAGGCTCACAGTCGAGAACCAAATAGAGAATGAACAAGCGGGCTTTTGTCCAGAGAAGCTGACTCAAGACCACATCTTCGTACTAAGAAGCATCCCAGTGAAATCATGGGACAGAGACAAGAACTTATTTATGGCATTTCTGGACCTATGGGATGCTTTGACGGCAAAAAATGCTCCAGGTGATCCTATCACAGCTATTAAATTGGCTTATCAGGAAGCAAAAGGAGTTGTGAGGATCAGTGGAAGGGAATCTAAGCCTTTTTCCATAGAAAGAGGTGTGAGGCAGAGAGACAGCCTAAGTGCTCCTTTTATTTGTTGTGTTTATGGATGAAAGCCATAAAATTTGTAAGCGCCATACTGCTTGGACGGTTATCGGGAAATGGAACATGAGGAATGTTATGGTTCACAGCCTATTGTATGCCGATGATATTTTACTGATTGCGGATATAGAAAACAAGCTGCAGTTAGCCCTTTACTGATTACGGATACGGAAAACAAGCTGCAGCTAGCTCTTGTGGAATGGTAGGAGGAGCTCTTCAAAGGAATGACTATTAATACCTCTAAAAGCTAAGTCGTAGTTCTATCAAGAGAGGATCAAGAGGACGTCCAGCTATCTGTAATGGGGAGATACTTGAAGTTTTATATCAAATGTATTTTCGATTTAGAGTATTGTTGTTGAAAAATAAATTAGTCAGTTATTTATACTTTTTGTTAGAAAAATATAAATAAATATGGTACAAAATTATGAATGTATGGAGACTTTTTTGACCCAGTGTATATAATTGATAAGTTGGTAGTAAGAAAGTTATCTGTAATTTTAGCATCTGAGTAAATGTCGCTGTTATAATTTATTAGGCTTTTGGTAAATGCTTAACCTTATCTTATTTTTTAATTTAGTTTTGTTATTAAGCAAAGCTTATGCAAGATAAATGTTATTTTATTTTATTTATTTATGATTAGGAGAAAATGACCATACTTCATCTATAAAAAACAGGCTTTATAAAATGTTACATTTTAAAAATTCTGGTTTAAAATTTAAATTAAAGTGTTCAAATTAGTTTGTAGATCAGCAATTAAAGTTAATTAAATATAACTTCTCTTTTAGGAATTTAACTTGGACATGGATTTCTCAAAAACAAAAAAGAAGAAGAAAAAAAAGAAAGATATTGATGAATTAGTTGCAGATGAAGAAAAAGAGAAAGGAGATGAGAAAGACCTTGGTATTGATATTTTTTATTTTATTTTTATTTACTTAGTTAAAAGTTTCATGTGTAATATTCTTATGCAGATATTTATGTTATTTTAAACTTAAATAGCTTAGTATTTCCTCATTCAATTAAATACAGGGTATCCAGCAACCTTGAATTCCTTTATGATCGGGAATTCTGCTTGAATTTTTCGCATTAGGAATTATGCTTTTAAAACGGCAAGTCATCAGGGATTTTTAGTTTTTCAGTCTGATAATTTTATTTCTCCACTAGTATTTGGCTACAAATATATAAAACATTTAGAAGCTAGAAAAAGCCTCCTTCCACTAACATTGTTTATCGATCCGTCTGTCTCAAACACATACTCGTTCTATCTTCTCTCTCGCCTTATACCTGTCGCTAAGTGAACTAGAGATGTGATGGAACTGTGAAATAATGATAACGTATTAACTCCAACTGTTCCAGTTATCGTACTAGGTTCCCTTAAGCACTCCAGTTCTGAACAGCTTCGAGTTTCAATTTCAATCGATTAATATTTGTCTTCTTACAATAAGGTCATCAGTTGGCCCCTTCTCCAGAAGCAGCGCTTTACCAAGGATATAGAGTTGCCATGATTCATATTATTGCCATAATTATGATTATGAGTAAAAGTAATTATTCATATTCACAAATTTTTAAATCTTAAAAAAGACAATACAAGCCAGTATGCAGGGGGGCAAAATCTAAAATAATTCAAACAAAAGTGGAAAAAATTTATTCTAGAACAAATATGAATATCCTGAGTTAAACCTTCCACGGTGGCGAGCGCTAATGGTTAGGCCATCAAATTTTTTGAAAAATTTGTGTTTCTTTAGTTGTTCTAAAATAAATAAAAACTATTCATTCATTCAAAAAAACCTTCTATTAAAATTTTTAGAGCATTTAACTCAGTGTAAAATGAGTACCAATACTTAAAAATTAGTTTGGTTATAGGATTACTAGCTTCTTCCGAATTCACCATTATTTTTCCGACTTTGACTAGTAAGTGAAATTTTCATTGGGTTTTGAAATTTTTTAAATAAAGAACTGTTTAATTGAAAAATCCGAGAATATAAAATGTTTCGATGAAGCTCTGGTCCGTAGATAGAATCAAATAAGTTACATTAGAAGGAAAAAACCTGACCTCAAGCATATTACTGAGCTTATTACTTATTACTGACCTTTTTCTCAATGCTACTGGCATTTTTGACTTCAGGAATGAAATTGTGTTCAAACCATTGCCTGAAAAATCCCTATTCATCCACATGTTTTTTGGCTTATGTATATTAACAGAACTTTCACATTCTTAAAACAACGTCGGTTTTTCAATTTCCACATCAAAAGCAATGAAACTCTGTGTGTCCCAATTGCATTGCCACACACCACTTCTATGACACTCTCATATCTCATCTTGCAGCCTGGATCTGTGAATATAACTTTCCAATAGGGACCTGTTTTGTTTGTGTTGTAAACAAAATCCATGTCATATTAATTCTGTCCAAAATGCAATGCAGAAAGGGTGCCAAGCAACATGCAGCTGCCTAAAAGTAGATATTCTGTGTTCTGATTTGTGCATTAACTCCAAAGGAACGACGTGAAATTTATTCCAATATGTGAATATTGTTTATTTACACTTGAAATTATCGTTTCTATGCTGTATTTTCTATTAGTTTTTATTTTTTGTGTTGCTTTAAGCCCGCAGTGTAGGAAGTTAGTTTCTTTATCAAACAGAGATACAACCTTTATAATTACTCTAATTCATTCTTAAGTCCGAATTGTAAATTTTAGCAGGAGCCGACCAAATATAACATTTTATGGATCTGATTTTAATTTAAATCTACTCCAATATATTGACAATAACTGCCTTGAAATCCTTGAATTATTCCATGCCTTATCACTGGATATCCTGTTAATAAAACTAACAATTTTATTCTTTAAACATTTAAAAATTATTACTATTAACCATTATTGTACTAGCTAGTTTGTTGTTAGTTTCATAAATTGCTAAACTTTAATTTTGAAATTTTTTTGAGCTAAATGTGAGTGATTAGAATGAAAAACTTATTCCCATTGAATAAGACAACCTACACTAGTTGAGTTTATTTAACAGGAAAGCTGAGTTTTAGATTTTCTAATCATCTCCTAGAAGTAGATCCCTAAAACTTAGATTTCATTTTTTATCTTGATCCCAATTTTATCAACCAAATTAGTGAAGGTGAAATCATTAATTTGCATGTTATTTCTACATGGCTTTAAAATATGTTGTGCTTGAGTTTTTTAAGTTTTTCAAGATTTTCATAATTAGCACTGCATAATTGCATAATTTACTGGATAAGTATTCGATATCTATTTAAGCTAATGTTATCTAAACTTGATTACTTATAATATTTGTTTGTTTATGCTTAACTGAAATTGAGAGGAAAAGGGAGCCTGGTAAGGATTTTTTTTTTTAATATAGAAGAATTTTTCATCTGGTTACGCATATATTAAGATATAGTAATCCTAATCATTTAACTTTATAGTTTAGGCAAGTTTTGTAACATTTAGCTTTGTTTTGATTGGTCAGCTTTTACTCTTCAGTGATATGGATTTACAAAATTTCTTTGACTATTATTGAAGAAATAGTTGTTCCATTTTAATAGCCAGTTGAATCAATTCTTTAATTAAGACGTTTTTGCTAAGTGATAAATATTAGGCATCTCAATGGGTCGTATTCATAAAAGTGAAGGATTTCCTTCTGAGTGCAAGGTAGAAGTATAAGCTAATGGTCAAAAGTAAAAGGTAGAAGTATAAGCTTTTCCTTCTTTGCATAATTACAATGATTACCTTATACTTGCAAGAATATCCTCCGTGGAAACATAAATGGTATCATAGAAAACAAGCATGTTCAGCCATGATAATCAGTTGAAGCACTTTCCCTCTTTTTTTGCTCCTACCTTTATTGTAACAGGATCTGCTAGATAGTGTACACATATTTTTATTTGATGAATGGATAAAAGCGGTCCTCCTCGATTTTCGTCATTTACGCATAAAAACTTGTCTGCAAGCAGTGGTACGTTGTCTTCTTCAAAACGATAAAGATCTTTAAAATCGCTGACAAGCAGTTACGTTCTAAGGTCTTCGTGCACCCGGGGTAGTCCACTTCTCTTAGACCCGTATTAGACTATAAAAGTTCTTTGATAAAGGTCTTTTATGATAAAAGTTGGATGAGAAATATGACAGTGTAGTATCTCAACATTGATAAAAGATAACTTTTGACAAAGTTCTTTTTTTTATAATTTGGTTCTTTGTCCTATATTTTATAAAAGATTTTCTGACATGGTTATTTCCACGTAATGTTGGTTCCTTACATGAAAGGAAATTCGTTGCTTGTGCACGTTCAGTGTAAACAGTCCTCGTTTTTCCTGGATTGTTGAATTCATAAATTTCTCAATTAAACATATTACACGCGTTATTATGATATATTTTTAAAAGCATTAAATGTATTGATTACTACCTACTAGATTGTAGTTATGTCTAATTAAGGGATGGGACAATAAAAGAAGTTGGGTGTCAATAAACTTATGTACTTGTTTTTAGGTCACATAGAACTTGCAAGAAATTTCTAGTTTTCTCTACTACATTTTTTCTTCTTTTATTAATATTTTGTTTTTCAATCAAACAGGTCATAAGTACAAATGCGGCACTAACAATAAGTTTTCTTCCCGGTTTCATTTATTTTCTAGTCGAACGATTAAAAATGATTGATTGGTGAAGGCAATATGAAAAATCAGAGCCGGATTTCAAGTTTGGACGCTCCTAGATCCAAGAGTTTTTATGGCCCCACCCTTCATAACAGAGGAGGGGCCGGTCCATACTGCAATTTTTCTCAAGAAAATCGCATAATAACATCACTTATGAAAATTATTTTGAGAAACTTTCGGTTCGACCGAGCAGCGGCCTTCGGCAGACCTGAGTCATTCAATGTACTACACCACTGTCAACATGTCTGCCCTTACTATAACACAGCAAAACTCCAGGGAACTTCAATCAACAATGATTATGTAGAGCAATAAACTATATAAAAGAAAATTACTTGAATCAAGACTTTTCTCTGAACTCATCATAAATATTTTCTTTATTTAAATTTTTTTTTATTACCAGTCATACTGATTGCAAGAAATCATTAACGTTTGCAAGTGATTCAAGGAGATAAATTTTTTATATAAACACGCCTTTATAAGTATAGCCACGAACAACGACGTAATTTGAAAACCTAAAAGATTCATAAAAAAAGATAGATAGATAAACTGGTAAAGTTGGGCACCTAATTGTTTTTCTAGGAAAGATCAGGGCCGTTAATAAGGCCTGAATATCCGACAACTTTTGGGGTGTGTTGGAAAGGGTGAGAGAGTGCCATTCCAGGGCTCTGAACCAGAGATATTCAAGTTTCCCTGCAGCTCCAATACAGGTGCCTGTCGTGGTGGTGGGGTCATCTCCTTTTTAAGTTAGATCCAGTAGCAGTCATTCTTCTGCCACCCTATATCCCACGTTGAGAAGTCCTTCTTGACTTTTTTTTTCTGAATAAGACTGGCCTCAACTGCGTGACGAAGCGCGTGATAACAGGTGGCGGTCGCGGGCCGCCTTTCCTGGTTCTGCAGCGCTGCAATATGTCTAGGTCCTCGACGTTGAGTTTGTTGCCTGTCCAGGCTTGCTCCTGTACTTGCCTCCAGAGCTGTGGGAGTCTTGCCCACCCGAACTGCGATGCTGCGAATCTCCAGTGATGTACCTAATAGGCCCTGTTTGACTTTTTTTGTTGACTCCCCCACCCAATTTATTCAAGATGACTTGACTGGCCCTCGAGGTGTTTTTCTATCTTAACTATTGTTTCATTTAACTCAAAACTTAGCTCCCCGCCTTTATCGAGAGTTGATTTGATATTTTTTATTTCCTTATTTCGTGACTGTCAAGGTGATTTGCTGCTGCCAGTATTTCTGAAGGTGACAGTTAAATGATTGGATTATGTTTCGGTTTTTCTCTCCTTCTCGTTTAAATTATAACAATTGTTGTGATGTATTATTTTGCATAATGAGCAGCAGATATTATCTTTGTCGTCATGGGTGATAGTGTTATTACAAATGCTGGACTGTACTATAATGATTTAAATAAACTAACTAGTACTTACAATTAAAAAAATTTAATTTAATTAAAAATATAAACCCTGACTACGGAAATAATTTTTATATCTAAAAACCCTATTTGCCCTAAGGGATGGAATGTATTTGCATATTTACTTAAGCGCATTGGTGGGTTATTAGTGAAGTTTACACCCATGAATATTGAACCTTATTGTTGTAGTCGGGTGCCTTCTACACCCAAAAAAAATTAAGACTTCTTTTCTCATTAGGTTAATTTACTTTTTGTTTGTTTATATGCACAGATGCAAGGAGCTTTCTGTATTTTAACATACACCGATGAATTGGACAGAATGTACTTACAAGGGATGGTAACATGTAGTGGAAGATGCCTGACTGCTACATACACCAAGGTTTAATATTCATGGAGATCAATATCATTAACAATCCACCAATGCGTTTTAGTCGATATACAAGTATGTTCCATCCCTTAGGACGAATCGGGTTGTAAGATATAAAAGTTATTTCTTTAGTTTGGGTTTTTATTTTTTAGTTGGGATTTTTATTTTTTAGTTGACATCCACATGATGGTATAGAAGGATCAATCTAATTAGGGATTGATAAATTATTTGCCACTTCTATACATTTGTTTTATTGAAAATTCATTGAAATTTAACATTCAAAACTAGTTTTCAATAAAACAAATTTATAGAAGTGGCAAATAATTTATCAATCCCTAATTCTTATAACATTAAATTTTATTTAAATGTTTTTAGTTTTTCAAGTATGGCTTCTATACCATCCTATTACTATCCTATATCCTTCTATACCATCATATTACAATATGATCATGAACTTTCAAAATATAATAAGAAACCACAACAAAAAGCCAAAAATACTCAAAATATAATGAAATATTGCTTCAATATTTTAGGCTCACAATGTTTCAAAACATTCACGGGAATTCACTGATTAATTTGAGCCATCAGTCCAGTTCGCTATAAAAATCTTTAGATATCCTTAAACTGACAGATTAAACACATCTGATACAACATTTTGATTAAAAAATGTTTCAAAACATTCACAGAATCTCACCTAGTAATTTTACCCATCAAACTTTAAAATCGGTTGATCCATTCTCTCAAAATATCTTTGCATACCCTTTAACAGACTGATCTAATACATTTAGTACAATATTTATTTAGCATTTTGAGCTCAAAATGTTTCAAAACATTCAAGGGATCACAACAAATAATTTGAGCCATTAAACTTGAAAATCGGTTGAGCCGCTCGCTCAAAAAATTGCTACTTATCTACTAACGGTCAAGCTAAACACCCTCCTTGTGGTCTCACCTTAGTCTGGTAAATACCTCGGCAGGGGGCTGCTATGATGTGAGATGCTAACAACAACGTTTAATGATATTCGGATTAGTTGCCGACTGCTATCTCGCAGCTCGTATCACTGTAGTTATTTTTAATACATTTTGTTCCTGTCGTTTTGTAAGAAAATCAGACTGAAAATTTAACGAGTCTGTACTATAATTATTGATTTATTCATTTCGGACTGTAATCAAGATATTGAAAGATAGAAGTACGGTAGATATTCAAAGGTAGCTTATATATATAGCCAGGCTGATATATATTATATAATTAATTACAGATAGTAATAGCACGCATTGTTAAGATTATTAATCGCCCAAAATACTAAATAAACTAATAAATGAAGTTGATAAACGTTGGCCTAATTTTTTTTTTTGCCCCTGAATTTATGTTAGCCTATTTTTTTTTCTTCTGTAGTCCTTTATTTAAGCTTTTGATAATTTTATTGCCTGAATTTTCCTTTTTCTTAAAATTTTGTTAACTTAAAGTTATTATTAGGCTGATTAAGTCTGTGTAGTGAATTTGTTTCTACGGGTATGAAGATATGGCAATGATGACGGATTCCTACATACCTACCTACCTATTTATGCAAGCTTTTTATAATGTAGATTTGATCAATCAATTCTTACTTGAATTTTTTTATATTTTTTTTTTATAGAAAATGAGAGTCAGAAATGGTTTGGAACTGACAGGGATTATACTTACGAAGAACTTTTAACGAGGGTGTTTGATATTATGAGAGATAAAAATCCTGAAATGGTAGCTGGTAAGAAGGCTAAATTTGTTATGCGACCTCCTCAGGTTGTTAGGATTGGAACTAAAAAAACCTCTTTTGCAAACTTTGCAGATATTTGTCGAACGTAAGTATATTTATAATTAATTTATTGTTTTTAGAGAATAATCCAAGTTCCTAGTTTTGTTTGTTTAGTTATTTTGAGACTATCTCTTTTGTATAATGAATGCTTACAAACTAGGAAGATAATTTATGTTCACTATCCAGAGAAATATTGTCCCTAAGGGGTCGAGAAAAGGGTATAAAGATTCAGAAATTACTTTTAATGGCTGGTTAAAATTCCCTCTCGATTTGTATGGTTTGCTATTTTTTATAGGAACTAGTTGGTCTTGAAGCGATCCTGTTGTCAAACTAGCCTGCTCACCGTTCTAGTCCTAAATAAATGAAATACTTTTTGAATGGCAGGCTGAAAAAAGGACATGGTATATCAATTATTTAGTTGTTCTTTTTTACGTGTTTTTTGCTATGGAATTACTAAGTAGGTGCCTGCGTCAATGATTCTTCCTAAAACAATTGTTGTAATATTCTTTTGTATTCTAAAAGATATAATTACAGCAATTTTTTTAGGGTGAGGAGAGAGAGCACCTACCTACTTTTTCCATTGGAAAAAATAATAATAATAATTGACATACTGTGTTCTTCATGTCAGCCATTCAATTGTTTGGTTTTATGTTGACTTATCCTCAATGAAAAAATAATCATTAGAATTATATTTAAATAAGCGAAGAGTTCACAATTAAATTTTAATCAAATAAACTAAATAATTGTAGATATTTATAATAATTATAGACATTATATAAGTCAGCAAGTAAATGTTCTGATTGATTTTGTAATTTACATCATCTGATTTCAAATTGGCTTCATCTATTCTTCATTAACTTTGTATATTTTTACTAGTTTTTTTTACTTAAATTTATAAACAGTAATATTTTGATTATAAATTATTCATGATAAAAAACATTGATGGAGAAGAACCACTTCTTATAACAAAATTTGGAGATGTTAAGAGACACCAGACCACAAATTAATATAACATAACATTTGTATGAAAAATATCAGTCTATCTCTGAGTGATCAGTCAATTCACTGAGTGTATGGAAGTTCACAAGGGGCTATTATTGGTCTCCCTTAAAGCTGTGTATAGTACATCACACGATAGGATTTCTGAAGCCCTTGAATTATTCTTCCAGGGGTTAGAGGGAGTTTTTATTTTTCTTAGAATGCTGCTTGTTAGTTAAAAATTACTCATAAATTTAAAAAATAACCAAACTTTTTTTTTAACCTCCATTCATATTAAACACATAGGCCAACAAAAGTTTCCTACAGAAAATAATCTTTTTATTTTATTGTTTAAACAATAAATATATGACACCTCTGTAAAATAAAGGTACAACTCAAAATTTGAAATTGTTGAAAAATCATATGTAATTAATTTTTTCTAAATTTGGGAGGACTTTGTAGATCTCAATTTCTACCTCCAAGAAGAAGGAAGTTATGATCAGTTTCATGAATGTTCAAAGTTTGTTTATTTGGTGGATTTGGGCTTATTTTTTCCTTCCTATACAGGAAATCACGGAATTTATCAGAAAATTTTAATTTGTCTTAACTTCTGACCTGTTGAAGATAAATTAGTGAATAAATATATACTTTTAAAGAAACACTATTTTCTACAACTTCTTTTCTTCCAATTTTTTTGTGAAATGAAAGGGTGGGGAGTTGAATGAAAAGACAAGTTTGACAAAAAAAACTTGAGGCAAAAATCAATTTTTGATTTAGGAAAACGAATATTTTGAAAATAAAACCAGATAAAAAAATGAATTTAGACATTCTCATAGGATATTTCATTCGCTTTAATTTTGTGCAGAACAAATTTTCCAATACGACGCTCCTTATATGCTTTCGAGATATAAGTGAAAAACCGAAAAAAGAGGCCTTTCCTTCCCCTTCTCTCATGAAACGGAAGTTGTGGAATGGGGACTTTAAGTATTTTTACTTTCTAAGTACTTCCCAACAAATTCTTAAAGTAAAATTCCCTCTCCTCTCCATTTCATGTTCTCTACACCTCTATTTTGGTCATTCATTGACTGTAATGAGAGTTTTCAGAAGTGTAGGAAAAAAAACTTTAAATACGATTTTCCAATAGTTTCACATTTTGAGTCGTACCTTTATTCTAGAACAGGTGCGATATTTTGTTATAAAATATTAAGCTGAGATAATTTTTAAGTTGCTAAAAAAATAGTTAAAAACCATTTAGTGTTACAAACCCAAATTTAATGGTGCTATTTAGCTTTAAGATATATTCCTGATTTTTGTTTTACAGCTACGAACATTAATTAAACTTCTCTTTATTATTTGTTTAAGGTTACATAGAGTACCGAAACATCTCTTAGATTTTTTATTATCTGAATTGGGTACAAGTGGATCTGTTGATATAAACAATCAACTGATTATTAAAGGAAGATTTCAGCAGAAACAAATAGAAAATGTTTTAAGAAGATACATAAAAGAGTACGTAACATGTCATACATGTCGATCACCAGATACTATCCTTCAGAAGGATACTCGACTATTCTTTCTACAGTGCGAGACGTGTGGTTCTAGGTGCTCAGTAGCCAGTATCAAATCTGGATTTCAGGTATTTAAATTTTTATATCTGTTTAACTTAACTAGGAAATTCATTTCTTAATTTATCTTCGTTTTATTTGGTGCAACAACTGAAAACATGTAGTAACCTTCCTATAAATTTACACAATGTTAATTTAACATCTAATTAGAGATTGATAAATTATTTGCCACTTCTATAATTTTTTTTAGAATTAAAACAAACTTCTATCGAATAAATAATAATAATAATAAATAAATTATGAAAAACTTCTATAATCTAAAAATACACAAAAATTCAAAAATAAGTAATTCAGAATTCAGTTTGGTATTATTATACATATTACATTAGATGTAATATAAATCAGTATTATAAAACATTTATGAGTTTAACTAAGACAAGAAATCAAATACATGTTGGTACTCACCAAGGTTTAAGTAGATAATATCAAACAGAAAAGTTTGTACTGTTTTGTTCTCTCACTGAACTAGCAATGAAAGAAATGTGGGAGATTTTATAGGTAAACGGTTTAAGGGTCTGGGTTTTCCAGTAATTCCGGTGAGTAATTGATTTTTCTGTTATAGATGGGAATAAATTTAAAATTGGACTATTGGAGATATTTATTTGGTCATTTAAGCAAAAATCTGGATCGGATTTGAAGGATTTTATTATTTCAAGTTTCTTATATATTTAATTTGAGGCTGTTTTCAACATGATGTATTAATTTAACTCCTGAGTCTTAGATGATTTTTTTTTTTTTCCATTTAAATGAATTGCAAAGTTGGAATTCTCTTATTATTATATGTACATATATGTTCCTTTAATCTCTGATTTAGTGATTTTCCAGTTTTTCCTGCACAATCATTACTATTTGATCGTATACTTCGCTTTTTTGGAAAGGGTCTATTTTGTCTTTAGTAGGGAAATATGAAGGTAGGGGTTTTTCTATTTTAAATGCAGGATTCAATCCTAATTTTTTCAATTCATCTCCGACTTTGGTGGACGTAGGACCATAATATGAAATCAAGACATTATGTTTCAGGATGGGCCTATCTTCGGGAGTTGTTGAATAGATATCATTAATTGTCTTTTTTTGTATTTATCTTTTTAAAATGTGATAGTGATTTTATTGTGCCCGTTATTTTTTGCTATGGAATACATTATTTCAATTTCTTTATTATAGTTCTTTTCATTTAATAGTGCGTTCAAAAGACAGTAAGTTATGCTATTAAAGGCTGCTTTTATGTGCTATCGGTCTCCTAGCTTCATTGTTTATAACGACATCCGTGTGGGTGGGTTTCCGGTAAATTCCAAATTCATGGTGTTTGTTATTTACTGAGATTTTTTAAATCTAAACAGTTTATGGTTTTGTTCTTTTCCAGTTCTACTGTGAATTTCGTTTATTTCCTTCAAGAAATTATTTATTTTTCTTGTACCAGACAATAGGCATATAATGTCATCTACATCCCTAATTAGATTGATCCTTCTATACCATCATGCGGATGCCAACTAATTTAACAGCTCATTAAAGAAATTTATGCTTTCCTTTTTTTTTTTTAATTTTTTTATATATATTTATAATTATCCTTTATTTTTTTTTTTCAGGCTGTCACTGGCAAACGTGCTGCCATCAGAGCAAAAACAACCTGAAGCTGTCTTGATAAAAGATCTCTCACTCAGGCTGGTTATTTTGTTAAATTTATACTGAAATGTGCATTAGATATTCGTCTTTTTTCATTAATATACGTGTATTATAATATATTAAGCAATTATATAGTAAATAAATTGTTTACTTCCGAAAATTGATTTGTTATACATCCTTACTACTCATTTATGGTGTTTCACAGTGATTTTCCTTGATTTTGCTTTTTAAAAAAGTTCCTTTTTTTGTACCACATTTGGAGTAATATGGGCTAAGCTGCTAAAGCAAAAACCGGATTCTACATTATCATAGAGAAAGATGTCATTTAGCCAGACACTGAGGACGACTAATCATACTAGGAAGCCGCTTACTGGTGGGATGCGGGTGGCAGTGGGGCCTACTCATTTTAATCTTGGGGATAATAGGAGGCAGAAGCCAACTGTATGAAGAGATGTTTAAAAAAAATATTGATATTTTTGTCTAATATATTTTTTCGATATATCGATATTAAAACTTGGGTATCGAAAACCGATATTTAAAAAAAAATCAGGTGCGGTGCACTCATCACACAACTTTCCCTTATCACCCTGTAATAATTATTTTTTTAACATAATTTTAACTGAGCTAAGGAAATGCTACCACTACCGTGCATTCTCTCCTCTCTGTTGCTGAAGTAACTTTAATTTCCTTTTTAGGGTATGTAAACGATCAAAAATTGAAACTTTTTTGTTGTTTCCATTGTAAATAGAATGATTTGCAATCACTGTTTAAGACTTTTTTTTTAAATTTATAATTAGCAAAATAAAAATTGAAAATCCAATTAATCAATTAAATGTTGATATCAAAAGTAGTTATTGTATATTCTATTATAGCGAAATTATTGAATCAGCAAAAAAGATTTAGTTTCATTCTGTCGTTTTCAGGTAAACAAGGAGATAAATTTTGCAAGAATTTTGTCACCATCTATTGAAAAAAATCTTACTAAAAGTCGATGAGATTTTGCCTTAGGTGCATTATTGGAGCCTTAGTTTTTGAAAATACTATGGATATTAAGATCACGAATCTATTTATTTCAATATTTCAGATACCTTCGATATTCAGGTGCGTTAACAGAGCCATAGTTTTTGAAAAAAAAATCGATATTAAGATTGCACATTCACATTTTGATTTATTTATTTTAACATTTCGGATATGTTTGATATTAAGGTGCATTTGTATGTGATCGGAGCTGTAGTTTTAAAAAAAAATATATTTTACTGAGATCTAGGGATCGATCGATACTGATATTTTTATAAGTCCATAGGCCGATACATTTTTTTTTTTTTACAATTTGGTTTACATATATATGTTATGCCATAACAGGAAACACATTCGCCGACACATGTCTAAGGGTGGGTTTACACATGCTTGTGATCAGGTAACACTTAAACTTTTTCGTCTATTTTATGCTGAAATAGTTTTTTGCTGTGATAAATCCTGCAACAACCCACTTACCCATTGGCGTGATTCGCTGAAACATCCAATAAACAGTTCTTTATCATGGCGGACACTGAAATTGCTGCTGTCTAGTTTGTACTAGGGATGTAAATATCAAAAAATAAAATAAAATTAAGATAATGTTTTTATAATATCGATATTTCTGTGCCGATATAATTGAGATATTTCTTTTTTTATTAATTTTATAAAAACGATATTTTAAAATAATGTTTGTTTGAATTATCGATATGCTTATTTAATCCCTGAAACACAGCAACACAAACACATCACATGTTTTTTGTTTTATAACGATATATTGATATTTTTTCAACATCCCTAGTTTGTACTCTTGTTCAGTTATTTCTTTTTCATTTTGATATATGTAAAAACGTAGAAAAATTGTACTTATTGGTTCAAAAAAATTATAAATCAATTACTGATGTTTTCTGTTCATTAAAACTAAGATTTTTATTGAAAACTAAAATTTATAGCAAATAGCAAGATTATTGTTATAATAACTATTTTTTTATTAGGTATTATTATAATTAATACTAAAGTAAATAATTCATTATAATTAGTATCTAAGTCATTAGTATCTAGTTTTGATATTTACTAATAAAGTATCAATAATTATTATAAATCAATTTTTGATATTTTCAATTTCTTAATTTTTTTATGATTTTTTAATTACTCTAGATTAAAAATACATTATAATACAACTTTACACATATGACTAATAAGTATTATAAATAAAAAATTAAAGACAAATGTCTGATGTGGACAATGCATGACTTCCTTGCACGCCTATTAAACTATCGGTGATTCAAAAAGTGATCCTGAATTTGGTTAGTAGTTTCAGAAGATTGCAATATCTCAAAAATAACACTCGGCGTCGCGACATCCATCTATTGACACACAAATAGGGAGGAAAACCAGTATTTTACACTAAATTTTAACACTTAAAACAAGAAATAAAGACATTATCGTAGTACTCTGACAAAAATTTAAAACAAAAAAGGTTTTGTATGTGAGAAAACTGATAGTAATAGATCACCCAACTTGCACTAGAGATAGATGTGGATAGGGGGTTGTCAGAAAAAATTTAGCGAGAATTTCAGCAGAAGGGTCTAACTCAATCAAAGTGCAGGCATCAAATTTACAAATTTTCTGAAAATAATGTTTTAGAGTGAGGATTCAGGAATATTGATGAGGCTTAATTATTAAGTGTATTTAAGATGATAATAAATAACATCGCTTTATAATTTTTTTAAACTTTATTTCAGAACATTCTAGGTCACGAAAAATTGCTTCAGGGTTCCCATTCGACCCGTGGTTCACCAGTCTGATGCCCTTGAATTACAGTAATATTTAAAACCGGTAAAAGACGAATGGCTTAATAGGAAATAAATCATTGGACTAAAATCCAAAAACAATTATCACCTTTGTGCGAGTAACACTCATTCGAGATAAAAGAAAAAATTCATAACTCCATTAATTCACTTAGACTACAGATTGTTGGAATTACATTTAAACTGAATCGTATTTATCTTTAACATGCCATTATGCAGACAAAGGGAAGGGGAGTTGGAAAGCGTACTATTATTATTTTGTAATTTTAGGAAAAATGACAGGAATGAAAATTAAACCACAGAAATAAAATAAATTATAGTAATTATAAAAATATTTTTTGAAATACTAAGGACAACATTTTAATGTTATTTCAGATAACGCTAGTAATATTGTAAACAGTTATGAATTCCAACATTAAAATAGATAATTTTACTACACCTTTAAAAATAAAATTACACATTGATATGCTGGAATTCATAATTATCAAAACCTTATTTTGTATTTTTTTTAAAAATGTACTCTGAAAGGTTGAAAAAAAATATATAGATGATAGAATGTTTTTTTTATTTAAAAATTCGATTAATTACACATCATCCCCTGGAATCAGTACAACCAACAAAAAACCTTATTTTTCAATAGACCAAAATTAAATTTGATTTGATAACAATACAGTATAACATTAATAATTAGAATATAATTTAGAAGGTAAGAAATTCTTAATGCTTTTAACAATTATATAATGTCTTTATATTTTATTGGCTTAACAGGCGAAATTTTAAAATATTGTAAAATAAAATAAGAATGTTTGTTATCAAACATAAAATAATAATAATAAAATGGTTTTAATTTTATTCTTCTTCTTCAATCGGCTCAACAAACCATTACTGGGTCCTGACCTCCTGGAGCAGCTTCCACCAGTTCAACCAGTCAAGTGCAGCTGCTCTCCAATTCCGTACTCTGAGCAGGGTCCTTGCATCTTCTTCAACACCATCCAACCATCCCAGCTTAGGGCGGCCTCTCGGCCGTGTTCCGTGTAGGCGCTCATTAAGCAGTTTATTTGGGATCTCATCAGTCCCCATCCTTGCTACATGGCCTGCCCAGCGCAACCTACCAATCCTCACAATTTTTCCGACGTCAGGCTCACCAATCAATGAGTATACTTCCCTGTTTGTGCGTCTTCTCCAAGCTAAACCATCCCTTACTGGACCGTAGATGCGTCTGAGTATCTTTCTCTCAAATGTTTGGAGATCCCTTTCATCAGACTTCATAAGTACCCAAGTTTCTGAGGCGTAGGTTAGCACTGGTCGAATTAGCGTCTTATATAATCTTGTTTTTGTAGATCTTGATAACAAGCTACTTCCTAAGTGGCGACGCAGTCCAAAATAGCTCCTATTGGCCGATGCTATTCGCCTCTTTATTTCTGCCGAGACGTCATTGATGGAATTGATCTGGGATCCGAGGTATACCAACTCTCATGATGAGTTTGTTTTTGATGATGATGAGTTTTAATTTTATTACTTAAAAATATTTCTTTATTATCAATGTACGATGATTTATAATAAAAGTTATATAAAAAAAAATGAAAGGAATTTTATCTATAAATAAAATCAGCATGAAATCTTGGGGCTGATATGCTAACAGTTCCGGAAGGCTTAGCTTAAAGGTTCCACTCGGAGCTAATACGCTAAACGTTCCAGTTGGAACATCGAAAGATAAATATCGATATTCGATATATCGCGAAACCAGATATCGATATCCACCTATAATCGATATATCGAAAGGAAATTGACGAAAAAGCAAAGAAACCGTGCATGAAATTATTATAACGTTATGACATTTATGAAAAGGTTATTAAATAATATAACTATTATTTATACAACAATATTTTTATTATCCATGAATCATTTTAAAAAAAAGATAGAAAAGAATAATACATTTTTATCTTGAAGGTTTTTTGCCATAGTTCATATATTATATTATTCTATGTACAATTTTTTTCAAAAATAAAAGCTTCATATATTATATCGGGTGTTAGGATATCGATGTATTATATCGGGTTTTCAAATCCAATATATCGATATATCGCGTTTCGATATTCCAACGCTAGTTGGAACTGATATGCTAATAGTTCCGGAACACTTAGCTTAAAGGTTCCACCTGGAGCTAATACGCTAAACTTTCCGAGGGTTTCAATAGGTCTCATGCGTTCCAGCTTGATGGAGCGAATAAGCTTAGAGTTTCGATTGGATTGAATAATTGTACTTAACGTCCATATGCTTCGTTTTTCGTTCTTCTTGTGTATGATAATAGTATTGAGAGAGAAAAATAAGGCAAATAATAACAATACATAAATTTGTAGTACTTTTTATTCTTTCTACTTTTTTCACTTAAATAATTTTTAATTTTTTTTTTAACCTTCCATATTAGCACTTAAAAACAATAAATTTTTTGTCTTTTCACCCAAAAGCTAAATGACATTGATGATATAACTTTCTTTATTTAATAATTTATCCAGCCAATTAAAGATTATCTTCAACCAAAATCAGAACAACTGATAAAAACACTATTTTTAAAAATAGAATAAAAAACAGTTTGAAGTAAAGAACTACATTAATTTTAGATTATTGAAGGTTTTAAAATACTTTATAAGTCTATCAATTTTATAACTTCCCAATTTTTATTGCTTTATCCAGCAACATTTTAAAATGTTGTCAAACACTTTGTTTTAGAGAAATAAGAATGTTCATTGTTAAAAAAAGAAAATTAATAAATAAAAAAAAAAATGAAATAGCTATAATCTTATTCTAATAATCTAAATATTATCTATAAAAAAAATAAATAAATTAATTTGTATTTATTATTTTTGTTGTAGCGAAAATACACTTGCTACTGTTGCTTTGATTGATTCCAGTTATATTTACTAGATATAAATAACAGCCATCGATGTGGATTTTGGGTTCTCTCCAAACCATCGGTACGCCAAATTTCAAACTTTTTCTTTTCCCTATAGTCCACTGGCGTAAATGTTCTGTACAAGCTCTCTTTACAATGCCACTAATAGTATTTCTGTTATCTTTTAATGTGTATTCTCCGCATATGTAACATCTGGATGATTTACACAACTTAAATTCATTAATTATCAACTTCAATCTATCGTGCACGGCTAAGACTCACAAACTGACCTCAAATTTAGTTGAAGCGTTGAAATGAAGGATGGCATAATCCAATGACGAAGTGGGGTTTCCCAGGTCAAGCAGGAATGAAGTGGCTTGAGTCAAGCAGGTGGTTTTATTTCCTTTTTCACAGTTATCTCAAAACTTTGAGCTGATAGAAAAAATTTCATATTTAGACTCAGCGCCTCAAATATAGCTAAAATCAGTTCCAAAATCGAAGGCATCAAAAAAATTTTTTTCTCTTGTAGGTCTATGTAATCAACTTAAGTCCTCTCTAAGCACTGTCTACAAATTATTATCTCTGATATTCCCATTTTCACAGTAAATTATAAAAATTATTTATAAAAATCGCTCAATATTTTTTTTCAAAATTTTATATTCTTGCTGTTTTTCTTTTTCTCTTTTTGTATAACAAATTTCAAGTTAAACAAGACACTGGACCATCAAAAAACTAACTCTGCTAATGGTAACTGTACCACAGTCTATGGCAATTCCTAAATCAAATTAGTTAACGTTTCCAAATTAATTTATTTATCAAAATCAAATCGGAGGTAAAGTTTATTGAATTGCCTTCCAATGTTTAAGATTGGATAACACCACTATTCTGTCAAATTTATTAATTACGTTAAATATGTTCTTAATTTATTTATCATTAAAATAATAACTTGATTAATTAATTTAAAATGACATTGCTAATTAATTAATTATCACAACAGATTATTTCGCTTTTGCGATACATGGCTTTAGCAGATTAAAGTTATTTTTAATGATAATTTCATTGGAGTTTGGAGGCATGGCTTTATCTCAAATATTGGGTAATCTATGTAGGATTTCCGATAGTAAAATTTAATTAGATTGATTACATTTTGAAATAAATTAGAAGTTAAAACAATGAAATCGATAAAATGAGTTTTGGCCATGTTTCTTCAGAAATAGACCACTGTACACTACCTCAGCTGTGCATATCCTCCACTTGGTACTCCCAGGTAACCAAGTTACCTTACTGTTTTCGCGGCAAATCACTTGACCATGAATCATTTATTTCTCTTTTTAGGGTATGTAAACGATTAAAAATTGAAACTTTTTTGTTCTATCCTTAATAAATAGATGCTTTGTCATGGCTATATAAGACTTTTTTTTAAAAGTTATTGTTTACAAAATAAAAATTAAAAATCCATTAAATTTTGTCATCACTAATAGTTACTGGATATTCTATTATTGTGAAATTATAGAACCATCAAATAAAATTTAGTTTCATTCAGCCGTTTTCAAATAAACAAGCTAATAAATTTCGCATGAATTTTATCGCCACCTACTGCTAAAAAATCTTACTAAAAGTCGGTGAGGTTTAGCCTATATTAGTATGGGATAGAGATAACCTTTCTTAATTAAAGCAGCCATTGTGCCTTTTAATTCATTGCAAATTTCGGTTCCAGACGTTGATGAGAAATCAAATGATTTTGTTAGTAAATTTTCCTAACGTTTTCTCGAGTTTTAGAAAAGTAAAGGGTGATCCTTGCTTAATTAAACTCGATCCTAACGCTAAACCTTATTCTGTATCATATCCCCGCTAATCTCATGCTGTGTAAATTAAATTAAGCCAAATTCTTTTCTAATTTGGATGCAGCAAGTGGCTGCTGGCAGATTTCCCTCGATGAAAGGAATCAAAAGCTGACAACATTTATTACACCATTTGCGAAATATAATTTTAAGCATTTACGGTTCGAGATCTCGTGAGAACCAGAAAACTTTCAAAAAAGAATGTCGGAGGCAATTGAAGGTTTAGAGGGCGTTATTAATTTAATAGATGTTTTTCTTTGTTATGGGTACACTGCAGAAGAACATGATCGTAGACTTATTACACTCTTAAGCCGCCTTCAAGGATATGGCATCATACTTAAACAAGAAAAGAAAAGATAAGCTGAAATTGTTAAGGCATCTTTTAGATAATGGCATTCTTAAACCTGACGCTGACACTGTAAAGGCCATTGCTACAATGTCTGCTCCGAAGAATCAAAAGGATTTAAGGTTTTTCTTAGGAAAGATTAATTATTTAATGAAATTTATTCCCCATTTTTCAGATCACGCAACCCCATTACGAGAATTATTAAGTGATAAAAATACTTGGTTGTGGACAGTCGCGTAGCCAGAGGGTCCGGATCCCCTTCCCCGAAATTACAAAATACTGTTACTTATTCTTATCTGTAAAAAAAAATTGCATAAACCTATTTGAATTTTATTTTTTAAACAATATATAAAGGCATAGAACTTATGTTCTCACGGACGAAAACTAATAAAAAAAAAGGAAATAGGGAGGCGAAATAACACACACGAGTGCTGGAGAAAGACTGCTTTATTCTGTCTTATAATCCTCTATATATAGCATTAAGCTCTATTTACATTCCTGATATAGGATTACATGTAATATTGTCATATACGCTATCTTAACTCCCCCCTGCCAGTTTATGAACACTCCTCATAAACTTATACAATGAAACAAAACAAAAACAACAAAAGGAAATACATTATAAAAAGAAATACATTATAAAAAGAAATACATTATAAAAAGAAATACACTATATATACAACAAAAAACCACTATAAAAAGAAATACACTATAATACAAAAATAAACAAACTTTCTCATCCTGGTTCGTCCAGTCACACAACTGAAATAAAATATTGCCTTTGGTTTATAATTTACAGATTGCCTACATCTTTATTTACAACACTTAGGAGAAAGGATACTCCCACATTAAGGTGTCGGGCTTGGCCCCCTCACAGGAATTTTCAATTGCTCCACATGGACGTTTCGTCGTTTTCGTGGGTCCCGAATGCTCTGGATCGTGACAATGTTGTGTTCACGAATTACGATCACTTTGAATGGACCCTCGTATCTGATTTTGATTTTCTCCGTTATGTCTTTTATCCCCACATTTTCACGAGTTATTCTGCTATGTTTTTCGGACTCGACCCGGCGTCGCGTTTTTCCCCACACCCTCACGATTTCTACCTTATTAGTCGCCAGCCTCTCCAAAAATTCCTCGTCTATTGCGGTTTCCCCAATATTCCTCCTCCTGTCGTGCAGCCCAAAGAGTGCTTCGAAAGGGGAAAATCCCGTCACGGAGTGTATAGAGTAATTATAGGCTGCCACGGCCCGTGGCATGGCCACATCCGCGTCCAAACCCTTGTCCACGTGGTACACCCGAAGGTGGTTCCCCAACGTGCTGTGTAGTCGCTCTATTCCTCCCCTGCTCTTAGGATGTCCCGGGGTATTGATGTGCCAGGTAATGTCCAGTTTCTGCATCTGCTTCTTTACCTCTGCATTATCAAATTCTCTTCCTCCATCCGACGATATTCTATCCGGTATTCCGTAGAACTGAAACCAGGTTTCCAGAGCTCCGATTACTGCATCTGCGGACCTCTCTTTCACGGGATGGGCCATAGCGACTTTACTAAATACGTCTATGACTGTTACCCACTTGAAACCTTTCCAGGTGAACGTATCTACCTGCAAGTCGCTGAGTGGTGCGTTCGGTGTTGGCTTCTCTTCCTGTATCCCTTTTAGTGGATGGCGAGCGTACTTCGTAGTCTGACACACTTCGCATGTTCCGACTATGTCCTCAATCGTCTTCCTCATACCCCACCAGAAATACCTCCTTTTCAGCGCCTGCAACGTCTCGTTCACCCCACGATGATTTATCTTCCCCTGGTGGTACGCCCGTGTGACTTCCTGTTGCTGTTCGGGGTCTCGGATAGATTCAACCATCAGCTTGCAGCGGACAAACGTTCGGTCAACACCTATTTTTTCCGTCTTCGATAATCGTTGAATCTTCTGCCAGAGCGACTCGTTCCCTACGTATAGGTAGTATGTTTTCCCCGGTTGGGAGGCGTCCTTCAACACTCTGGATATTTGCTCCTCTGGAATGCCAGGCTGTGACCAGATGGTCCTGATTTTGCATCTGTTGTCCTGGGCGTAATCAATCTTTGTCAGGCCGGAGGTCCTTGTTTTCCAGATTATCTGGCGCTTTTTCGGGTTGACGATTTCTTCCCTTCCCTCCATATCTGTCGGCCTTCCACCCTCTGAACTTTCTCCCCCTGTTGACTCCCGTTCGGCTTCTGAGTTCTGCGATCCTCGTTCTCCTTCCCTCTCCGGCGTCCATTCGCTCACGAATTGTCGGGTGTCCCCCGGGTTGTCCCCTCTATCTTCGTCTATAGCGTTTATTTGAATGGCCCGTGACAACCAGTCTTCCACCACATTTTCTCGTCCTGACTTATACGTGACTTCCATGTTATATTGGCTAAGGAGCTCTTTCCAACGTGTGACCCTAGCGGATGACTCCTTCCCAGCTTCAGCTTCCCTACCCAACGGAATGGTCGGTGATCTGTGTTCACCTTAAATTTCCGACCAAAAACGTACGGCCGGAAGTGTTCCACTGCCCACACTATACCGAGAAGTTACCGTTCTAAGGTACTGTACCGAGCCTCCGTGTCCGTAAGTCGCCTGCTTGCGTAAGCCACCGGTTGTTCTCCTGCCTTTCCCTCTTGTGACAAGACTGCCCCCAAAGCGTAGTCACTTGCATCTGTGGTAATAGTAAAAGTTTTGGTAAAGTCTGGGAACGCCAGTACCGGTCTTTCCTGTAACCGTCCCATGCATCTCCTAATATTATCTTCGATTTCCGGGGTTATTACGATATGCTTGCCTTTTCGCAGCAGGTTATTGAGGGGTGCCAAATACTCCGCCATCTCCGGAACGAATCGGCGATAATAATTTAGCGTGCCTAGCAACCTTCTAATGCCCTTTACATCTCTTGGTATTGCCATGTTCCGAATCGCTTCCACCTTCTTTTCGTCTGGCCGAATCCCTTCCTTCGAAATGGCATGCCCTAAAAAATTAATTGTCTCCTGGCCTAGGGTCGATTTTTCTTCCGAAAGCTTCAGCCCGAATTCCCGTAGCCTGTCGAATACCTTTCTCAAGTGCTCGACATGTTGCTCCTCGTCTTTGCTAAAGACTAGTAGGTCATCCATATATATCTGGCAAAATGCCTCTTCTAGACCTCTTAGGAACTCATCCATGAATCTCTGGAAGGTTATTGGTGCGTTTTTAAGGCCAAACGGCATCCGCGTGAACTCGTAATGTCCCCGCTCGAAGGAGAATGCTGTTTTGTGTCTGTCGTTGGGGTGCATCCTTATTTGATGATATCCCGCCTTCAAATCCAGGGTGCTGAAGACTGTGGCCCCGCTCAGTCTGTCTAGGATATCCTCGAATCGGGGAATTGGATACTTCTCGTCTAAGGTATTGTCATTTAATTTCCTGAAGTCGACGACTACTCTGTACTTCTCGGTCCCATCTGCGGATTTCTTCTTTACTGCCCATAGGGGGCTGTTGTACGGCGATGTGCTATCTACTATGATGCCTTGGGTCTTGAGATTTTCGAGCTCCTCCCGTATATGTTGGCGCATAGCTTGTTGGTACCTTCTTTCTTTGACATATGTCACCCTCTCCTGTATCAGTGGAATTTCATGGACTATTCTCCCCGTAGCCCCCAATATTTCGCCATCCGTAAAAAAAATATCCGCATATTCTCGCTTTATCGTCTGCCTCCAATGCTCCGTCTGTTTGATCGCCCCTACTCTGATCTTGCCCCATGGCCGGCCCTTTCTCGCCCTATATCTTTTCCCGCCTATTCGAATGTCCAATCGCTGACCCCGATTACGAATCCTTGTCCCTAATTTACCTAACAAATCGCACCCTATTATCCCTCCGTATTCCCTCGGCATGCTCTCCACTATGTGAATCCGCAGGGTCCCTTCCCCGGCTACCCATCGATTAAGCTCCAATTCTACTTCTCCCTCTACTCTACAGGGCCCACCCAAAGTGATCAATTTACACTTACATACCTGTAATTGGGATATTCCTTCTCCTTTACAAATTTGTTCTAGAGCTTCGCGACACATAATCGTATTTGAGCTCCCCGTATCTACCAAACACTTCACTCCACACGCGACACTCACAATTGGCAATTCCACGCATCCATTCTCCACATTATTTATGATAGCGTGGTTGCCGCTCTCCTTCCCCTCTCCTCATTCTTCATCTCGTCTGCCTCTTTCCGCTGACGTTCTTCTTCCTCCGATCCTCCTACTGCTCCTACCTCCTCGGACTCGGCCTTCTCCTGGTTCACTTACTTCCTCTTCCGTTCCCGACGATTCTGAATACTCCTCCGTTTCTGACGGTGTTCCTCTCTTCTTCCATACCCTTTGCGCATTTATTTCCATGGGTTCCCCGCGGACCATTTCTCCTCGTCTACTCATGTAGGGACATTGCCTCGCAATGTGCCCCTCATTCCCGCATTCAAAACATTTTGTGCGAGGACATTGAGCTACCAGGTGTCCTATTTTCCCGCACCCGTGGCATTTTCTCTCCTCTCTTGCCCAATTCTTTCCGGGTCTTTTCTCCCTCGCCGCTATTCTCTCTCTCCCACCGAACTCGGTATCTCTTCTCTTCCAAACCTCCGGTCTGGTTCGGATCCTCCTATATGTCACCCTACTCCATCCTGCTTCGACACCCTCTCCGTGTTGGGCCTCTTCGTCTCGGGCGCTTGCATCCATCATGTCCTGGGCCCACTCTACGAAGTTTTTCTCCCGGGGTAATCCATCCTTCTTTCCCGTGTCCCGTGCCAATTGCACCTTCAGTATCGTTGCCAGGAACCCCATCCTGACCTCTACCTCGGCTGCATTAACCGTCTCCCTCATCTCATCCGTTATCCGGTTAAACCGTGCTAATAGCGATCCAGCATATTGTCCGTTCGTCTGATGAGGTTTTCTTGTCTCCCGGAACATCTGGAGTATATCTTCCTCTGGGGCCCACCGGCCTCCTCCATATGCCTTCTTCAGTCTATCTTTTACGACGGTCCATGGCGTATCCTCGTCCGCCTGTATTAGGTTTAAAACATTCCTCTTGACCCGACATACCAGGGCGGCTTTCAGAGCGCTCGCGTCCATCGGGTCAATTAAGTTTTCGGCCGCCTTAGCCTCTATCCGCGCCATCACGCGGTCGCCTCCCTTGAGGAAATGATTCAGCTCCCCAACGCCGCCGTCGAATCGTTCCAGGTCCGACACGGCCTTTCTTAGATCTTGGGATGTCGCCGTCCTCACCTTCAGCCATTCCAGCGCGTTGGCGTGCGCCGATGCCAAGGTCTCCGTCGGCAGCGGCGGAATTTCTGATGGTAGTGTCAGGAGTGGCGCTCTCAGTACTCCATCCGTCATTTTGCGTCCGTCTCGTTATCTTTATGAACTAAAAAAAAAAGAAAAAGAACAGAAAAGAGACAAAAAGAAAAAAAAATTCTTATCTTCTTTCCTCCCGGGTTTCAGCGGCACTTATGTTCTCACTAATAAAAAAAAGGAAATAGGGAGGCGAAATAACACACACGAGTGCTGGAGAAAGACTGCTTTATTCTGTCTTATAATCCTCTATATATAGCATTAAGCTCTATTTACATTCCTGATATAGGATTACATGTAATATTGTCATATACGCTATCTTAACTTAGAAAATATTACTTACATGGATAGAAGACCCCCTTACCTTCATGGTTGGGTCGAGCGCTGTGCGACTTGAGTTCAGCAGAACTTCTTTTCGGAAGAAGGTTAAAACGACCGTACCTATCTTAGACAAATAGCTCGAACCAACTTGGCCGGATTTTGCTAAATACAAATGGTGGAATAATTCCAAAATCCGCCATATGGAAAATTTTGATTATCGACACCAAGCAAGGGAATTAAGGCAGTTGAGTCGGGGTGTAAAATTGTGGATTCAGAATTTTAAGAAAATATGGAACCATTTTGAGACAGGGGAATAACTCGAGAGAATATTTCATTGATGTGGCGGGAAGAAGCTTTAGAAGAAATCAAATATATTTTGTTCCTTGTCAAAGAAGATTTTCTTCCAATATTGCATCTCCAAAAGAAAGTACTGAAGAGAGGGAGGAATACTGAGAAGGAGTCAGAGAAGAGGAGAGCTGCGACAATGGGAGAGGGATGGACATAGGATCAGAAGAAGGATATAGAACCAGAAGTGGGAGAAGAGTCATGATACCTAAAATGCCCAACCTTTGAGAGATGAAAGGGTGTAAATAGGAGATATGTTTGTATATTTATGAGGTTACAGTTGGGTTTATTGTGATAATACTATGCTTAAAGTATAAAATAAAAACGCTGCAAATTGTTACACAATGATTTAATATTTCCAAATAGTAATATTTCAAAAATATCTGGTCTGTCTATTCACAGGACTTTCCGAATTGCTTTGGTTTACAGTTCAAATAATTGGAATACCTTTCAAATGAGCATTTGGAGTGTTTCGGATGAGTGCCGAACTGGGAGTATTAAGAAGAAACTTTGTCAATGTAAGTAGGTTAGGACATTTAATCAGAAGGTAAAATAGTACTTAGGAAACATTGGACGTGCACTTCAGTGGGAAAAGAAAAAGGAAAGACTAAGGAAGCTGAAGGAAGTGCAGAAATAATCCAAGGAACGATAAAGTAGAGAGATGCGAAGAAGTCAGAAGCCTGATTGATAAGTCAAGAGGCCTAAGGTCACGAGGAATAGCAGCGCCGGAGAATTAGTCTACGAAGTTCATTTCGCCAAATCTCAGCTTATACTGGTTCGATTTACATAATTTTTGGTGTATTATTTTCAATAATAGACCTTTGGAATCGACCAAGGAAAAAATTTGTGTAACCCTCCTCCCCCTCAAAATTTGAGGTTTTACGTTTCAAGATAAAATAAAAAAAAAAATCCGTCCGTCCGCCATCCGCCGTCCGCGGCTTTTCTCCGAGACTATTTGACAGATTGTCTTGAGATTCGGTACCAATGTCACAGGTCACTCCGGGATGATCCTCGGTATTCGACATTACCATCCGTCTGTTTGGTTAAAAATGGCGGCCAATTAGAGATTTCATAAGCCCATAACTCAGCCATTTATAAAGATACGAGAGAAAATGTAAGGTGTTTTGGAATCAGCATAACAAGGCATTAAATATATATATATATATATATATATATATATATATATATATATATATATATATATATATATATATATATATATATATATACATACACACACACATATAAAATCTGTATAATTACAGATGAAAGATCTCATAAGCCCATAAATCGGCCATGTATAAAGATAGGGAGAAAATGTAAGGTGTTTTTGAATCATCATAACAAGGCATTAAAAAAAAATATATATATAGAGATAGATAGATAGATAGATAAAAGAACTTTATTCTGGGACTAGGTCCCTTAAGAATAACAAGAAGGAACCAATAAAACAGTAACATTATCTGGCCATAAGACTATAGAATACAGACCAATTAATTTTTACAATATCTTCAGTAAAATAAATAAGCAAATAAATAGGTTTTTTTATCGAAAAAATATAATTAATTTGAACAAAACAAAAAAAAAAGAGAAAAAAAAACAAAACAGAGAAAATGAAAAATACAAAAATAATGAATTGATAAGCAAAGTTTGTACATTAAAATCTATTATCCACTTCTGATCCAGATGTTAATCCTAAACTGAAATTTCGCAATTAGAGAGCATCATTTTGGAGAGAAAGAAGGTGTTGGAAAAGAAGAGATTTGAATGAGGATAGAGAAGAAGCATGGCGGATATTAGAAGGAAAGGAATTCCAAAGGGTAGAGGAGCGGGCGAGGAAGGAGCGTTCGAATGTTTTGGTTCTGTGGGAGGGAGTATGGAGGTCAGAAAGGCGAGATCTTGTTTTCAGTGCGTGGACCGAGGATTTGAATTGTAGGAGGCTGTAGATGTAGGAAGGATGGTGGGTGGTGATGGTTTGGTATAGAAAAGATCCGAGGAAATATTGTCTACGGTTGCAGGGGAAGAGCCACTCCAACTCGCCGTATAGGTGGGACACATGGGCCCGTCTCGAGGTACCGAAGACAAATCTTAAAAAGCAGTTCATGATCCGCTTCAATCTGTCCTCGAGCACATTCGAGAGGCCCCCGTATGCCACACATCCGTAGTCAAAGTGAGGAAAGATAATAGAGGACACAAGGAGTTTGCGGGTAGGTTGTGGGAGAAGATGTCGAGAACGATGGAATAATTTAAGGGTACTTATTGACCGTCGGGAAATTTGGGCAATGTGGGGTTTCCAGGAAAGGGTTTGGTCGATAGTAATACCCAAGTTTTTGATTGAGGGGCTGAACGTGACGGGGTGGTCATTTAGGATTAAAGTAGGAAAGGTGTCATTGGATCTGAGGAGGGAATTGGAACCTATGACAATGGCCTGAGTTTTCATAGCGTTTAAACTTAATCTGTTCAGGTTTGCCCAGGCACTGATTCTATCTAGGTCTTCCTGGATACTGGCAAACGCTACTAATAGCTCAGAAGGAGGAAAGGATAAATAGATTTGGAAGTCGTCGGCGTATAAGTGGTGGGAACAGTGGTGGGATAGGGGTTGATTAGGAATGGTAACTGCTTGAGTCCGATCGGAAAGGAAAGATTTGAACCATTGGATAGAGCTGTTGGAAAAGGATAGTGATTTTAATTTGGTAAAAAGGATAGAATGGTCCAGAGAATCAAAAGCTTTAGAAAAGTCAAGGAGTATTAATACAGTTAATTTTTTTCGGTCCATAGCAGTATGTATATCAGTTGTGATTTTGACTAGCGCGGATTATGTGGAGAAACTGGGACGGAAGCCGGATTGGAGAGGATCAAGTAATTTGGACTTTTCAAGGAAGTTTGATATTTGTGATTGGACTATTCTTTCTAGAGGTTTGGAAAGGTTAGAGAGGATGGAAATTGGGCGATAGTCTTTAGGAGATATAGGATTGAAGATTTTGTTAATAGGATGGACTAAGGCTTTTTTCCACGAGGTAGGAAATACTGAGTTTTGGAGGGAGAAATTATAAATGAAGAGAAGAACTGGAAGGATTTCGGGGAGACATAATTTTAACAATTTAACAGGTATTCCATCAGGCCCAGTGGAATTGGTGTGAGATTTCATTATGGATGAAATAAGATCGCTAGGGGAGATGTAGGAAAAATAAAAATTATCAGAGTTGAATGATGGAACTAAGGAAAAGCAGGAAGGAGGAGTTGGAGAAGTGTTAGAGGAGGCTGATAAAAAGTATGAATTTAATTCATCGGGTGAAACTGGGAAGACTGGTGAGGGAGAGGATTTACAAAGGGAGAGTTTGCGAAGGAGTTGCCATTTTGATTTAGCATTGGGAGCAGAGGAGAGGGCTTCATGATAGTGGTTGGATTTCGCTCTCCTAACAGTTGCCTGCGTCAAATTGCGGAGTACCCTAAACGCTTGGTAGTCGTCTGCTAGCCTAGTGCGTCTAAAGCGTCTACGGGCTGCCTCACGCCTTCTTTGCATATCTTTAATTTGTTGACACATCCAAGGAGCAGGCGGCCGACGGAAAGTAGAGGTTTTGAGTGGGGCATGGGTATCAAGGATGTGGATGAGATTAGAGGTGAGGGTATCGACCATGGAATCAATGGAAGAACAGGAATATATTTCATTCCACTGCAGCGTTTCAAGGTCAGGTAAAATATTTTCATGTGTGAGGGCGTCTAGGTTACGGAAAGTTATGGTTTTAGGGAGGATCGTAGGATTTTCGATATTGTAGGATATTTGGATTAAGTCGTGAGAGGACAGAAACGGGACAGGTAGTTGAGAAAAGGAAAGGAGATTACGTTCTGAATCGATGACATGCAGATCCAACCAGGTGTCGGACCGGCAAATGTGGTGGGTGGGAGAAAATGGGACGATGAAGAGATGGAGGGAGAAAAAGAGATTTTCAAGGTAGAGTCTGTCGTTGGAATCAGATAGGAGATTGGTATTAAAATCACCGGAAATTATTATATTGTTGTAGAGAGGAACATAATTGTAGAGAGTTGATTCAAAGGATGAGTCGAAAGGAACCAGAGGAGGGCGATACACCACAGTGTGTAGGAGAGGATGTGCATTGGAGGAAATTTCAACAATAAGGAATTCAATATGAGGATGATCGGATGGGGATGAAGTTTCTAGGATTCGGAATTTCAGGCTGTTATGAACATAAAGACCGACTATATATATATATATATATATATATATATATATATATATATATATATATATATATATATATTGTAATATTTAAGTGCGGTTCACCTCCGATGCGCCCTCTGGTGGTCGGTCGCTTCTCTAGCTGTCTGTTACCTTAGACACACCGCAAGGTTACCTGAGTTGTGAGAGGGATCACTCTCGGTCAAATAATTCACCTACTCTCCACTATTCTCCTCGATCCTGAAGTACTTATCAGAAGGGTGAAAAGATAAAAGGGTTGAAAAGGGGTAGCTTGCCAGTGCGACGCTGCACTTACCCAGTTGGGTGGCTGCCGGGGTTAGTCCCAAGGGATACGTATGGACCTCGGCAGCTGTAGGCGCTAACCAAGCAAGCAAGGAAGCCCGGGAGCAAGGGTTCGAGCCCGACTACCCGAGGGGGGAGGGGAAAGACGGGAGGCCGAGTGCCGGGGTACGAGCCCGACCACTCAAGGAGGAAGGAAGGTATAGAGGTGTCGAGTGCCGGGGTGTTAGCCCGACAATCCCGAAGGAAGGAAAGAAGGATAGACGGGATGGCCGAGTGCCGGGGTACGAGCCCGACAATCTCGAAGGACCCTGAGGACCGGGGTACGAGCCCGACCACTCAAGGAGGGAGGGAGGGAGGGAGGGAGGGAGGGAGGGAGGGAGGGAGGGAGGGGGAGAGGGAGAGGGAGAGGGAGAGGGAGAGAGGTAGGTAGGTAGGTAAGGGTGGAAAAGAGAACACTGGCGGACAGCCACACGTGGTCTTGCCAAGCTTCGACCCGGAGGTGTTCTGATCTGGCCTTTAAATCGGAGCTCTATTTATACCAATCTGCAATGACTGCTGGGTAATCTCTATTTCGAGAAGTCTAACTTATAATTATTTTTCTCGGCCATATCAGTACACCTTTTGGTCTTATTTTTATAAGTACAATATTCATTACAGTACATCTTAAAACACATTTAAAATAAGTAACCATCTTATATATAAATTAATCGTCGATAAAAACAAAACCTACTAAAAGTATAGTGAGTTAGTTCACTTGGTGGCGGGTAGATGGCGCCCTCAACCCACTCTTGCAGCCCACGGCTCGCCTCATTTCTATGCCAGCTCTCGACGGAGAAGGTCGTTTAGCAGCTGGCGGGCGGCCTAGTTCGGCCGGCGGTCGCCAGATCGTGCTGCTACCCCTTTCCCGTAGTCCACAGCCTTTGATCGAGAAGGTTCTGCCGGCTTGATTAACAGCTGTTCCGCGTGTTACAATGAATTACATTATCTTTAGTATTTAATTCAATTAACGTGTTCTTTTAAGATATATCACGTATAAATTGTGAATGACACAGCAGAAGGGCCTTTTTAAAGGTATTATATAATAAAGAAAAGGGCCCTATTTTAAGATGCTACAATATATATATATATATATATATATATATATATATATATATATATATATATATATATATATAAATATAAAATCTGTATAATTACCGATTAAAGATCTCATAAGCCCATAACTCGGCCATTTATAAAGATAGAGAGAAAATGTATGGTGTTTTGGAATCAGCATAAGAAGGCATTAAAAAAAAAAAAAAAATCTATAATAATTGCCGATTAAAGACCTTACATACCCATAACTCGGCTATTTATAAACAAAGAGGAGAAATGTAAGGTGTTTTGGAATCAGCATAATAAGGAATTAAAATAAGAAGAAAGAAAAAAAAACGAAAAATAAAAAAAATCTCTATCTGTAAATGCTTTTGGTTTATTATTTTCAATAATAAACCTTTGGAATCGACCAAGGAAAAAATTTTTGTAACCCTCCCTCCTCAAAATTTGAGGTTTTACGTTTCAATATACGTAGAATCCAAATATCGAAAAAAAAAAATCCGCCGTACGCCGTCCGCGGCTTTTCTCCGAGACTATTTGACCGATTGTCTTGAGATTCGGTACTATTGTCACAGGTCACCCCGTGATGATCCTCGGAACTCGACATTACCATTCGTCTGTTTGTTTCAAAATGGCGGCCGATTAGAGATCACATAAGATCATAACTCGGCCATTTATAAAGACAGAGAGAAAATTTAAGGTGTTTTGGAATCAGCATAACACGACATTGAAAAAAAAAATTATATATATATATATATATATATATATATATAACTTAAGAGCTTCAACACGCGAAACATAAAAAAAAAGAGGAAATGGGGAGATAAAGCACTCACACGAAGGCTGGTTAAACACTAACTTTATTCAGATTCTAATCCTCTATATATACTATTTACAATGTTTACAATGCTAGTTTAGAATTAGTATAGATCTGTCTAATAAATCTTGTTGCGAAAGAGAATTAAGACAGGGAGACACGCTAGCGTGTACCCTGTTTAACCTAGCAGTTGAAAATGCAGTAAGAGACGCACGAGTACAGACCACAGGCACTATATATACAAAAAGCGTCCAAATCTTAGCATACGCTGATGATATATGTATTGTTGGAAGATCATCGGCAGCAATGAGGGGCGCGTTTACTTCCCTTGAGACAGCGGCAAGAAAAATTGGACTTCAAATAAATGAAGAAAAAACAAAATATATGACGACAGATAACCGACAGACTGACCCAACCATCAAAATTGGCGCTTGGAACTTCGAAAAGGTAAATAGCTTTAAGTATCTAGGTTCAGTAGTAACAGCGGACAACGATATTAATCAGGAAATAACACAGAGGCTCGTTGCTGCGAATAGGTGCTACTATGGACTCCTGCAGTATATGAAAAGCAGATCGCTGTCTAGATCCACAAAGGTGAACATATACAAGGTACTAATACGCCCTGTACTGACATATGCGTCAGAAACATGGACAATGACTAGGGCCATAGAGCGAAAACTGTTGGTGTTCGAGAGGAAAATTCTCAGGAAGATATATGGCCCCGTTAAGGAAAACAACGAATGGAGAATCAGACACAACAGTGAACTTTCTGACCTCTATAAAGAGCCCGATGTTGTCAAATATATAAGAATAACTAGGCTTAGATGGGCGGGTCATGTCTTACGGATGGATGATAATGTAGTCCCGAAAAAAGCATTCAATGTCGAACCAATTGGTAAGAGGAAAATCGGAAGACCAAAACTGAGATGGCTCGATTGTGTGAGTGGTGATGCCAGAGCTCTGGGCATCCAGAGTTGGTGGAAGGACGCACGAGATAGGGAGAGATGGAAGAAGATTCTTGAGGCAGCCAAGATCCAGTAATGGATTGTCGCGCTAAGGATGATGATGATGATAGTTTAGAATTAGTGGCTATACTAATGTAAGTCCCAACTTAACTCCCCCCTGCCAGTTTACGAATATCCTCGTAAACTCAAAAAACAAAACAACAAAAATAAACAATTGTACAACAAAAATAAACTGGAAACAAAATAAATAACTAAAAATTACAGCTTATTCTATATACAAAACTAACTTAATACTACACAAAGTATAAACTAAGGCAATTCATCCGACACTATATACAAAAACTAAAAAATACACTTTTTCCTCTAGAAAAACGTATAATACACTTTTATGGTCTGGGTTCCCCTACTGGAACCTTAAGTTGCTCAATATGTACCGTCCTCCGTTTTCTGGGCTCCGCCAGACTCTGAATAGTGACAATATTGTGTTCCCTAATAGTAATCACCTTGAATGGACCCTCATACCTACGAACTTCCTTTGCGCGATTTGACATAATTTTTCTATAAACAATAGTGCCTATCTTAATATTGCCCATAATATCCCTTACACCTTCGTTCCCCCGCGCTACTCTCTTCCTTTTCTCCGCGACCATTCGCCCATGCGCTTTCTCCCACATTCTCTCGAGTTCCACTCTATTCGTGGCTAGTTTTTCCGCAATGTCCTCGTCCACAGCCGTATCTCGCTCGTCCCTCCTTCGTGCGCGTAAATCAAAAAGGGCCTCGAAAGCGGAAAACCCAGTAGCCATGTGTATAGAATGGTTATACGCTGCTATGGCTCGGGGCATCGCCTCATCTGCTTCCAACCCCTTATCTGCGTGGAATACCCGGAGATGTTCCCCCAGGGTGTTATGGAGCCGTTCAATCCCCCCCCCTACTCTTTGGATGTCCGGCCGTATTCCAGTGCCATGAAATTCCCAGCCTTTTCGTCTCCTGTCGTAACTGGGCGTTGTCAAATTCCTTACCGCCATCCGAGGTGATCGTATCTGGCACTCCGTAAAACTGGAACCATGTTTGGAGGGCGCTACGAACCGCTGCCGCCGATTTCTCCTTCACCAGGTGGGCCATTGCTGTTTTGCTAAAGGTGTCCACTACTGTCACCCATTTAAATCCTCTCCACGTAAACGTATCCACTTGAAGGTCCGTTAACGGCACCGTAGGCGTCCTCGTCTCGGTTTGTAATCCTACGGGGGGGTGCCGGTCATACTTAGCCGTGTGGCAAATGTGGCAGTTACGCATAACCTCTTCTACCGTCTTCCGCATCTCTACCCAATAATATCTTCTTTTCAATGACGCCAACGTCTCGTTGATTCCGCGGTGGTTTGTCTTCTCTTGGTGGTAAGCGATCGTCACGTCTTTTTGCTGTTCGGGATCGCGGATGGTCTCCACAATAGAGCGGCATCGGATAAAGGATCTGTCTATCCCTATTTTTTCATTCTTCCACAAGTTGCGGATCTTATCCCACACCGTTGCGTTGCCGACATATAAATAATGGGTCGCGCCTACCTTCGATGCGTCTTTCAACACTCGGCAGATTTGCTCCTCCTTGACTCCCGGTTGAGACCAAATAGTGACGATGGTATGTCTTTCGTATTTGGAAAAATCCATTTTTACAAGTCCCGTAGTCCTTGTCTTCCATATGACCTGTCGAGCCTTGTCGTTAATTATGTCGTCCAGCTCCTCCATCTCTGCTGGTCTCTCGTCCCCTGACTCGTCATCCGAGGGGTCCCCATTGCTTTGATGGTCGGTCCCGCGTTCTCCTTCCCCGTCTGGCGTCCATTCCCGCACGAATCATTGTAAGTCTCCCGATGCTTCCCCAGCCTCTGTTTCCACCATATTTACCTGTAACGCTCGAGATAACCAGTCCGCTACAACATTATCTTTACCTGGTTTATAAGCTACTTCCAGATTGTACTGGCTTAGAATCTCCTGCCACCGTGTGACTCTAGCTGAGGTCTCCTTCAGATTGCCCACCCACAACAGAGGACGATGATCGGTATGTACTTTAAACCTTCTCCCGAATATATACGGCCGAAAGTGTTGCACTGCCCATACAATTCCTAGTAATTCTCGTTCCAGTGCGCTATACCGGGCTTCCGCATCCGTAAGCCTCCTGCTAGCATAAGCCACAGGTCTTTCCCCACTCTCACCCTCCTGCGATAGAACCGCCCCCAGTGCATATTCGCTGGCATCCGTGGTGATTGAAAATGGTTTGGAAAAGTCTGGGAATGCGAGGACTGGCTCCGTTTGTAACCACAGCATGCATTTTCTAATATTCGCCTCAATCTCTGGCGTAATTCTAACCGTGCGCCCCTTCCGCAATAGTTCGTTCAGAGGTACCAGATTTTCAGCCATCTCCGGGACAAATCGACGGTAGTAGTTTAAAGTTCCCAACAGTCTCCTGATCCCCTTCACATCGCTAGGCATTGCCATTTTTCCTATTGCCTCTACTTTCTTTCCGTCTGGTCGTACCCCTTCCGCAGAAATCACATGTCCCAGAAAATTAATCTGTTTTTGACCCAATGTCGATTTTTCCTGCGATAGTTTCAGCCCAAACTGTCGTATTCTAGTGAAGACTTGTCGCAGATCCTCTATATGACTCGCCTCTCTCTTACTAAAAACCAGGAGGTCGTCCATGTATACCTGGCACATGTTTTCGTCCAGTCCACGCAAAAATTCGTCCATCAGTCTTTGGAACGTTTGAAGCATATCTTCTTCTGGGGCCCATCGCCCCCCTCCATAGGCTTTCTTCAGTCTTTCCTTAATTACCTGCCACGCGGTATCCTCATCCGCTTGAATCAGGTTTAGAACACTCCTTCTGACCCGCCGTGCTAGGGCCACCCGTAACCTTTTGGCATCTGATTCTTCTAGGAGGTCTACTGCTACCTGGGATTGTATGCTGTTCATAATCCCGTCCCCGCCTTTGAGAAAATGATTTAACTCCCCCACATCTGCGTTAAATTTCTCTAAGTCGGAAATTTCTCTTCTGATATCTTGTGCATTTGCCTTTTTGAGCTTCATTCTTTCTAATTCGTTCGTCTCCTGTGCGATTCTATTCGCCTCCTGCGCAGCTAAGTCCGCTCGCGCCATTGTTAGAGTTGCTGATGACAATGGCGGGAACTCGGGATTCACCGATTCTGGCTGTGAAGGCTCCAGCGTTAACGTTGCTGGCCTAAGGATCTCTCTTTGCCCTTGTTCATTCATTTTTTTAAAAAAAGAGTGAGAAAAATAGAAATAAAATTGATAAGTAACAAAATCAAAATATTCTTCCGTAAGAAAAAAAAGGAAAAAGAAAAAAAATTCTCACTGCGAACTGCTAAAAAAGATCCCGGGTTTCGGCACCACTTAAGAGCTTCAACACGCGAAACATAAAAAAAAAGAGGAAATGGGGAGATAAAGCACTCACACGAAGGCTGGTTGAACACTAACTTTATTCAGATTCTAATCCTCTATATATACTATTTACAATGTTTACAATGCTAGTTTAGAATTAGTGGCTATACTAATGTAAGTCCCAACTTAACTTATATATATATATATATATATATATATATATATATATATATATATATATATATATATATATATATATATATATATATATATACATATAAAATCTGTATATATATAAATATATATATATAAACATCCGTCCGCAAAATTTACAAAACGAAATAAAAATCATTCAAAACGGACCATTATTAGCTGAGATATAGCGTAAGGAACTTCGACTGATTCTCCTGGCGGCTAGTAATCCGGCTTCCTGACTTATCTATTGGGCTTCTGACTTCCTCGTATCTCTGTTTTATTCTTCCTTGGATTATTTCTTTACTTCCTTTAGCTTCCTTAGTCTTTCTTTTTTTTTTTTTTCCTACTGAAGTGCACATCAAATATTTCCTCTGTATCATTTTACATCACAGCCTAATTACATTGACAGAGTTTTTTAAGTTAACACTTCCAGTTCAGCACTCTCACGACGATCATCTTGTGAAAAGCTTCAAAGTTCTTTTCCTTTGGTGCCTACTGCTAATTTTTTTTTACTAGGACAGAATAGATATTTTTGAAATATTACTAAGTGGACATAATAAACCATTCTGTAATAATTTGCAGCGTTTTTTCCTTTTGTAGGGAATTTCATCAGCTTTCGTTTGAATATAATAAGACCATCAAAACACTGCTGATTCCAAAACACCTTACATTTCCCCTCTATCTTTATAAATCGACGAGTTATGGGCTTATAAGATCTCTAACCGACCGCTATTTTGAAACAGACGGATGGTAATGCCGAGTTCCGAGGATCATCCATGGTTGACCTGTGACATTGGTGCCGAATCTCAAGAAAATCGGTCCAGTCGTCTCGAAGAAAGCCCGCGGACGGCATGCGGCGGACGGTGGACGGATTTTTTTTATTCAGTATTTGGATTCTACGTATCTTGAAACGAAAAAACTCAAATATTGAGGGAGTTACAAAAAAATTGTTCATGGTCGATTACAAAGGTCTATTATTGAAAATAATAAACCAAAAGCATTTACATAGGTTTTTTGTTTTCCTTTTTTTTAAAATCTTGTCATGCTGATTCTAAAACACCTTACATTTTTCTTCTATCTTTATAAATGGCCGACTTATGCGCTTATAAGATCTCTAATCGGCATTTATAGATTTTTTATTATTAGATTATTTGTTTTTGCCTTCTTTTTTGTCGTACGACTGGGGTACGAGCCCGACCACTCAGGAAGGAAAGAAAGCCGAGAGCCAGGGTACGAGCCCGACTACCCGAGGAAGCCTGAGGAACGGGGTACGAGCCCGACCACTCAGGAAGGAAGGAAAGAAAGCCGAGAGCCAAGTTAGTTCCAAGGGATAAGCATGGACCTCGGCAGCTGAAGGCGCTAACTAAGCAAGCATAGGAAGGTGCAAGGTGAGAGCGAGAGAGAGAGAGAGAGAGAGAGAGAGAGAGAGAGAGAGAGAGAGAGAGAGAGAGAGAGAGAGAGAGAGAGAGAGAGAGAGAGAGAGGTATAGGTAAGAGAGGAAATGAGAACACTGGCGGTCAGCCTGACAAGTCGACCCTAAGGTATTCTCATTAGGCTTTTTTTTTTTTTTTTTTTTTTTTTTTTTTTTCCAATCCCTCAAACAAAAAAGAACATTAATAAAACAAATAATTAGATAAATTATAAATTTCATGTACTATACCTTTTACTACCTGTTGGTATTTGAAGGTCTGATGACTATATACAATTGGAATGATATTTCCCAGTCAGGGAATTTTCTCATTATTTAGAGGTGAGGGTCCTCTTCTAGTTGTTTGTTAAATAAAAATACCTACTACTAAAAACTATATACAAGATTAATAATGATAATATTTACAATATTTACATGGTTATATTTACAAAGGATGGATATAAGAGAGTGATGCTGGGGTGGGACTAGGAAGTAGGCAGGACGGGGCGATGGGATAGGATATTGGGAGTGGGGGTGCTTTAGAAGCGGCTTAAAGTATGGTGTTGACCAGGTTGAGTGGTCCCTTTCGGCCCTGCCATCTGACAGGAAGGGAGGATGGGGTGATGGCCCGGAAGAGTGGGTTAAATGAGGCAGGGATGTTGTCAAAGAACTTTATGTGTCTCCTTGTGATGTGCTGTTGAACAGTGTCGAGTTGTAATTCATTGTGAATGTGTGCCATGTTCCGTCTTTCGAGAGATGTTCGTTTTGTGATTTTTTGTAGGACGCTGTTTTGGTATGTTTGGAGGCTGAGGGGTATAGGTAGTGCAGGATGGGGGCACCGTGAAGCAGTGTAGGCCTAAGGATGGCTTTGTAGATCAGGATCTTGAGTCTGAGTGACAGCCCTGGTGAATAGAGTAAGTGATTTAGTTGGTGTGTAGTGGCTTTGGCTATCTGTATCCTGTGTTTTGTGTGAGCTGTAAATGATAGGTGTGATTCCAATATCATACCGAGGTATGTTAGCTGTCTTTTATTCTGTATAGTTTGCCCATTCAGTTTTGGCTGTTTTTTGAGTGTTTTCTTGTATGAAAATGTGATTGCATCAGTTTTTTGTGTGTTTATGTGGATATTAATGTTTTTAAGTTGGTCTGTGATTTTTTGGGCTACTGTTTCGGCCTTGCGCATGGCGTGATCTGCATTCATGCTTGCTGTATATATAGCAGTGTCATCAGCATATGCAGCGATTTGTACATCATCAATCTTTTGCCCTACTATATGGGCTGTGTATATGCTGAAAAGGACTGGCGCAAGGACCGAGCCCTGGGGAACACCACAGGTAACTGGGCGCGGGGTGGAGATCTCAGTTTTGACACGGACAGAAAAAGTCCGGCCACTGAGGTATGAGCCAATAATGTCGACCAGTTGGTCCGGGAATCGGTGAAGCCGGAGTTGATCAATTAAGGTGGAGTGGGATACAGAATCAAATGCCTGTGTGCAATCTAACGAGATCATTGCTGTAGCAAGATTTTTATTGAGGTTTTTAGCTGTATCATACTGTAGTTTTGCTACGTGATGATAACAGCTAACGCCGCGAGAGAACCCGGTTTGTTCCGGGGGGATGATGTCATGTGTGTCGCAGTGTTTTCGGATGTGGATAAGAATAAGTTTCTCATATATTTTTGAGATGTGGTTGAGGAGACTGATGGGCCGGTATTCTTCCGGTACCGCTCCTCGTTTTTTGGGTTTGAGAAGTGGAACAACTATAGCATGTTTCCACTCAGTAGGGTAATATCTCAGGCGTGAGCATGAGTTGAAAATATTGAGGAGAAACGTATGGGCTTTTCTGGGGAGTTGTTTGAGTAGGACATAGGGTATATTGTCCTCTCCTGTTGATTTGTTTCCCTTCGTATTTCTCAGGGTTGCAGTCAGTTCTTTATAGGATGAGAATATGGTCTGTGTTATATCAGTCGGTGGACTGTGGTTGTAGATGGTGGTGGTGCGTGCTGAGTCTCTATCGACGTAGTAGTCAGCAAGTATGGTAGCCTGATCTGCGGGAGTGAGAAGCTCATCGCCTCGTTGTATTCTCACCGATTTTGATTTGGTGTTGTGGCTTCTGACTAGTTTCCAGAAGTTTTTGGGGTCGTAATGGGTACGGCGTAATTGTTCGTGCCAGAGGGACGTTTTCCACTGCGACATTAGAGAGGTGATTTGTCTGGTGAGACTGTTTATGATAGGTCTGTATGTTGGGTCTTTAGTCCTATACCAGCAGTTTTTTATGTTGTTTCTCTGTTTAATTAGTGCGAGTATGTGTTTAGGTGGCTGGCGTAGGTGAATGGGAGTGGGGTTGAAAGTGGGTATCGAGGTGTATGCGGCATCGCGTATGATGTTTTGGAGGGTGTTTATGGCATTGTTTATGTCTTGAGTGTTTGTGAGAGGTATGATGTTGGGCGTGTTACTGTAGACTGTGTTCTTGTATAGTTTCCAGTCTGCCTGTGTAAAGTTGTATTTGTGTTCTGTTGGTGGGATTCTTGTTGTGTCACGGCCGAGATGATAGATAACGGGGATGTGGTCGTTGTCACTGAATTCTATTGTTGTGCAATCTGTGAATCTGTGTGATTGTTGTGTGAGTAACAGATCTAGTGTAGATGTGTACGCTGGATTTGAGTGATGTCTGTATGTGTAGGCGTTGGGGTGTATGACTGTGTATTTTGTTTTAGTGAGGTGAGTACCTAGTGCATTTGGCTTTGTGCAGTTCCAAGTGTGATGTTTAGCGTTTAGGTCCCCTACGATGATGTGTTGTCTGTCTGTTTCGGTTTCCCGTAAGAGTGTTTTGAAAGTGTCGAGTTGTGCTCCCGGTCTTCTGTATATACATGTGATTTTGTATGTGTCTTTAAGTTTTACTTGTACAGTGACGGCTGTGTGTTTTTCGTCATTGAGTGTGTTATTGTTTATAAGTTTAGAGGGGACGTCAGAACGCACCAGAAGTGCGACGCCTCCTTGTGCGGAGGTTTGTGGGTCTAGTCTGTAAGTTTGATAACCGTGAAAGTGTATTCGCGTTTGCTTGTTAAGTTTTGTGTCTGTGAGTGCGACAACTGATGGCCTATGAGAGGCCAGGAGGGATTCCAGCTCGAGCTTACGCTTTACGAGCCCTGTTATGTTATAGTTAAGGATAGAATGTCTATCCATTAACTTTAGCTGCGAAGGCTTGTTGGAGCACGGTGTTAAGCGTGCTCATGACAGTATGGAACATGGCCTTCATGTCACTAATCATAGTGAGTCAACCCATGCGGGTGTATCCGTGGACGGCTGAGGGGTTGGGGGTGGGGGTGTGGGTGCGGGTGGGGGGGTTGGTGTGGGGGTGGGTAGTCTGTTGAATAGGACTCCGGCGTAAGAGTTCGGGGCAGAGGTGGTGGTGGGAGCAGGAGATGCAGTCTCCTGGGTGTTGGTTGTAGGTCTTATAGTGACCTTTGTTTCCTTCTTTTTAAGAAGGATTTGTCTGTTGGGGCAGTCGCGGTATGAGGCCACATGAGGGCCACCGCAGTTTGCACATTTGGGTGGGGTGTTACGTGGACATTCATGCGTCTCGTGGTTTTCACCACATCTGACGCATTTTATTATACGCCCACAAAAGTTTTTTGTGTGGCCAAACTCCTGACAGTTGTGACACTGTCTAGGGCCGCTTATATTTTTCAGTTTTTCAACTGAGTAACCCATGTGGTCGATTGGACCAACTTTTTCCATATCCTGGAGGGTCGTTTTTTCATCGGTGGTAACGATGATGAGTGGGAGGTTCCTCTTATTCCCACTCTCGTCTGTTTTTTGCATCCGCCAGATGCTTTTGAACCCGGGTAAGGGGGCCTTTAGTGCAACCTCAATAGAGGCCACTGAGTGGTTGATATCGAACCCTTTTAAAATGTATTTCTTTAAGGGTTTGGTGCCTCGGGGTGCGTAAGAGTGGAAGTCGATATCAACCGACTGGTAGAGAAGGGCCCAGATGGCGTCATAATCTGCCTTAGTTGTAGTGAAAATTTTATTTTCGTTCTTATTAGAACGAATAATGAATGAGGTGATATTCGCCTCTAAGAGGGCCTTTCTTAGTTCCACCGATGACATCGGTGGACTAATCACAATCGGGGCCGGTTTGTACGGCTTTTGATTGGTTGGTGGGGTAGCTGGGTTGGGTGTTTCTGGCTGAGAGGCGGATGGGGCGTTAAATACACCAAATCTGTTAGAGGTGGTTGTGGCTGGTTCCTCATTGGTCGGCCTGGGGACAAATGTTAATTTTCTTTTCAGGTTTTTAAAGCCTTCGTTATCGGTGAACGGAATATATTTCCGTTTCAGTTTCTTGGGGGCCTGATTGGTGCAGATGAAGTTGAAGCAACTTCATCTTCAACCATAGGTGTAGGCTGGGGCTGAGTCATGTTAAAAATAAAAGTCTAACTAAACTTTTTTTTTTTTTTTTTTTTTTTTTTTCCAATCCCTCAAACAAAAAAGAACATTAATAAAACAAATAATTAGATAAATTATAAACTTGATGTACTTTACCTTTTACTACCTGTTGGTATTTGAAGGTCTGATGACTATTTACAATTGGAATGATATTTCCCAGTCAGGGAATTTTTCATTATTTAGAGGTGAGGGTCCTCTTCTAGTTGTTTGTTAAATAAAAATACCTACTACTAAAACTATATACAAGATTAATAATGATAATATTTACAATATTTACATGGTTATATTTACAAAGGATGGATATAAGAGAGTGGTGCTGGGGGGGGGGGGGACTAGGAAGTAGGCAGGACGGGGCGATGGGATAGGATACTGGGAGTGGGGGTGCTTTAGAAGCGGATTAAAGTATAGTGTTGACCGGGTTGAGTGGTCCCTTTCGGCCCTGCCATCTGGCAGGAAGGGAGGATGGGGTGATGGCCCGGAAGAGTGGGTTAAATGAGGCAGGGATGTTGTCAAAGAACTTGATGTGTCTCCTTGTGATGTGCTGTTGAACAGTGTCGAGTTGTAATTCATTGTGAATGTGTGCCATGTTCCGTCTTTCGAGAGATGTTCGTTTTGTGATTTTTTGTAGGACGCTGTTTTGGTATGTTTGGAGAGACTTCAGGGCTGAGGGGTATAGGTAGTGCAGGATGGGAGCACCGTGAAGCAATGTAGGCCTAAGGATGGCTTTGTAAATCAGGATCTTGAGTCTGAGTGACAGCCCTGGTGAATAGAGTAAGTGATTTAGTTGGTGTGTAGTGGCTTTGGCTATCTGACTAAACTAAAACTAGCACTTCACTTATAAAAGGAAAGAGTACTCACGTGACTCCGGGAGCACCAGAACGGACCGTAATGAAGGCACCACTGGAGCACCAATCACAGGCCGCGTCGAGAGCACCAGTTGTCACTAAGGGCTGCTTGCCAGCGCAACGCTGCCCTTTACCCAATATGGTGATTTACTGAGGTTAGGTCCAAGGGATAAGCATGGACCTCAGTAAATATCGGGCGCTAAGCTAAGCAAGGGTTGAGAGAGTCTTGAGAAGAGTAGGTCTTCAGCTTGCATTTCTAAAGCTAGCAGCCTTGGCAGAAGGACCTATCCTGAAGACCTCTCTCTTCAGGATAGGTCCTTCTGCCAAGACTGCTAGCTTTAGAAATGCTCCGCTCGACTGCTCCACTATGCTCATTAGGCCAGTAAAACGGAGCTGTATTTATACTAGTGCGCAATGACTGCTGGGTAATCTCGATTCTGAGAAGTCTAACATATATATAATTTTCTTGGCCATATCAGCATACCTTTTAGTCTTATTTTTATTTTTATAATTACAATATATATCACAGTACATTTAAAAAAACATTAAATGTTGATAACTATATTACATATAATTTAGTTGTTGATAAAAAACAGGTATGCTGAATTTCAGTGAGTTAACTGGCTCGCCTAGTTCACCTGGTGGGACCTAGATAGCCCTGCCAACCGACTCCTGCGTTCCACAGCCTTTGTCATTTCTATACCGGCCTTAGATGAAGGAGGTTCTCCCTAGCGCTGGCTCGCCTAGTTCACCTGGTGGGACCTAGATAGCCCTGCCAACCGATTCCCGCAGTCTACAGCCTTTGTCATTTCTATACCGGCCTTCGATCAAGGAGGCTCTTCCTAGCGCTGGCTCACCTTACAGCTGTTCCGCGTGTTTTAATAATTTTTTGAATTACATTGATTTACAGTATCTAATTAAAATAACGTGTTTCTTTAAAAGATACCACGTATTAATTACAAATGACATAAAAAGGAGGGCCTTTTTGAAGGTATCATACAATAAAAGAAAAGGGTCCTTTTTTTAGGATCTTACAATATATATTGTAGCATCTTAAAATAGGGCCCGTTTTCTTTATTATATAATACCTTTAAAAAGGCCCTTTTGCTGTGTCATTCACAATTTATACGTGAAATATCTTAAAAGAACACGTTAAATTAATTAAATACTAAAGATAATGTAATTCATTGTAACACGCGGAACAGCTGTTAATCAAGCCGGCAGAACCTTCTCGATCAAAGGCTGTGGACTACGGGAAAGGGGTAGCAGCACTATCTAGCGACCGCCGGCCGAACTAGGCCGCCCTCCAGCTGAACGACCTGCTCCGTCAAGAGCTGGCATAGAAATGACGAGAGCCGTGGGCTGCGAGAGTGGGTTGAGGGCGCTATCTATCCGCCACCAAGTGAACTAACTCACTGTACTTTTAGTAGGCTTTGTTTTATCGACGATTAATTTATATGTAAAAGGGTTATTTATTTTTAAATGTGTTTTAAAATGTAATGTGATGAATATTGTACTTATAAAAATAAAAATAAGACCAAAAGGTGTACTGATATGGCCGAGAAAAATAATTATAAGTTAACTTCTCAAAATAGAGATTACCCAGCAGTCATTGCAGATTGGTATAAATAGAGCTCGGATTTAAAGGCCAGATCGGTCGAGCAGATCACAGATCAACACTCGAGCATTCTACAGCTAGCAGCCTTAGGAGAAGGACCTACTCTGAAGAGCTCTCTTGCAAGCTGAAGACTTACTGTTCTCAAGACTCTCAATCCTTGCTTAGCTTAGCGCCCGATATTTACTGAGGTCCATGCTTATCCCTTGGACCTAACCTCAGTAAATCTCCCTATTGGGTAAAGGGCAGCGTTGCGCTGGCAAGCAGCCCTTAGTGACTACTGGTGCTCTCGACGCGGCCTGTGATTGGTGCTCCAGTGGTGCCTCCATTGCGGTCCGTTCTGGTGCTCCTGGAGTCACGTGAGTACTCTTTTCTTATAAGTGAAGTGTTAGTGTTTAGTTAGACCTTTATTTTTATAATGACTCAGCCCCAGCCCACACCTATGGTCCAAGATGAAGTTGCTTCAACTTCATCAGCACAAACCATGCCCCCCAAGAAACTAAAACGGAAGTATATTCCATTCACTGACCACGAAGGCTTTAAAAACCTTAAAAGAAAATTAACATTCGTCCCAAGGCCGACCAATGAGGAACCAGCCACTACCACCTATAACAGATATGGTGCATTTAACGGCCCATCAGCCTCTCAGTCAGAGACACCCAACCCAGCTACCCCACCAACCAATCAAAAGCCGTACAAACCGGCCCCGATTGTGATTAGTCCACCGATGTCATCGGTGGAACTAAGAAAGACCCTATTAGAGGCTAACATCACCTCATTTATTATTCGTTCAAATAAGAACGAAAATAAAATTTTCACCACAACAAAGGCGGATTATGACGCCACCTGGGCCCTTCTCCACCAGTCGGTTGATATCGACTTTCACTCCTATGCACCCCGAGGCACCAAACCCTTAAAGAAATACATCTTAAAAGGGTTTGATATCAACCACTCAGTGGCCTCTATTGAGTTTGCACTAAAGGCCCGCTTACCCGGGTTCAAAAGCATCTGGCGGATGCAAAAAACAGACGAGAGTGGGAATAAGAGGAACCTCCCACTCATCATCGTCACCACCGACGAAAAAACTTCTATCCAGGATATGGAAAAAGTTGGCCCAATCGACCACATGGGCTACACAGTTGAAAAACTGAAAAACATTAGCGGTCCTAGGCAGTGTCACAACTGCCAGGAGTTCGGCCACACCAAAAACTTCTGTGGGCGTATCATAAAATGCGTCAGATGTGGCGAAAACCACGAGACGCATGAATGCCCGCGAAACACCCCACCCAAATGTGCAAACTGCGGTGGCCCTCATGTGGCCTCATACCGCGACTGCCCCAACAGGCAAATCCTTCTCAAAAAGAAGGAAACAAAGGTCACTATAAGACCTACAACCAACACCCAGGAGACTGCATCTCCTGCTCCCACCACCACCTCTGCCCCGAACTCTTACGCCGGAGTCCTATTCCACGGACCACCCACCCCCACACCAACCCCCGCACCCGCACCCACACCCCCACCCACAACCCCCCAGCCGTCCACGGATACACCCGCATGGGTAGAGGGCCTACTCGCTATGATTAGTGACATGAAGGCCATGTTCCATACCGTCATGAGCACGCTTAACATCGTGCTCCAACAAGCTTTCGCAGCTAAAGTTAATGGATAGACATTCTATCCTTAACTATAACATAACAGGGCTCGTAAAGCGTAAGCTCGAGCTGGAATCCCTCCTGGCCTCTCATAGGCCATCAGTTGTCGCACTCACAGACACAAAACTTAACAAGCAAACGCGAATACACTTTCACGGTTATCACACTTACAGACTAGACTCACAAACCCCCGCACAAGGAGGCGTCGCACTTCTGGTGCGTGCTGACGTCCCCTCTAAACTTATAAACAACAGCACACTAAATGACGAAAAACACACAGCCGTCACTGTACAAGTAAAACTTAAACACACATACAAAATCACATGTATATACAGAAGACCGGGAGCACAACTCGACACCTTCAAAACACTCTTACGGGAAACCGAAACAGACAGACAACACATCATCGTAGGGGACCTAAACGCTAAACATCACACTTGGAACTGCACAAAGCCAAATGCACTAGGTACTCACCTCACTAAAACAAAATACACAGTCATACACCCCAACGCCTACACATACAGACATCACTCAAATCCAGCGTACACATCTACACTAGATCTGTTACTCACACAACAATCACACAGATTCACAGATTGCACAACAATAGAATTCAGTGACAACGACCACATCCCCGTTATCTATCACCTCGGCCGTGACACAACAAGAACCCCACCAACAGAACACAAATACAACTTTACACAGGCAGACTGGAAACTATACAAAAACACAGTCTACAGTAACACGCCCAACATCACACCTCTCTCAAACACTCATGACATAAACAATGCCATAAACACCCTCCAAAACATCATACGCGATGCCGCATACACCTCGATACCCACGTTTAACCCCACTCCCATTCACCTACGCCAGCCACCTAAACACATACTCGCACTAATCAAACAGAGAAACAACATAAAAAACTGCTGGTATAGGACTAAAGACCCAACATACAGACCTATCATAAACAGTCTCACTAGACAAATCACCTCTCTAATGTCGCAGTGGAAAACATCCCTCTGGCACGATCAATTACGCCGGACCCATTACGACCCCAAAAACTTCTGGAAATTAGTCAGAAGCCATAACACCAAATCAAAATCGGTGAGAATACAACGAGGCGATGAGCTTCTCACTCCCGCAGATCAGGCTACCATACTTGCTGATTACTACGTTGATAGAGACTCAGCACGTACCACTACCATTTACAACCACAGTCCACTGACTGATACAACCCAAACTATTTTTTCCTCCTATAAAGAACTGACTGCAACTCTGAGAAACACGAGGGGAAACAAATCAACAGGAGAGGACAGTATACCCTATGTCCTACTCAAACAACTCCCCAGGAAAGCCCATATGTTTCTCCTCAACATTTTCAACTCATGCTCACGCCTGAGATACTACCCTACTCAGTGGAAACATGCTATAGTTGTTCCACTTCTCAAACCCAAAAAACGAGGAGCGGCACCGGAAGATTACCGGCCCATCAGTCTCCTCAACCACATCTCAAAAATATATGAGAAACTTATTCTTATCCACATCCGAAAACACTGCGACACACATGACATCATCCCCCCGGAACAAACCGGGTTCTCTCGCGGCGTTAGCTGCTATCATCACGTAGCAAAACTACAGTATGATACAGCTAAAAATCTCAATAAAAATCTTGCTACAGCAATGATCTCATTAGATTGCACACAGGCATTTGATTCTGTATCCCACTCCACCTTAATTGATCAACTCCGGCTTCACCGATTCCCGGACCAACTGGTCGACATTATTGGCTCCTACCTCAGTGGCCGGACATTTTCTGTCCGTGTCAAAACTGAGATCTCCACCCCGCGCCCAGTTACCTGTGGTGTTCCCCAGGGCTCGGTCCTTGCGCCAGCCCATATAGTAGGGCAAAAGATTGATGATGTACAAATCGCTGCATATGCTGACGACATTGCTATATATACAGCAAGCATGAATGCAGATCACGCCATGCGCAAGGCCGAAACGGTAGCCCAAAAAATCACAGACCAACTTAAAAACATTAATATCCACATAAACACACAAAAAACTGATGCAATCACATTTTCATACAAGAAAACACTCAAACAACAACCAAAACTGAATGGACAAACCATACAGAATAAAAGACAGCTAACATACCTCGGTATGAAATTGGAATCACACCTATCATTTACAGCTCACACAAAACACAGGATACAGATAGCCAAAGCCACTACACACCAACTAAATCACCTACTCTATTCACCAGGGCTGTCACTCAGACTCAAGATCCTGATTTACAAAGCCATCCTTAGGCCTACATTGCTTCACGGTGCCCCCATCCTGCACTACCTATACCCCTCAGCCCTGAAGTCTCTCCAAACATACCAAAACAGCGTCCTACAAAAAATCACAAAACGAACATCTCTCGAAAGACGGAACATGGCACACATTCACAATGAATTACAACTCGACACGGTTCAACAGCACATAACAAGGAGACATATAAAGTTCTTTGACAACATCCCTGCCTCATTTAACCCACTCTTCCGGGCCATCACCCCATCCTCCCTTCCTGCCAGATGGCAGGGCCGAAAGGGACCACTCAACCCGGCCAACACTATACTTTAATCCGCTTCTAAAGCACCCCCACTCCCAGTATCCTATCCCATCGCCCCGTCCTGCCTACTTCCTAGTCCCCCCCCCCCCCCCCCCCAGCACCACTCTCTTATATCCATCCTTTGTAAATATAACCATGTAAATATTGTAAATATTATCATTATTAATCTTGTATATAGTTTTAGTAGTAGGTATTTTTATTTAACAAACAACTAGAAGAGGACCCTCACCTCTAAATAATGAGAAAATTCCCTGACTGGGAAATATCATTCAAATTGTAAATAGTCATCAGACCTTCAAATACCAACAGGTAGTAAAAGGTAAAGTACATCAAGTTTATAATTTATCAAATTATTTGTTTTATTAATGTTTTGTTTTGTTTGAGGGATTGGAAAAAAAAAAAAAAAAAAAAGGCCAGATCGGTACACCTCCGGGTCGAAGCTTGGCAAGACCACGTGTGGCTGTCCGCCAGTGTTCTCTTTTCCAACCTTACCTACCTACCTCTCTCTCCCCCCCCCCTCTCTCTCTCTCTCTCTCTCTCTCTCTCTCTCTCTCTCTCTCTCTCTCTCTCTCTACCTTACCCTTCCTGTGCTTGATTAGTTAGCGCCTTCAGCTGCCGAGGTCCATACTTATCCCTTGGAACTCACCCCGGCAGCCACCCTGACCCAGGGTAAGGGCAGCGTTGCACTATCAAGCTCTCCTTCTTCTTCGAGATTGTCGGGCTAGCACCCCGGCACTCGATACCTCTACACCTTCCTTCCTCCTTGAGTGGTCGGGCTCGTACTCCGGTCCTCAGGGTCCTCCGAGATTGTCGGGCTCGAACCCCGCATTCGGCCCTCCCGTTTGTTTGACCGCAAAGTGTTTGAAAAGTATTGGAAAATCATTTTGTTTTCACTATTGATAAATATAATAGCTATTATAAAAATATATATATTTTTTTGTTCATTTTATGTCACTAATCATTTTCCAAATAAGTTAAAAACAAGTGTTTGTTAGTATATACCTTCCGACCAGAGTTCTAAAATCTATTTTTTATTAAAACATGACTCAAATGTAAAAATACTGCTGCGTCTGTATATACAATTTTATTTTGAAAATTGAATTACTCTTGTTATTTGTTATTGCTTCTTCATAACTGAAGCTGTCAAATCCATATGATGAGCATTACACATACTATCGTTCATCCGATTTTGATAAATTTTTCAGATATTGTGCGAATTGGTGCCTAGATGGTCACATATCAATTTTATCATATTCCATATCCTATTTTCGCATGCGCATGCGAAAATGTATTTTCCTTGGAACATCTATATTTCAATAGCGGCTCGTCCGATTTGGCCCAAAGCTGGAGGAATATTGGCGGTTAATGTAGATTTGATCCTGATTTAATTTTGGCAAATACCATTCATTACTTTCTCTTATGCATGAGCAGAAGTATTTTCCCTGACACACCCAAATTTAAAAAACGGCTAATCCGGTTCAATCCGAAGTTGGAAACTAGTTTAATAATTGTCTAGTATCAATTTTACCTAATTTCCATCTACTAAGTTTAGGTTATCTATTTGCATACGTATTTTCCATGATACGCTCGTATTAAAAACCGCTAGTCTGAGAAATTACCACTTAGTTAGTTTATTTTGGAAAATATCATGGAAACTGTTCTTCCTGTTGTTTTTCAACAAAACAAATGGTCCATGATTTTGACAGAGTCACATCTTCAATAAAGTTATATATCTCGGGAACTATTAGACATGAAGATGTCAATTACCTCTCAAATTAGAGCCAGTTAAATGCACCATAAAATAGTATATATTAATTATCTTCGTAAGAAGAACAGTTACCATGATATTCTCCAAAATAAATTAACAAAGTGGTGATTCATCTTTTTTTGGATTAAAAAAGTATTTGTTGACAGATTTTATCTCGAAAACTATTAGACATAAGGATGTAAATTACCACTCAAATTAGAGGTAGTTAAATGCGCCAGAAAGTAGTTAATAATTATTATGATCGTAGGAAGAACGTGAAAGTGGTGATTTCTCGTCTTTTGGAATTAAAAATTATTTTTTGAAAGACTTTATTTTGGAAACTATTAGACGTAAAGATGTCTAATATCACACAAATTAGAGGCAGTTAAATGCACCATAAACTAGTTTATACCGATTATCTTCGTAAGAAAGCAGTCTCCATGATATTTGCCAAAATAAATTTACAAAATGGTGATTTCTCGTTTTTCTAAAAAAATAATTATTTTTTGAAAGACTTTCTTTAGGAAACTATTAGACGTAAAGATGTATTTTACACCTTCAATTAGAGCTAGTTAAATCACCATAAAGTAGTTTATAATAATTATCTTCTTAGGAAGAGCAATCTCCATGATATTTACCAAAATAAATTAACAAAACGGTGATTTCTCGTTATTTTTACTTCCTTGTACGCAGTAAAGGAGGTAGTGTTATCGCGAAAATTTTCCGTTTCAGATTTAAACGGAAATATCCATTTTGAACATCCCTGAATCCATTTTGACGAGTTTCTTCGTGACGTCTGTATCTAGCACGTCTGTATCGTACGTATCTAGCATAACTCAAAAATGGTTAGCCGTAGAAAGTTAAACTTTTGTATCTAGGATTGCTGTATAATCTAGTTGTGAACCTCCTTTTTTTGGCCACTGAACGATTACCGGAAATGGTACTTTACTTGAAGTTCATTATTGATTTTGTCAAAAATTATATTAAAATATAATGCAAAACTTCTCAAATTTGGTATTTAAGACTTGCATACTAATATAAATAACGTAATAAATTTTGGTCAAAATTGGCAAACCGAAAATGGTACTTTACTTGAAAGTCACATAAGACTTTCATCAAAAATTATATTAAAATATAACGTAAAACTTCTCAAATTTAGTAAATTAGACTTTTATATCAGTATAAGTAATATAATGGATTTTGGTTGAAATTGAAGGTCCGAAACGGGTACTTTACTTGAAGGTCATAATAAACTTACATCAAAAGGTAGATCGACATTTATTACAGAGATCATGTGGTTCGGTGATAAAGGTTATAAACTCGATTTTTTTCTCACTGTAATTAAACAATTTTATTACTTGTTTTAAGTATTAAAATTGAGAGTAAAATAGTTTTTTTCCTCCCCATTTGTGAGCTGAACAAGTCTGCAGTAGGAGAATAAGATATAAGTTAAGCGGTTTCTTCCACTTAAAATGTTGAAACCGTCGATTTCCAATGCTTTAATCTAGTGACATAGACAGTTCTAATGTTGTCACGGAACACGAAGAAATCTCATGGAAACTAATTACCTACTGAAAGAAAACGACATATAATAACGGAATGACATCTTCAGAAAAAAGAGTATGTGTAAGTCAATAGATGGATGTCGCGACGCCGAGTGTCGTTTTTGAGATACTGCCATCTTCGGAAACTAGGAACCAAATTCAGGATCACTTTTTGAGCCACCGATTTATAGTTAAATAGGCGTACAAGGAAGTCATGTGTTGTCAACATCAGATATTTTTGAAAAATATTATCTCGAGAACTGATAAACGAAAAGAGCTCTATCAGAGTCCAAATTTTAGCACATTTAATTTCCTTTATAAAAGTTCAATTAATTTAACTTCTGGCGTGGTTGGTAATTTTCGAGATTCTGAGCACGGAATGAAAAAAGAATGGGAGTATATTATGTGGTGGAAGCATGAGTCTGGGATTAAGATTTATTACTATTATTGGACATTTTTTTACGAGAGGTTCCGTCTTATAAGTCCTCAGGAGAGAATAAAAAAAAGTTAAAAAAAAAAAAATATATTGTTTCTAGCACTTAAATTATTACACTAATATAAGCTCGTTAAAGTAATTAAACTATATGATGTCGATCAAACTACTAACTTTTGCATTTATGAATGCTCATTGTTATGGAAGAAGTTGGTCGGAGGCTGCGGTCAACGACTAACACATTAATAAGTGAGTGTGTGTCTTTGACCGCACCACCGACCATCTTCTTCCTTAAGTATATCTACGGTCAACCAAACTCACTCCAATATAAAATTAATATTCATTGGAATTATTAAAATTATTTGATTTCTTTTAGTTTATTGAGTAATATTACATGCTGTCCCAATAAAGGACAATAGTAATAATGTTTAAAGAGATCATTCACTAAAATTAAAAGAGATCAGAGCATAATTAAAATTATTACTGCTTTAATTAAATATTATTTAAAATGATTAGTGCTATCGACTTCCAGTGGTCTGAGTAAGTTGTAGTAATAATTTAAATTAAGGTAAGAGCCCGACCTTAACTGAAAAGGAAATTTTTGGGGTTTGCATATCTCTTGAACGATCGGAAGTCGACAGCTGCAATCTCATTATAACAGTAATACTAGGTTTTTACAAAACTCATTGTGCATTAGTATAGCTTTCATATTTCAAACATTATTAAATACTACTCTTCAAAATAAAGTCCATTGCTTTCAACTACTTTCACCCATCGTTCTGCCAGTAATTGGATTTAATGCCGGTACCACTCCTTTGGTTTTGAGGCAAAGAACTCTTCACATTCAGTTTTTACGTCCTCGTTATTATCAAAGAACCGAACTTTTAAAAATGAGCCATTGATCTAAACAAACCATAATCTGATGGTGCAATATCTGTGCTATACGCAGGATGAGACAAAACGTTTACGTTTACTCCTTGCAGTTCCGATAATTTTTCCTTGGTCAAGCGAGAACGATACTCAGGGGCATTGTCGTGCTGCAAAACTTAGTTCCTGTTGACCAAAGTGGGGTTCTTTCCCCTCAAAACTGCATAAACTCTGTCTAGCTGTTCACAGTAAAGTTTTGAGTCCCTACTATGCCCGATAATTCAGGAGTAGTACCATGTGGGTCCTGGTTCACACATTCAAGAAGAACGTCATCATCAAAGACCGATGGACGACCTGATCTGTGTTGCGCGGCAGTATTTCGAGGGATAATTGACTCTCCTTCTATGGCACAAATTTCTTCGGCGGCTGCCTTTGCGCTGAAATCTTTTTTCCAGTAATGTCTCAATAGACAGCGAATCACGCTGTTTTCTTCTGACATTACACGTGCGTTTTAAAAATGTAAATGACCCCATAAAGCCATCTCGTCACAAGAAATTAAAGGATTAGTCAAAATAAACATTGACATAAATAGTAGTAACAAACACATTCTTATAGGATAATTATGAGAGTTGGAATTAAGGATTGTGTTCAACCCTTACTTTTGTAAGATCCTAGTAATTGAATTTAAGGTAAGGCCTCGACTTCAACTGAAAAGGATCTGTTAGAGATTTTTTTTATCTCTTGGGCGAATGTAGTGAGCGGAAGTCGACAGCACTAATAATTTTAAATTATTTCATAATTAAAGTAATAATAATTTTAATAATTCCGATGAATACGAATTTTAGAATTTAATACAAAGCAGTTTGTTATCACAAATGGCGCTGGAGGGTGGTAGTGCGGCGACCTTCGGGTAAGTTCGATCCGAGCCATTGATAAAGGCATCCGGATTGTAAAGTTGTACCTTTACAATCAGGGCGCATTATCACTGGCTAGGGCAGAACTTACCGGAAGGTCGTCACACTACCATTCTCTATCGTCATTAGTGCTAACCACTTTCTATTCACTTCTAAAATTCGTATTCATTGGAATTATTAAAATTATTATTGGTTTAATTAAATTATTATTATTATTAAGTTTAATTTAAAATTATTAGTGCCTAACAGCATTAAAGTTATCAGTGCCTCTCTCACCGCTATTGAGTGGTAGTGCGGTATCCTTTGGGTAAGTTCGACCCAAGCCAGTGATAACGCGTCCCGATTGTAAATTTGTACCAAAGTTATTTTATACAACATGATTGGTAAATAAGAAGCACCAAAACTACAAATTATTAACAAGTGCAGGTATTTTAAGAATTAAATTGAATTGAATTAAATTTAAGAATAGGTAATGTTGTGGAATTAAAGTAATATTTTTTCTTAATTTTTCAGATTCCAAGGCGAAAAAGAACCTGAAAGAAGGTAAGCATGGGTAAAAGCTGTGAAAAGAGATAAATGGACTCCAAAAAAGTGTAGCTTTTTATGCAGCCAACATTTTATAGGAAATCAAATTGATTTAACTTAGGTGAGTGGACTAGGGCTGAAACCCAAATCTGTTTGAGGCCTCGTATTTCATTTTTATTTTATAATGTGAAGAGCGTATTTTCAAAATGGCACATATCCATTTTGGAAATATTTTCAGTCATGTGAAAAAATGAATTAAGAGTACTAGTTAAATAATTATCTTAACTTAAATCTTGCAACAGAGAGGTGTTTGCTCAGTTTTGAAAGGAATGAATAGAGGGTTTGATTCAATCTGTCCAAAAACCAGAACAAACACATTGTTTTGTTTTTTTTGTATTATTCATGATTGGTTTTGTATTATCCAAGATTGATTCGTTATTGAAATTCAATGACGAATCAATTATAAGACGCAGTTCTGGTACAAGATAACTGAACAGCTGTTTTTTAGTCGACAGCCCAAATTACTAGAGAACTCCTTAGAATGAAAAAAAAAAACTGTTACCCAGAGGATGATCATTTAGGATCTAGTCAGTGAACACCTAATTATCAGTGATAAAACACCTGAATAGTTCCTTCATTTATTTTACTTACCTGCCAAAACTTCGGAGTTATTTCACAATTTTTTTTCTTATTTTCCTTCTTTTTGGAAAATAATTGCAAATACCTAGGTACATTTAAACTGCAAAATAGGTAATAAAACTGAAAACCTTTCACAACACCAGTAAACATATCTATTTTTCATAATATAATTTGAGCAAAATTTTAAATGCCAAAATGGTATTAGGTAGGTATATTAAAACAAATGGAATTCAAAATTCATCACAAATAAATTCTCCTCTACCTAAGTACGACAGTCACATCTCATGTGACTATTTTTCAGAAAGCGGACGAAATTATCCAATCTTAAGATTGGGGATCAATGAAAAGGTCTTGGCACTATTTTTAAAATGCAGAATAATCAATCTAAAAACTTGAATTTAAGAGTTTCTATTCTAATAAAAAACGGTCAAAATTAATTCATAAATGTTTATGACTATACAAACACTTTATTATTAGCTAAATCTAATTTATTTTAAGTTAGTTGTCTCAAAAATCAAAATCTAAGGTGTTCAATCAGTGGAGCAAACACGTATCTAAGGTAACAAACACGCCTATCATCTGTTGTTTTTACTGATTTTGTTTCATTCTCTTCCTTATTTCATTTCATGTTTTTAGATATGGTAAATATTTTTAATTTAAATTAGATTTGCCGAACTCTTTAATTAAATCAGTTCTATCTTTAATAAAAAAAACATTTTCGCGACATGCTTTCTTGAACGTGAAATCAAAGTAACCGAGGTAAAAATCGGATCCCTATACATAAAACTAATAAATAACCTTTCAATTCATGGAAGCATTTCATCTAAACATTCCTAGGAACTACGTTTTTATTTTTATTTTATTTTACTGTTTCCTTCCGATACAATATTTAAAACTTCTGACATATTTAAAAAATAAAACATAAATGCAAAAAATTCATTAAGAGTGTTACAACCGGGAAATCAAATCATTATAACGGATAAAGTTTCACAGGAAAACCAATAAATGTTTTTTTTTTGGTACTTAGCCCATTACTGTTGTCCAACCAGGAAATAAAATCATTATAATGGATAAAGTTTCACAGGAAAACCAACAAATGGTTTTTTTTTTTTTTTTTTTTTTGGTACTTAGCCCATTACTGTTGTCCAGTTTTCATGTACAGTAAAGAAAAATCTGAAGTTTTTAAAATGATGAGTAAACAATATCGGCCTAATAAAGCACATTGGCAATAAACAATAAATAAAAACAAATAGGGTTTTTGTTCTGTACATTTATTTCAAAGAAAATACAGTCAATAGGTCGAACAAGATAACATAATTAGCTGGTAATTTTTGTCTTATTACTAGAATTTACAACAAATGATACCATTAAAGTGGAAGGCACTTAATAAATAACATCACAACAAGTGTTACTGTAACAGATTTTGACATAACGAAAACCACACAATAGTCTGTATAAATTAATGGCACATATTCTTTTAGGTAAGTGGCAGAAACTAAAAGTTTTGAATGTTGAGAAAACTGCAGAAAATATTAACTCTAAACAATAAACACAAAGCCATTTATGAAAGAAAAACTTGACATTAAACTTGTGACAAGCAATAAATAAAATTACACAATAAAATATGGAATATAATAGCTGTTAACTCTAATTAAGATAACAAACGCTTATAATGCCAAATTAAAAACAGATTTAAATAAATGCCTTTCTTCATTAAGCTGGAGGAACTTTCAATAATATTTAGGGCATTCCATAAAATAAATTAGTTTGAAAACAGGCTTATTATTTCTCCCACATAATTTATGTTCATTCATTGGTGAAAAAGAAAACAGCAATCATTGATTTTTTTTTTTTTATAACGTACATTAAAAGTTTAAAAAAAAATCCAACATTTTAAATGTACATTTCTGTAACATTAAGCAGCTTGAAGACTTTTCTTTAACAGTACAAAACACATAAACTAGGATTTTAAATCAATCTTTGATAAAGAGAGGCTTTTTATAAAAATTATCCATTTTCAAAATCCTATCGGTAGCACAGCTAGAGGTGATGCCCTGCATCATGAAATGAAAATAAATAATTTTTCCATTAGGCCTGTTACGAGGTTTGTTTAAAGATTAAGACTAGGCTATCCAACAAAAACAGATAAATTTAACAGGGCACAATAACTTACAGATTATTACAAAACAGTAACAATTTACTTACATTCTAAATAAAATACAAAAAACTTTAATATCATTTTTTCCTTATTATTCCATGTAATATACCTAATATGTACATAAAAACCAGAATAAGTTATGCAAATAACTAATGTCCTATATTGATTAAATGTATTAATCAGATTTTTAAAATAATTTTAGAAAAATACAATTTGAGCCTTTTAAATATAAACTGGGATTATGAAAAGAATAAAAATGAAATCATACAAATTTAAATAGTTCTATTTCTTAAATAAAAAGTAATTTTAGAAATTTGGTACATAATTACAAAAAATTATAAAAGCATTATTGGACTTATAAAAGGTATAATCCTTACTGCTAGGCATTATGTATATGTGAATGTATGTGTGAGTATATATACATACATATGTATTCTACACACACGCACACATATACTTTATTATGTACACTATAGTAAGTTTATTTGAGGAACAGTTTTTCACCTTACATTCTTTGAGCTCAACTTTTTTACGCTATCTTACCGACCTAAAGATGGTGGTTTACCACCGAAATTGAAAGATGTGGGAACAGTTTGATTTACAAAATTGTAACCTGAAAATAAAATAACAGCATTATAAGTAATAAGTGTAAGTATACATATCTAGAAATAAAATAAACAATATGACCCTTGATTTGCAGCTCATTATGACAATGTTGCACATGAGAAAAAAAAAATGCCAAAGAAATATATAAGTATAGGCTTAGCTTAAAGAATAACCTTGTGGGCATAGCTTAGGCTGGCAGATTACACTAAATGAGAAGAGAGCCTTCCCTCTCTAGATAACTTAAGACAGTTATTTTTCACACATTTGGAAGATGCTGATTACAAGAGGAATGTTTAGAAAGGAACAGGAAAGAAAAATAGATGAGATAATGCAGAAACTATGACAGAAGATCAGTTAAAAAGAAAGATAAGATATTTGGACAAAAAAAAAAAAAAAAACTCATAAAACAAAAAATGATTGGTGAAAAAAAATAAAGGAAGCGGTGAAAGGTCAACAGTTCATCTTGAATATGAAAAAACAACTTTTCCAGCACGCTTATGAATTTTTTTCTCATCAGGTTGCTATATACAGATTTTATGTAAAACAAATATAATTTGTTTCAAAAAACAAACTATTATGCTTGATCTACATGTTACTAGTATTGAAGTTTATCCCAAATATGCTCAATTTTCTTGTTCCTCTAAATCACATTCAACCACCCTTGCTCTATAAGGTCATGCATTATCATCAAGAAGAAAGAATTGTTCGCCTAATTCTTGTGATATAAAGGAAAATAACAGGCCTTATGACATTGACCAGGTATGTTTATACTGTCCAGAAGCTCATTTCTGAACAATACAATATCAACTTTTATTACTCAATATCCCTGGTTTAGAGCATTTTTGAATCTCCTCCATTAAGCCATACTGACTCAGTCATACCTGCATTAACTCGCTGGTTTTGTTCTCTTCACACTCTAAAATGTCAATTGCGATGAAAACAAATTTAGATTCGCCAGTAAATGACGAACAATCTCAGTCCTCATTAGTCCAATCAACATGTGGAGTCCATAGGAGAGGTGCTGCTATCTATTGTTAAAAAAACCCTTCTCGCTGGCCATTTCGCTCTCAAACCGACTTCATGGAGGCGGTTTCTAACTGTTTGAGTTGAAGTGTGGACCCCTGTTGCATCCACAAAAATGCTTTGTAGTTGTCCAGCTGTTGAACCTCATTGTCGAGTGGTCTGAATTTTCAAATATCGACCTTCCTGAAGGATAGTTTTCCAAAGTGGGCGTTCTCCGTAAGTGTACTGAGCACTTATCTGTTCTCCGGGATCGTGACCAGGTTCATACGATAAAAGTATGAGAGCTACCAAGTCTACGGCCAGCATCATGCTGAGAATGGTCTAACTCTAAAAATAGTCCCCATTGATTCACCATTAAGTCTTCGCAAAGACATTTTAAAAAGCTGTCTACTGCATTGATAGTATAAGACGAATATTTATTTCTTTAGGTGATTAAATCCAAATTGGATAAACAACTTTAATTTTTTTCCCATTAATCCTCAAAGTGATAAAATTAAGATAAACATTGTGTATGTGTTATAAAAATAGTTCATTTTTACTGGAAAAAAATTCAAATCATCTTGGTAAAAGAAAATAAATATCTAGATTTTTGTGAATGGGACACTTTAATTTGTGAGAAGTTTAATATTAAAAATAAGATAAAGTGTGGGATAATTTGACAAAATATGTGATTTAAAGAACAGTAATAAAAAAATTAAAATATTCAAAAGTTCTATTTGATTAGGCATTCTAAGTTCTAATTAAAATAACTTTCATTGTGGTAGCTCCGTTCCTCATTGTCATGGTCATAAAATTTAAATTTGAAGGTAAAAAAAGGAGTTCATGTTTTGATGCAGTGCAAAATAAATTTTTGTGAAATTATGACCTGAAAGTTGCTCCTAGTTAGAGAATGACCTTTTTATACCTCCCTCATACCAATTCGGATTTAGGTCGGGGTGATAAGAAGACAGGCACATGTCGCTTATTAGTCCTTTTTTATATTTTGTTCTTTGTAATGAACTTTATGTTTATGAAAAAGGAAATAGTTAATGGAACAGTGATCACATTTTATTTGAAAACTGTTTAGTGACTAATATCACTGATTTTTCTCAAACGTAAAGTTCATGTAAAAGAACAAAATATAACTTTAATCTATTATCACAAAAAAATGACTTATACCCCTTTACCCAAACACCGCAGAATTGAAGAGCTTACTTTTAAAAGAGCACATATCCAATTTGGAAAAATTTTCAGCAAGATGAAAAACTAATGAACTAGTGAAATAATTATCTGTGTTTTTTAGATATATTATTGAAAAAAATAGGCATAAAAAAATAACAACCTAGGAATAATTTTTTTACATTCAAAATTTAAGGAAACACAGCCACATATTTATTTTGGACAAGAGCCTTTTTGGTCTCAACATATGGATTTGTTCTTTTTTGGGGGAAAAAAGAAAAAAAGAAAAAAAAATATATATATATATACTAGTATACCCGAGCGAGAACTCTCCCATTACATATCTTAATGAATCCTTAATGAAATCGAAGTATAAGGGATAAACAATATAATATTATCAAGAAAGTTTATTTAACACACACATTTGGTGAAGCTTTATAATAGTTTATAATGACTATGTTCAAGTAATAGTTAATACTTAATAAGTAATTAACTTGCCCAACTGGAAAGTACCCCCTCAGTTTAACAGTTAAGCAATAAGACTCAGCTATACCACTTTCTGTTTGTAGTATTCTATCATTCATGGAAACATAAAAACAATATTTTATTTACAAAACGTTTTCACAGTTATTAATAAGTTTTTGTTAACAGTCTCAACTGGCTTTAAAAGGTATAAAGTTGCCATGACAACGGCATGTACGCAAGAGGGCATGAGACCCGTGGGGACTTATATCATGCGTTAGCTCGAAAACGGTAGGTTTTTAAGCTTTAAAAAGCTGGACCAATACGCTCCATAGGAGCGTATATGAAAGCCGTAAATATGAAAGCCGGAAAAGGGATCTATACTACCGTAATAATATATAGTAGTGATATATTCCTAGCTATGGAATAATGGGATAAAAAACAACCAATTTATATAAAAAACCAAAAAAACCTTTGATTCAAACATTTTTATTAAAATGAAAAAAAATCACAATCAAATTGGGAGAATTTTGAACAAACATATAGTATTTATTTTTCGCTTTAACAGAGGAATAATAAAACAATATCTTAAAGAAAAAAAAAAGAAAAATAATAAAGAGTAAAAACAGCCAAAACATCTCGAGTCACCTTGGCAGCTAATTATTGTATCATACATCAAACATGGAAATCCTCATTCAGATCACTGAGTAGGTTATCTGATAATAGCAGAATTGAAGAAGTAAGTTTATGTGCCCAAAAGGCAACTTGATGATGTGGTGACATTTTTACCACCTAGTAGATATTATGAGAAAATTCTAGTCTAAAATGTGAACCCTGGATTACATTTTGGATATGTGATCTTATGAAAAAATTCTGTAACATTTGATACAACTGAACATAAATATGTTCCTTTTGAACAGAATATACTTAGCAGCAATGTTGTAGGAGATATATTTGTTCCCTTTTGATAGTAAAACCTAGCTTGAGCCTTGCAAGAGAAAGGGATTTGTAAAATTTTGAAGGGAAATGATTGGAACATTCAAAGCAGTTCATCCAAATTAAATTTAAAAATTGAATGCCTTTATTTGTGACTATTTTTTCTAAGGTGCGTCTTTTATTTTAACTTTCATGTTGCCATCGTCATAGCCATTTGCAAAACAAATACCCTTTTAAAAATAAAATCACTGGAAAAAAACAAACCAACACAAATTGTATCTAATGTTAGTGCTGGCTGTAGGTTGAGTGGGAGTAGTGAGCCCACATCCACCCCCTTGAAGACCTCTCTGTGTTATTCTGTACTCTTTGAGTAAACTCCTAAGTTATTTAGAATAACTCAACAAAACATATGTGATCAATTTTTGAGATGTTTCCTTTAGAGATTGCAAACTGTTTTAAATATAACTGAAAATATCAGTTTACTGATGATGTGACTTTTTCTAATATATTGTTAATAACTCAAATCACTATACCTGATCTATAACTCAAATAAACAATAAATTAGAAATACCTCCACTTTGGACTATTTTCCTACTTTCTGCAGCTGCCTTCCTTTGGTCAGCAAGTACTAGAACTTCCCTCAAAGCATTTCGCTGTTCAGGAGTAAGGTGTGAGGTCAAGGCACTGTACCACATTGGATCACTAGTTTCAAGGGCTAAAAATAATTAAATAACAGAGCAAGATCAGTAAAATATAATGCTAACTACAAAGCTTTTATTAGAAAATATACAAATATATATTTTAATTTGGGATTTAACACCTTTACCCACTCTAATTAAGGCAAAATTAAAATATCTAATATGGTTGAGAAAATCATATTTATTGCAGTTGGAAAATTTTAGATTTTGTCTTCTCCAACATATTGTAACATCCTTGTCTAAGCTTCAATTCAATGTAAACTCTTCTTTTCAAGTTTAAAAATAACGATACTTTTATTGATATATCGAACTGAGCGATATAGTTGAAAAACTATATATATACATATGTATGTATGTATGTATGTATATGTATATATATATATATATTTATTTTTTTCTGTTGGCACTGTAGACCGTGGAGATCCTTGGCCACGTGATTAGTATCATACATGGGAGACTACGCCGCGATTCTCAATTTTAGGTACACTGGATAAGTTCATCACTCCTACGCCCGGCCTTTGTTGTGAGTTGCCTCCAAGTAGGCTGACAGGCCTCACATACCCGGGAGGGGGGGGGGGATAAATTTCTTGAATTATTTATTTAATTAAATTAAATTCATGCCGGTGCCGGGATTCGAACTCACAACCTTTGGGTATGAGTTGATACATATACAATGGATCCAATAAACCCATAATAGAAAATAAAAGACTGTAACTGGAGAAACTAAATTTCATCCCTAAAAACGTCTACAACAAAAATAACTTGTCCATCAATGCAAAAATAAAGCACTATAATGCTGTGGTAAAGCCAGTGATAAATATATAAATATATATATATATATATATATATATATATATCCTCCGCGGAATTGGGTGGCAAGAGCACCATGGATAGCCAAAATCGTGGATAACCCAAAAAAGTTTGTTTTTTGATCAAACCTGAATATATCTTTATATTTATAACATTAACATTTTTTATCCAAAACAAACCAACGTTTCAAAATATTCTTTCATCCTCTAGGTTTTCGTTCTTAATTTGCTTTTTTTTTCAAATATATAATAGTTGGCTGTAATTCTCTAGAGTCTGTTTTTCTATAAATAAATTATTTCATCTATTATGTCCAATATTCAATTTTTTTAAAACATTATTACACTAGGGATTGTCTTTTATGACTTATATCAATGCCACACTTGAGTGTGAGGCTGCAATCTCAAAGAATTTTGGCAGAATTATACAAATTTGTATAGGATTTATGATATTGCGTCTGCATGGGATTACATCAAACCCTTAACACTTGTTAAATCATGGAGAAAACAAAAACGAGTGACTGATTTTTTTAAAAAGGTTTAACTGAACACTTTTTGTACAGAACATATATATGAATTGCTTTTTGTTTACTTTTCTTTATTTTAGTAATTTCTACATAGAGAAAGTTTCTGCTGTACTATACACATTAATATATTTTAAGTTTTATTTACAATAAAACATAGTTTTTATGCTAAAATATTTTTGTTGTTGTTTGCTCATAATTTTTAGTCTTTTTCAGGTTATTCACGATTTTGGCTATCCACGGTGCTCTTGCCACCCAATTCCGCAGATAATCGGGGCTTTAATGTATATATCGATTATTAAATCCCTAAGTCCCCTTTAAAATATTAAAGAAATATCAAAGCCCGAAATATCGATATATCAAACTACTATTTTGATATATTAAAGAAATATCGAAACGATACATATCAATATTCATATCCCTAATGTATTTATGAATCACTTGGTTGAACAAATCTGAATCTCCAACTTTAAAAAAATAATTTAGTACAAATTATTACAAAAATCATTAATGAAATAGCATCATTAGAAACTAGTGCACAAAAGAAAACAACTTACATTGAAGTACTTGCTTAAATATAACATATTCATCTATTTCAGAATCATCTTCATCTAATGGGGTAGTATAAGTTTCTAAAGACATATCCTCAACGGGCTCATAGTCTTCATCATCTTCATCTTCATCTTCACTACCATTGTCCTAAATCAAAGATGATTAAGGAACCAGAAAAATATTTTACAACTTATAATAAAAATGCAATAAGCATGTGTATATGAACTAAAAGTTTTAATCATTCCTGATCAAAAATTAATATATTGGGTCTTCCCATTTCAAGTGATCCAAGTGATCCTGCTTGACAATTTTATAATCAAATGCTTTTTTGTTTGTAGATTCTTACCTTTTTCCTAACTCCAACGGCAGGGCAGTCACTTTTGTTTAACAAAACATGCTATTTCTTGCATTTGTAGGGGGGTTACGTTAACTTATATTACTAAGAACTGGTATAACCAAGGCTGATGAAACAGAAAACCATTTTATTTAGGAAAGAACGGTCTAAATATTATCTTCAGTAAATGTTTAACCCGTTTCTGCCCAAGGGTAGAAAAAGTTATATTATTTTTTGCTTTCTGCGACAAATCTACATTAATTTTTTTTTTTTAATAGAACAGTATAAAATGTATTGAAAACATCAAAAACACATCTTCATATTGTAATATTATGTGAAAAACTGTTTATTTATTACAAATAATGAAAAAAAATTAATTGCGGACAAATAGGCTTTTTCGATGTAATGTGAGAAAGGCAAAACGACTTTCAGTAGAGAGAGGCTTACAATGGGCCACTGAATGTAAAAATTCAAAATTAAACAAGTAAATAAAATAAAAAATAGAGAGAATTGATAGTCTTTCCTTTAAAATTGTTTTCATTGTTGATTCAGAAAAACTGATAGCTTGACTAATATTCTAAATAGCACTGAAATTTAAGTTGATTTTTTTTTTTTTTTGTTCAATAACTTAGCCACTTCGAAAACTAGAGGTACATTTGGACTTGGTTTTTTTATATTTTATCTTTTTTCATAAAAATAAAAATCGCAGAGAGAGCTGAAGAGCTTGTTGATAATGAGGGTTGTCAACTCTATAGACCTTGTAAGTAACTGCTCTAAGATGGTACATTTCCACATGCTGACTTGTACTTTTTCACTTTTCGAAACCACTAGTAGTCGTTCCGATTAACTTTGTAGTTTATCCATTTGTATTCGTGAACTGATACTATTAGCTTTTTTTTATGAAATAGGGTCCAGTTCATAGTAATACAAGTTAACATGAACCCCTACAAAGTATTACTAAGAAAACATCCAACTTACACCTAATATAATACAATAATATCATTTTTCCATATTACACTGGAGTCTCACTAATATGAACATCAAGGGGAACAGAAAATTCTTTGTATAAGTGAATAGAGGCAGATTTTGTATTTTTTTTTTAATAAAGAAAAATCTTAGCAATGTGTAATAATTATTCACCAACAATTTAAAACCTTTTATCGTCACATTTCGGTTGTCACCAACTTCTAATTTTCTCTTTAGAGAATGTTTCTTTTTTTTATATTAATTTTAAAATAAAATAAATTTTTGATAAAGAGTGGTGTGTGCACAACAAAATGACTTTCTATACTGACTAAATTAAAGGATAGGGAGGATTTCGTGAGCTGTAAAGGATGGAAAACACCGGAAGGGAACGATTCATGAAAAACCAAGTGGAAGCGAACACCTTCAGGTATCTACAAACAACGAATATTTAGTTAAAAAGCAGTGGCTTCTTCGTATAAGTGAATAATAATTACACCATCGAATTTCCCTTCATGTAAGTGAATGTTTCATATAACTGAATATCGTATAAGCGAATAATTAATTATATAGGACTAAATGGAGTTTTGCCGGGAATGAGAATTTCTTTGTATAATTGAATATTTGGAGTAAGACTCCACTGTGTACTTCTTTTAGAAAAAAGGAAAAATAGATTAATTAATTTACAAATTTTGACAATTAAGTAAAAGTTATTGGAGTTATATTTCCTATATATATATATATATATATATATATATATATATATATATATATATATATATATATATATACATATATATATATATATATACATATACATATATACATATACATATACACATATACATATATACATATACATATATACATATATACATATATATATATATATATATATATATATATATATATATATATATATATATATACATATATACATATATACATATATATATATACATATACATATATACATATACATATACACATATACATATATACATATACATATATACATATATACATATATATATATATATATATATATATATATATATATATATATATATATATATATATATATACATATGTATTTCCTCTTAATGGAGGGGAAGAAGGGAGCTAGGAAATAAGATCATTTTCTTTATGGAGAGCCCTCAAAATACAATTATTTTCTTTATTAAAATCATTAACATTACTACCATTAAAATATTTCTCATAAAATTTTGTAAAAAAAAAAATAAAAAAATCTAATGTGTTTTGGGTAAAAAGAAGTCCTTTGATGTAATAAGAAGCCAGAAAAAAATCTATTTGTCATTTTTTTGTTTAATGATAAGAAATAAATATTCAGAAAAATTTTGCCAAACTGATGTGTATACAGAAGTGAGATCAAAAACTTGGATATTGAGAAACCTGTAAAACTGTCTAGTTTATTGCTCAGATTAAAGAGAAATATTGGTAAGGAATCGACAAGCATTGCTCGACCAGTAAAAAAAAGCATTGCTCGACAAATAAAAAAACTATCTGTCAACAAGCATTGCTCGACCAGTAAAAAAACTATGTCATGGTTGCTTATCTATCGCCTTTGTTACTAAATACTTTTCATATTTACGGCTATTGTTATAGGTATCAAAGATTTCATCAAAATTCAAATGATCCCAATCCTTTAAGAAACTTCCATCTTCATAAAAGAAACTATTACTACTACTTACTACTTATAATATTCCTTAAAACTCTTCATTCATTTCAGTTTAGGTATTTCCGTACTTCACAAATAATAAGTAAATTTTTAAGAAATCGTAATGTTATTTTTTGTTATTAGTATTAAAGCAGAAAAGAATATCTTCAGCAGTTACTAATTCTAAACAGAAAATCAGAGGAGATTGCTGGACTAATAAAGAGTTATAAAATATTGAAATATATTCACTAAACAACCTTATATCTAGTAAATTTGTGTTATTTATTCCAATAATACTTTTTTAATCATTACTTATTGTGTCAAATTCTCAGAAAAGTTGTGAAATGATAAGCCCAAGTTAGAGTTGATGAGAACTGGTGGGTTAAGGAGTAGCCATGAGCTAAAGATACATTTTGCAGTTGCAGTTGCAGATATTGTTATATCTAACAATCTGAGCCTTATAGCCATATCTATTTGTATATAGCCAGCCATGTGTTTCAAAAGAATATACATGGATTGTCTCCCCCCCCCCTCTACTCAGAAAGCCACACCTCCTCACTCCCTATACCACCCCCACCCATCTGTTACTTGATACCTCATACTTTAGTGTTAGCTGCCATTTAATTTGCTTGTTTTTATGGTTATATTGTTAGATATATTTGTCCCGAATAAAATAGAATATTGCAATGAGTCGAAGGTCAGCAGAGTGGGGCGAGAGTGCATTTTCTATCTGCTTCAGAACCTAGAGCATGATTATCGAAGTTTTGGAGGTGTCTGATAGATATACATATCTATAAATTTTATTTTTTCTCCTTGCTGCATTTGAGCACCTCCAGCAGCCCCCATTGGGCCAAATGAGCTGCAATTCACTCTGTAATGTTTTCTTATAGGCAGAACAATACCATAAAAGCATGAGTAAATTTCAGTTACCTGAAATTTCGGCATTTATAAAGATATTCACATCTCCACCAAATTAAGTTATAGGATTGAAAATTTGTATGCAAATTGAGTTGGTGTTGGGGAAGTGCCTTTTGGAGGTCCCAACTTGTTCTCCCACTCCCCGCAGTTTTTTTTTTCAAGTATTGGGCACCTCTAAAAACCCTCCAAATTGAGTTAGGGAGGGGGGAAGTGTTAAAAGCCTGTTGCATTTGAAAGGAAGTTAAGTAAAACAAAAGTTTAAGTAAGGTTTTAACAAAGGTTTAAGTAAAACCTGTAAAACAAAAGAAGTTTCATCGAAATCGGAAGATATGACTATTTAAATTATTTTTTAGTCGTATTTTCCCCAGATAAAATAGACTATTGCACTGGGTCGAAGGACAGTGGAGAGGGGTAGGAATGCATTTTCTATCCATTTCATAACCCCTAGAAAATGATTATGAAACTTTTGGAGACGTCTGACATAAATATATATTTTTTCCCCCTGCTACAATTGAACACCTCCAGCTTTGCTAGGCAGAACGATCCCAAAAAATATGACCTTAATGATGAAGCTCTGCTGCCTTTCTTTTATTATTATAGTTATAGTTACTACATCTACATTATACATTGTAAAATATTGAAAATTATAAAAGTTATTTACTTTGTGCTTTTTATTTATTTATGAGGCTTTTGAGTTCAAGGTGTTAACTAATATATTTCCTGAGGTTAAATGTTGCCAAGTGTGTTATTTATTTCTTTATTCAACATAGTGAACATAAACAGGCATAATTTAATTTTAATTTAGTTGATCTTCATTACAATGGCAATTCAAACACATGTGGTTAACTAATAATGATACTATAAGTAATAACTTATATATACACTGATATATAATCTCATATAGTATATCTGAGTTTAACCTCTTTTCATATATCTAAATGGTTTATTAGATTATTTTTAGTTTTGAAAAAATACCTACATAACAAAGAAATTAATTAATAAAAATAATATTAATAATGATAGCTCACATGATTGATCCAAAACGTTGGCTTGTACAATAAAAATATACTTTGTTGACTCCATCCTGATTATTTATTTCATCATAATAATATTACAGTCAATCAAGCACCATCAATAAAAAATTAGCAAACAGCAAAATTATTAATAGTACAGTATTGAATGAGATGAGCTAGATGTTGTTGCAAAACGATTAAAATTTAAAATTTTTGTTACAAAAAAAAAAAAAAAATGTAAATGTAGCGAAATGATCAATAGCTCAGTAATGGAAGTAGTAAAAGTTCATTTATTTATTAAAAGTCTGCGATTCTTTAACGTGTCTGATTTCAAATAATAGCAGGACTCGAGAGGAGTCGATGTGCGGAGATATCTACCCCAACACCTGTATCGTTTCTGATGTCATCTCGACTATATCTCACCAAGCCTTCCAAGAAAATTTCTTTAAACCTAATTGTAAACAAAACCTAACAGCAAAGAAATAGAGAGAATCGACAACTCCGATAAGTGGATTATAAATAATGAAAGTTGATGGAAAAGAACATTTTTAGGCCAGGTCTAGACACTTCATGGTCAGTAGAGGTCACAATAAACTGTGAGTAATCTATTGAAATAGATAAGTGGAAAAATCTTACAGAATGTATAATAGACATTTATTTCCTAAAGAGTCTATAGGACAGACAAATTTATAAATGTAATAATTCTATGAACAAATATTTATATTTTCAATAAATTGAAGCATGGGTAATAATGTGTTACAATCTCTTGAAAAACATTTGATCAATAGTAAAACTACAAATGATATCAAATAAAATGGTGAAACTAAGGCAGAATAAAAAAATAAAATAAGTCAAAACAAGACAAAACTGAACATACCTGCATAGAAGTAGAGATAGGAAACATAGGTTCTAGAGAGTTTACTCCTTTATTTACCTTTTGCTGAAGGCTCTCCAAGTACTGATTTGCATGTTCATCTATATCATCATCATCAGTAGAGAGCACTGTAACATAAAAGATTTGTGAATCAATAACTACAATAAAACACAAATTTATTGAATGTACCTAACTATAACTAAAAATATAGAGATAATACTGGTAATACAAGCAATGCTATAGTAATTTATTGTTTATTGTGAACCATTTAAAGAAGTTTTACTTTATTGGGCAAGGCATGCAGAAATATTTGAAGAACACAAAAAATTAGCTGAAAATATTCTATAGTTGGTTCTAGTCTAAGAACAAACAAAAGAGAGTATGACAAAACTAAACTAATATGAATTAAAATTGAAGTTTATTGAAAATTCCCTCTTAAAATGTTGTTAGGTATAACATATAAAAGTTAAAATAATCATTAAAACAAAAAATGGTTTATAGTCTATCAAGCCAGCTCTCACAAGGAGGGTCAGCTCAGGGCAACAACGCTCTCTCACATTTGGTAACATTGCGCTAAAGACCCCTTCAACGCAAGCTTCCAATTCGGTGAAGACAGCTATAGACAGGAAATTTGGATCACTCTTCACTATGAAAGAAACCCTCTGCACTTGATAAAATTGGTTTATCAGGGACCCAAAGGAATTGCAAAAGCCGCCACAAACGATGGAGCCATCTGGTTTATGTACATTAGGACTCTATACAAGACAGAGGATTACTCATGACTGAGCTAAGTTAACACCGAGCCATTCAGAGAAGAGCTTCTTATGAGCTGTTTTCTTTGTTATGATAAATAATCCCGGTAAATAGTCCAGGGCCCGATTTATTTTTTGTTTATTTTCTTTCAAATTTAAAATATCATTAATTAAGGAATTAAAATTTGACTATTAATTAAAAATTTATTAATAAAAAGTGCATCAATATTTTAAATCATGTTAAAAATATGTTTTGGCCAAATATTTTAATATATTGTTAGTTAATACATTTGACAATTTATTATACCTTTTTTATTAATATAGCTAGTTTTCTATTTTTTATTTTAATTTGGCTAGTTCTCGAATTTTTTTTTTTTTTTTTTTAGGTGAACTGGTTGAGGGAGATCAGTTCTACAATTTTTTTTATGGGCAAAAGGGCGATCTTTTGAAAAATTAAAAAAAAAGGAATTCATATTCTTTTAAAAAGTATTTAACGCTATATACTAGTAAATGCTCAACATTTCATATTTTTAAAATAATGTGTTAATGAAATAAAACAGTTTGTTAATATAGCAGTAATAAAACCCTGTATCTATTAGTTTTATGAAGTGAGATTGGGCACTCTCCACTCTGATTTCTCAGAATTCAGCAGTAAGGCAGAGCAAAAAGTTAAAAGCTCGGTTCGGGATTTGTGATATACAGTGGCTCAGCTGATTAGATTTTCGATCGGTTGAAAATTAAACCAAACCACAGCAATTCAACCGAGCTTCCCCATACACAGTGAGTTCTGGACCTGATCAGAGTCGTTCAGGGCCTTGTCTCCCTTGTGTACGGAGGACTTAAGGCTTGAAGGAACAGTGCCTCTTACAATCAGATTGTAAAGAGGAGTTAGGAACACAACTTAAATCGGACCAGTATTAGCAAAGATAAAGTGCATTGGACTAGCTGGAAGAAGTTATTATATCACGAATTTACAATTTTCTCATTAATGACTCCAACGATTTTGGTGAAACTTGCCTAATGTCCTTAAAGGCCTTAAACTTTTCATGTATGCAGTATATCAATGAAAAAGTGCAGGGTAAAAAGTTATGACGAAAAGAATATTTTATTTGCACATAGCTGAAAAAGTATGCATTTCATAGTAAATCATGTATAGAACTGTATAGAAATTATCTAAAAAACAATAAAAGAATCATCAAAATCGGACCAGTATGAGCAAAGATACAGTGTATTTTATGAGGGGTATAAGACCCTAGATGGATAACTGAGCGCATCCGAAAGGAGACGGATGCGACTGAACCTAAACAGTAAACAATTCGCTCTGTAATAAAGTAATTTAAGAATACAAAAGCGGAAATTAACTTAATAATTTCTACTTTCACATTATTTAATGGAAAGAAAATGTTTCCATGGAAACTAAACCGAAACTTTTAAAATATATTTGCAACTTGACAAAGTTAAAATACATAGGTAGTTTACAGAATTGTAATACTAAAATTGTTTAAAAAACTGTTTTATTATACTTAAGTGGGAGAAGATATGAAGAAGTGAATGCTGCAGAGTTTATATCAAGCAGTGTTTATGTGAACTCTTTAAAATTATATTAAAAAGATAATTTGTGTAATATTACATTTATACATACAATAATTTTTGTCAAACTTTCAATTGTGCTCATTTAATCTCTCCCTCTCCCTCTCCCTCTCTCTCTCTCTCTCTCTCTCTCTCTCTCTCTCTCTCTCTCTCTCTATATATATATATATATATATATATATATATATATATATATATATATATATATATATATATATATATATACACACATACACACACACGCAAATCTAGCAATGGCAAAGCATTGTTGGATCAGCTAATCTATATCTATAATACTTATTTTATAACACATCTAGGCCAGAATGGACGTGGGTTCACCGGGGCTATATAAATTAATATTGTATTTTGATAAGAAATTTAATAAGAGTTTTCAAACAAACGATTGATATGAAATTGTGCATCCAAAGCTACGTCATATTTCAAATTTCAGATCGGCCAGTACGCATGAGAAAAATCGGAGCACCAGCATCATAGTGCTGCCATCTGCTCTGTTTCCTCCTTTGGGAGACAGAGTAGCCTGGGACCAAGAATCTCCTGAAGGGAGTGAGGAGTCTCGCATACTGACACTAGATGAGGTAAATTTTGATTAAAAAAAATTGTTTGAATTCTATATTGCTTCTAAAGAGTGTTTGGGCATTCCACATCATCAATTTCAAACAACTTCTATCAGAATTCATTATGATTAAAGATTATAATATAATCAATAACAGAGAAATAAAAATACAGAGGGGGAAGAAACATAAATAAATAAATAAAAGTAAAATACAGGAATATTAGTGAGTTATCAGGAAAATGTTTTGTTATTATAAGGAAGAGAAGAGATAGTTTTTAATTGAGTATAAGGTCTTTGTATACATGTGTTGTTCTAAGTAAACAAAACAAAGACAATATATATTTGTTCACGAATGAAAGTGTTAATGTACGTAGGTGCATGATAATGAATGTAGGCATTACATTAGTTGTATATTTGTATTGAACTATGCTCTTTTTAAAACTTATGACACAAAATAGTATTGTAAGCAATATTTAAGTAATAAACTATAAAAAGATATAATATAAATAGTTACTTGCACTTATTATTTTATAAACATTTTGAACTTTATTAATCATTGTCTATTAATCAATTAAAGATAATAAACCTTCTGTTACAATGGATATTTTCGACATGCTGTCTTTATTTCAGAAATAATATTTTTGAATTTGTTTATTATTTTATTTATGTTAAAGAGTTTAAAAATATTTTTGAATTATTTAAAGCATTTCATGATAGAAGGTTCATTATTAAAACAGTTTTTTTTCCTTAATGTTGTCGGAGAATGTTTTTTGAAACCATTTTGAGTCCATTTTTGGAAACATTGGAAAATCGTGTGGTTTCAGCTTGAATACATTCCGTTGTGAGGGATTGATGGTTGGTCATTGTTTACTAAGTTTCATAAGTTGATTCCTTATATAGTGAGGGCATTTTTCGTAGTTGGAAAAATGTTCCTCTTGACAATTACTATATTTCGGCAAGAACTCGTCACGTAGGATATTTGAACAGTATTTTGATAAATGCTCTTCCGAACACCTGAAACCCCTAGGTTTTTTGTAGCAGCTATTAGCAACATGATTAAATTCTTGACACCATGATGTTCGATTTATTTTGCTAGCATATTTTTTCCATGATATGACAACATTATTGCAATATTTTATATAATTTAGTTTAGTCAGCTGCTGTTTATTATTCAATATTACAATAGATAGTGGCAACTTAGTTTCTTTCTCGTCAGATTTTCTCACCATTTGAAACACTTCATAAATTTCTAACCCTTGGTGATTAAGGTCGGCCAATATAACTTTGATAGGATAGTCTGGAGGCATGCTTTTTAATATTACTTTAGGATTGATTTGATATTTAGGAGTATAATTGCTATTGTTATTGAGCAATTTTAGTAAATTTTATATACTAGTAAAATCTCCACTGCTGTAAACATAAAAAAATTATTTTCTCCATATTTTATGTTTAATTGTTTTATTAAGTTTTTAAGTCTTGTTAAGACCTCCTTGTGGTTTGTGAATGAGGAATTCACCATTACTGGAAGAAATTAAAGAGGACTGTTGGGTTTTTAGTTTTTGAAAAATCAGTCTCGTTTTCTTCATCTTCGTCAGAGAATATCGAGCAACTATTTTTAGTTTAAATTTTATATAAGCCAGACTCGACAGAAATCAGGCGATTATGATGATTATTAAAAACCAGAAGAAGATTCTGCACCAAAATTAATCAGTTAAAATGAACTAAATGATTTAACTCATGACTTAAATCTGACTGAAAGAAAAAAATCGTCTACTACCCAGAATTTCGTTCACTAGGTATAGGAACAGACAAAAGAAATTAATAACATTCTTTTAAAAAAACTCTGAATTTTTTGTTGTGAAATAGAGGATTTATTGAATTTCCTTAACATCACTTATAATCCAAGCCAGTGCAGGTTACTAATACTCATCAAAACATAGTTTCAAAAATGATTCTTGCATAATGGAAATTTGTTTGGCTCTCAATATCCATTGCACAATTTAGTACATCTCTAGAAGACATATGAAAATCTCAAAGCTACGCTGAAATAAGTGAGCTTTAAAAAACATTCTAGGATAATTTGTGGTGATTTAAAAGGAGCACTGAACTTGGTATGTCACTTGGTAAACAATCCGGCTACACAAAAATGCTGTTTCATTTGTGAATGGGACAGCTAAACCAAAGACAAGTATTGATAGATAACAGAATGACCCAAAAAAACAAAAACAAAACAACCCCAGTTCACAAAACATAACAAATGTAGCACTTGTAATATATGATCAACCAAGTAATATATTATACTATTGCCTCCGCTGCAAATCAGGGTCAGGTTAATGAAACAGTTTGCTAAAGTCCTTCCATGGACATTACTAAATGGGCAGCTGTTGCAGTATTTAATTCTACTTCATTTTCTAATTACCACAGTGTGAATACTCCTCTACCACTTAAAAAAAAAAAAGAAATGATAAAAACCATTCAAAATGAAAAACACTGTGGAGGGAGTTATTGTTGATCGTATATTTATATTTAAAGGGAGAAGTTGGTGGGGGGTTGCGGTCAAAGAAATAGACTACTATAATGCGAACTTATATAATTGTGCCTACGTTTCGGCCTAAGTTTTAGGCCATCTTCAGGGCAGCGAGGCGTGTGGTCAAGCGCCAACTGTTGGTGCTTGACCACACGCCTCGCTGCCCTGAAGATGGCCTAAAACTTAGGCCGAAACGTAGGCACAATTATATAAGTTCGCATTATAGTAGTCTATTTCTTTGACCGCAACCCCCCACCAACTTCTCCCTTTAAAGAAAAACACTGTGCTGATAGAAAAAAAATTTTGGGGGAAAAAATACATTAGAAAAATTTTGGAGGAAAAAATACATTAGAAAAATTTTTGGAAGAAAATAAACAATGGTAGATGATGACAAAAACATGACAAACAAAAAATACTCCTATTGTTGTAGTTATCTAACGGTTTTTGACCTCCCAACTTCTTAATCTCTTTGAAATTAGACTAGGTTCGTGAAGTTGGAAAGCTGATAAAAGCAACTTTTTGAATTACACAAGGTTGTAGCAATATTTGTCTACAAATTAGTTGCTATCTTATAGAAAATTCAGTGCAGATTCCAAAAATAAGGAAAAAGTTGAGAAATGTTCAGATACAGTAAAGAAATTAATACTTAATGGAAAAACATGGTTTCCCTTGAAAATCATATCTCGAAAACGGATTGAGATAAGGTGTGGTTGGCGGCACTGAACTATATTTTTGATAGACTATCCCTCCCTTAATTATTGACATTTATTCCTTGGGACACCCTATCTAACGAATTAGTATAATTAACTTAAAATCAATATGAATACATAAAAAAGTAATCATTACCATCTTCATCATCACTTTCGTCTTCTTCCTCTTCCTCTTCTTGATTTTCAAGAGCTTTCGCTGTGGGCATGAAATAAGAAATAAGTAAAAGAGAAATAAACGACAACTATTTATAAAGTGAGCTATTTTATACTTATTAATTAATATAAGAAATGAAACAGCTGAACTAAAGACTAATAATATAACAAATAAACATGTTAATAATAAAGAAAATAAAAAGTTTTTCATAAAATTACTTTAAACAGCGCTTTTAAGATATTAAATTTTTATAATCTATTTTAGTTTGCTCCTTAAAACACCTTCTAGTTTTAGTAATTAATAATAAGATTTTAGAATTAACAACCAAGAAAGTAATGATTACAATGGAATTTATGCTTAAAGGAATGTAGACTGGTATGAAACAGATTTAAGGCATATAAAACTCAACCTTTTAATATAACATAGTTTACTGTGCCTGATAAATCAAGGTCATGGCAGTCTTATAATGCTAAAATTATTCATAGGCATTTAATGAAATCCAATCCACAGAGAATCCTACCAATTCAAGAAGCAGGAATCAATGGATACTTTTTAGGGAAGCCCTACGTGATTTCTTAGTTTTCTGCAATTGGTGGTGAAATTTTTTTCCCATTAGGTGAGATTCCCTTAATCTATTATATTTATGTTACATTTAATTTAATATGCATAATAATACCAAAATGTAATTTGAATTGGCTTATTTTTGAATTTTTGTGTGTTTTTAGAACTGAAGATGAATGTATAACATTTGAAACTAGTTTTCAATAAAAACAAAATTATAGAAGTGGCAAATAATTTATCACTCCCTAATAATATCCCATTTCCTCCCTCAGAACATATAGTAACCTATGCACGTATAGTAACAGCTCTGTTTAGTTTATTTATTCGTTAGTGTTTAATTGTTGACTCATTAACATCTCTGTTTTGGGTTTTTCATTAAATTCTTATATATTTTTTTCTGTGAATTATTCTTAGAAGAATAAGTAAAAAAAAACTTATTTTTTGTAAAGTCTTATTGTTTAGAAGATATGGACAAAAATTTGAGTAGATAATAAAAATTAAAAAAATTATTTTTAAAGTAGCTGTCCTATAAATAGGAACGGGTCTAAAGTAGTAGTATTTCTGTTCTGTTAAGTAGGCCAGAATGGCTCACAATAAAATAAAAAATCAAATCACAATTATATATATATATATATATATATATATATATATATATATATATATATATAAAAGTTATAAACAAACATATATATATATATATATATATATATATATATATGTTTGTTTATAACTTTTTATTGGTTTATTGTAATGGACTCACTAAAAGAAAAAAGCTTATCAAAGTGCTCAGCGTCCTAAATAAATAATCAGTAAATATCTCTTCACTTATTGAAGGCAATGAGGGGAAAGCTATTTCATAATATTAGCACTGTTAATATAAATAGCTCCTAACAAAGCGATTAAAAAATTTTCTTTAGAAATAAATTTGGGCACTAATGGGTTAAATTAACCAATTAAAGCTCACTCAATATTCATAAAATGACAAAATGAACTACAGGGAAGCAGCATAGGTGTTACACAATGAGAGTCTCCTGAAATCTAAAAAGAAGAGAGTAGGAGATATTGGTGGACAATTCCATATGTTCTTTGTGCTGTTGAGGATTTCTGCTATGCATATATATCTGCTTTACTAAGTTCATCACAGAAGACTGCATGGATGGTGTTATGCAATAATTATTCATAACATTTTTCAAAAATTGGATTATAAAATCCAATCATTGGTATCGGAAAGTGTTATTATACAATAAGCAAAAATGATTCAACCTGCAATTATAAGGGGACACCATCTACTGACAACAGTAGTAAACTACATCACACATATATGACATGGAACATTTCGCAATAATGGGTCAATCAACTGACATTTTTACCAATAATGAGGTATTTGCTCTGCGTGCTTGTTAATGTGGTAGTTTTTTTGGTTTAATCTTAAAGTTTACTTAGTTATTTGTTCCATATTAGCACCTAATGGTATGTGGGACAAGGCCTGCTAATAATATTGTTCAGGTAAATTTTATCTAGTGACTTTTCTCTAATTACATTTTCTAGCCTCAAAGCTAGAAAAACTTAAAAAGAAAAAAGAAAGCTAGAAGTTAGAAATACTTTTTAAAAAGTATTTCAAATAACTCAAAAGGAAAAAATATATAAATTAATAGGGTTATGCAGGAAATGTTAGATAATTTTTATGTATTTTTATATATTATGTTGCAAAATCTGTACATTTTTGCTGTTTTTGTGGGTTAACTCATTATTGCTAAATAAAGTATCTAACCAGTTTTATTTTTTTTTCAGGAAGAGTCGCGGAAAAATTCTTGCAGAACTTGGCAGAAAGATTGCTCAATCTTCTAATGTAGAGGACTTATCTACACAGTTGGAAGATGGAGAACCATTCCAATCTTCAGGGAGTGAGTATCTTCCATCAAATAGGGAAGACCGGCTCTCGCTGCTGAAGAATGTGAAAATGAGGACTGACTGAACATAATGAGATGCCAATGGAAAATGACGATGACCGTTCGCAACCCAAAACCGTGAAATTAAAAAAAATAATTCTGTAATACCAACAAACCGTATTATTTCTGACAAAGGAAAGGAAATTACTCCAAAGATATTTGATAATGATTTTAAATTATAATGCAAAAAAAGATGTACAGAGATTGTTTCCAATGAAGAACGCGAAAAACTGTTCATCCTATTTAGAAATATACGGTCATTTTCAGCAAGGTGTGCACTAATAAAGAGTTGTGTGAATGAAACATTAAAGAAATACAGTTATACTAAACACATATCAAAACGAAAATTTATCAGAAAATATTACATTGGCGAAAAAGAAATATGTAAAAGGGCTTTTTTGAAATCACTATCAGGGTCTTTTCTGTTTCCAGGTCTCCGATTACTAGCATGATATCGTTTATTCATTATGATGATACTCTTACTAAAAGCAACAGCTGGGCAAAGTTTAACCTTGCCAAAAGTAACTATAATAACCAAAACAAAATATATTTTATTAAAAAATAAAATGAGAATATTCATTATGTGAAATTGAAATCTGCCACCGTGATGTCATTGATGTTTGTTAAAATTTTGTAAAACAAATCCTTTATGACGTATCTCCTCCTCCACATGAACTCGCAAAGGTAGCTATCAATGAGGGTTCTGTGCGTTCCACAATTAACCTTGTTGCACATTTTTGCTAATGCCCACATACTCTCTACTGTATTTGTGTGAGCTCCTGAGTAGCAACGAATGGTTAACGGTTAAATGATTGTAGCCTTCCAGCCCTAATGCATCATAAGCTCTGCATTGATCTGAAATTATAGTTGTTCCTGGACATATATGGGTCTTGATAATGGAAACCAATGTGCGGGGCACTTTGATCGGGAACTGCAAATAAGAAACATTCCTTTGTGGTCCTTGAAATCCCTCTGAAAACCCACTGTTGCGAGTACAATCTTCCTTTGTGTGACTTCCTCCTCGAGGTAACAGATTCATCAATTTCCACTGTCTCAAAAACCGCTTATAACCGTTGGATGTCTTAGTAAATCAAATGCTCAAACCAAACCTCTTTCAACAAATTTGTTCAAATTAACTGCAATGCAATCACCTAACCCCAACTCCTCCTTGCAGAATTTGACAGGCATTCTCTGTTTTGACCACGAGTAAATAAATCTAATAATTTTCGTAAAGGGTATTTTCAGAACGTCGAACCTTGTATCGGTCTCCTTTAGATTCCTTACAACCTCATTTGTAGTATCTCCACCGTGATGCTGCTCCTCTAGCTTGCCATTTCATGTTGTGACCATTACGGCAGACTAATTCCCTCAGAATGGATCCGGACTCCTGCAGAAAAATAAGACAGTCCTCTTCTGTCTTGAATTTTTGACAAATTTGCTTGTAATTCATAACAGTAATTACTGAACTCATATGAAACGAATATTTTCATATAAAATAACATGTGTTTTTATTTATCATTAATAACAATGGTTATCTGAATTGGGTAACCGATATCATAATAGTAACCAGAGACCTGGAAACAGAAAAGACTACAAATATCAAAAAACTGATTAGATATTGCTTTAAAAATCTTCATATAATATGGAAATAGCTGACAAAAGGGGACAAAAAAGTGGAGGGCGAAATAAATGTACAGATGATCAGGTTTCTAAAGTTGCAGAACATAAATTCATTTCCAAAATATATTTTGCACTATCGCAGAAATGAGATAAACTCAAAATTTCTTAATCCTGAAAAAAATGTAAGACTTATATAAATCTTTTTGCTACAATTCTAGACCTGCAAGCGTGGCAACATATAAATCTATATTCTATTAAAAATTAGACCTAGAATTTAAGCCACCAAAAAAGTCACCTGTCTTACTTGCAGTACATTTAAAATTAAGATCCAAAACGTATTAAATAATGAAAGACACTTTGCAAGTGGAACATGATGCTCATTTACTGAAAGCTAAGAATTTAAGAGATCAAATGAATCAAGATCTTCGTGAGTCTCAAAACAATTCAGAAATAGAAACTTTAACTTTCGATATGCAAAAAACTCTCCCAATACCAAAAATTCCCACTGGCATTGCCTATTATAATAGGCAAATTCAATTTGTATAATTTGGGAATTCATGTAGGCAGCCAAAATCAAGGAATTTTTAATGTATGGACTGAAAACCTTGCTGGAAGGGGCATGCAAAAAGTGGGATCCCGTCTTTTGGAGTATTTCAGAGAACACACACATAGTCCAGTAAGGGAACTAAGGTTATAGTCTTACTCTTGTGGGGGCCAGAACTGCAGCATCAAACTTATTTTGCTATTAATTCCCGCTCTATAAAATCATCCGACAATCGAAAACATTACAATTAGATTTTTGCTATCTGGACACAGTTTTTTGTCGAATGATTCCGAGTTCGATGATGTTGAAGTCAGAACTAAAAGTACAAGAAAGGCTTTATACTTATAGTGACTACATAGATGTAATGGCAAAATGCTGCAAAAAACAAATTTGTAATCACCCGTCTTAAAAAAATTTAATTTCATATCCATTGAGAATTTGACAAAAGCTGTCACCAACCGAAAAATTGATGTAACAAAACGTTAAGTGTCTTGGTTACGCTGTCATGAGATGCAACTCATCAAAGAGCAACCAACTCTTTTATTTATGAAATCTGATTTGAATCAAGAACATCAAATAGTGAATATAGAAAAACAGGATAAAGAGCGTAAACACTTTATAAAAGATATAGCATTGCCTGTTATGTGGCCAGATGGTAGACCCCCTCCTCTGAAAAACTTAACGATCTGAAAGAGTTGAACAAATTAGTTCCTCGAGATACCCAGGATTTCTATAAAGTTGTGTTATTGTCAAAGTTGAGGATGATATCGGGGGTTTTGGTGCTTCAATAGACTTTGCAACCGACGCAAAACTTCTTGAGAACAGCAATGGAACAAGGGAATGACCAAGAATCAGAAGTAAATTAAAATGACAAAATTAATAATTACATTTTATGTTAAAATACACTTTTTGTTATTTGGTGTACCTTGAATAAAATGATAAACAAAAATGAGTCAATCAGCAATTTTCCCATATTACAATGACTAGTCATATGGGTGACACCTTGAAATAAACCCTGTCTTTGTACCTGAATACAAGTTTTTTGCTACCGAAAATCATTTTTATATATTCCTTTTTGCCGAATTTCCATGACCTGCTAAAAGGTTTTGCCATTTTTTAATGGTCGACCTGATCTGGGTTCATCTGCAAGGCTCATATTCCTGTTGTTGAAACGCCTGAACCAAAGTGCGGCAGTATTTCGCTGGATAATAGACTCACCTTCTATGGCGCAAATTTCTTTGGCGGCTGCCTTTGGGCTCATTTTCCAGCAATGTCCTGAAAGACCCCAAATCACGATTTTTTTCTTCGGACATTGCACGTGCCTTTTAAAAATGTAAATGGCCCCATAAAGCCAACTCAAGTCACAATAGTCAAAGTTAACATTGACATAAATAGTAGGAACAAAAACGTTCTTATAGTATTAATTATGAGTTGGAATTAAGGATTGTGTTCATGCATAAGGACTTTTGTAAAAACTTAGTATATCAGTCATTTATGTCTGTTCCAAAGATCATTAAAAAAAAATCCACATACCTGCATAAGCTCGTTTTAGTCCATCAAAAACAAGAATTAAACAAGGGATAATTTGAGTAGCACACTCATTCACTGCCATTGGTCTGCTTGGTCCCATAGACATAAGAGTTGATAAACCAAGAACACATAGCTTTCTATCATGTAACCTAAAAGAAAAACAAAATAGCAAATATGAATATAGTTATATACAAAACAGTGGAAGAAAACTTAAAAAAAGATAATTTTGAATAGGCAATAAAGTCAACTAAAAATTAATGCATTAATTTCAATGCGATCATTTGCTAAACTCTAGTTTAAAATTAATGTTAATTAACTGCATTTAGTATATACTAATTTCCAAGTCATTACTAAATTATTTATCCGAAATAAATTGAAATGCATTAATTTTTACATGTGTAAATGAATTATGCAAATAAAAAAACAAAAGCTCAGCGAGTGAGAAAATAATAGATAAAACTAAATATTTTTTGTGTTATTAATTCAATTCAGTTAGAATTGGAATGGTGACATGCTCAGAGACGCTTATAAGGAGCCACTCTTGTTTGGATAGTCTTCGGATGTAGAACAGTGTTAGTCAGTTTTTATTTAAGACACTGAAGATTATGAAGAATAGTAAAGAATACAGGAAAGATACAAAGGAAGAAAACATCTAAAGAAGTATTTCAAAAACTTGTAAACTTAAATTTTTTTAAATCAATAATGTTACTTTTGATAAGTTGATGAAATTATGTTCATAGGTTTTAGGTGTAAGTTTTTGAAAATTCAGACATTTCATAAACATTGATCAAACACACTTTTTAAGTTTGCTTATGCAATGAAAAAATATTTATCTTTTAAATTTTCAATGTAAGGTAAGGTGGAGTAAGTGCATTCACTCGGCATCTAAACAGGACTAGTTTTCAGAACCCCTATGGAAACATTTCTTTGTATCCTTAAGAATTGAAATATCTTCATGGTTTGTAGACATACTAAAATGGTATGTTAAAAGGCTCTTATCAGTTGAGCATTGGCTGATATCAGTAGCATATAACATCTCAAAAGCATAAGAGAGAGGACACTAGACTAGAGGATTCATTGGGAGGTTAATTATGTACTATTACTATGTAATCAATTAATTTATCTTAATTACACTAATCATAATAAATGCTGTGATAAGCTAACATTATAAACTATAAAAACTCTGATTAATTCCTTCTAAAAAATAATACAAACCCTAAGAAACAATCAGCATCATGGATCCATTGTTTAATAAAGTGTCCACTTATAGATTCAGAACTTGAAATAGTAGGTTGGAGTTTTTCCATAGTTTCAACCCATAATTGTGGATTGTAATAAAGGGCAGCTATTACAACTTGCAGACACATTGCACGTAACTCAGAAGTTTTTACCTCATGTGTCAACCTCTGCAGTACTAGTTCCATTAAAGAAGGAATACACTAAAAACATTTTAAAAAATAAAGCAAGGACTATTATATAGTTTTACAACTTCATTAGAAACCAATTCAAATAGAAGGTATCATGCCAAAATTTAAATGGACTAATCCTTAATTTAAATGAATGTAATTGGATATTACCTAGCAGTAGGAAAAAACCGCTTTTTCAGGAATTTGACAATATTTACAACAGAATATGTAAAGAGAGTAGAAACGGCATCCAAGGCAGATAGGCTAAGGAGTCCTGGCACCACAACGCTCGGTTAATCCTCACTGCAGCAACGTTCCTTTCTATGTAATGGGCATAAAATCAACGTTCCCTTCTATGTGATGGGCATAAAACCAACTACTGTTAATCTAATTTTGATGAATCGTTCAGAGATTGGTACTTAGGTGACTCATCTAAATTTTATCAAACTTCATCCACTGCTTTTGCTTAAATATGTATATTTTTTGTAACATATTTTTCTTGGCACATCTATATTTTGAAAACGGCTTTTCCGATTTGGCTCAAAGTTGGGGACTAGTGTAAAAATGGTTCAGCATCCAATACTTTTGCTTACACACAAACAAATGTACTTTCCTTGACAAACCTATACTTAAAAAATGGCTAGTCCCATAGTTTTTATTCTCAAACTACAAAAAATTGGCAATGAAATATAGATAATAATATAACCAATAGAAATGGTGAGGAGCCTATACTAACTCTGCTTGGCAGGCCTTTTTTTTTTTTAATCCTTACCATACAGTGTACAATTATAACCATGAAAACCAAATAATATAATTTTATTTAAAATACTTTTATTAACTGCCAGGCTAAACAAAAAAATAGTATAAATCCACTTAAAATAGAATAATCAATTATTGTCCATTACAAAGAATATGTTTGTTACTAATGTATCTGTTATAATAGCTCTTTGGATAACTGTTAGAGAACAAGCCATTCAGAAGAAGATGTACATGTGTAAAGTTTAGTTAAATTAGTATAAAGATTTAAATATTGTTTATTCATTAAAACAGCATGGTGACAATGAATACTAAATTCTGAAGATTTAATAAGACAGCTAAAGGAAACTTTGGTATATAAACTAAAATTCAATATTACATGTACCAACTCTTACACTCGTTAAGTAATTTTTTTCTTTGATGGAGCACCGCTGTCCAAGGGTGGGAAAGAATTACAATGAAACTCTAATGGTAGGAGTTTGAGGCCTCTTGCTAAGAAACAAGGAGTAATTACAGAAAAGTTGAAACAGCCCCGCTTATATTTTGTGAAAACCAATAATAAGATCAGGCGTCAAAACAGAGTCAACCTAGTTCCTACTGAAGGTACCCATTATACCTACGCATTCATTCCTACTCCAGCCCAAATCATGTTATCTCTGTCCAAATATCAAACACAAACTGGTACACCGCCAAAACTAGTGGAGATACTAGATTCCAGAGTCCTCCACATCATAAGACGGTCAACTGTATCAGAACTAGGCAACGAAGTCTGTTCAGCTTTCCGAAGTGCCCAAGGCGAGGAAGATCCTGAATTTGTGAAGAGAGAGATGTTGTAATAGCTCTTTAGATAGATTTAACTGTAAAAGAACGAGCCGTTCTCGATGAACAGAAAAATATTACATACTTGTTATGAAGATATAGATGTATAAAGTTTAGTTGATTAAGATATAACATTATCTATTCATTAATTCAAGTTTCTTCTTTTCTTCATGAGAAGATCATTGTTAAATTTTTTAATTTAATGAAAAATTCTATTTCAAGTAGTGAGTAGAGAGAAGTAATAGAAAGGGTTTAGATCAAATCATACCAAAATTCAATTTTCTTATTTTCTGGTTTAATCCAAATAATGAGTCAACCATTGGGTCAACAGACATCTTTCTGTACTTGAATTATAGATAAGTAGATTTGTTACAACTGAAATCCAAACATTTTTCCTGGTAGGATCAATATTTCCTCCAAATAGGGCTTGATAAATTATTTGCCACTTCTATAAATTTGTTTTATTGAAAACTAGTTTCGAATGTTATATATTCATCCTCAGTTCTAAAAACACACAAAAAATTCAAAAATAAGAAATTCAAAATATAGTTTGGTATTATTATACATATTAAATTAGATTAATATAAATCAGTATTATAAAACATTTATGAATTTAATTAAGACAAGAAATACAATGCATGTTTGTACTGGTTTCTTCTCGCATTGAACTAACAATGAACGAAAAGTAGATAGGATGTTTTTAGGTAAACGGTTAAAGGGTCAAATGAACGAAAAGTAGATAGGATGTTTTTAGGTAAACGGTTAAAGGGTCAGAGTTTTCCAGTAATGTTGGTGAATAATTGTTTTTTCTGTTATAGATGGGAATAAATTTAAGCTTGGACTATTGGAAATATTTATTTGGTCATTTAAGCAAAAATCTGGATTGGATTTGAAGGATTTTATTATTTCAAGTGCTTCATATATAATTAATTTGAGGCTGTTTTCAACGTGATGTATTAATTTAACTCCTGAGTCTTTGATGAATTTATGATTATTTTCATTTAAATGAATTGCAAAGTTGTAATTATCTACCTTATTATTATATGCACGTATATGTTCCTTTAATCTCTGATTTAGTGATCTTCCGGTTTTTCCCGTGTATCCCGTGGCTGGAAGATCACTAAATCAGAGATTAAAGGAACATATACGTGCATATAATAATAAGACAGATAATTCCAACTTTGCAATTCATTTAAATGGAAATAATCATAAATTCATCAAAGACTCAGGAGTTAAATTAATACATCACGTTAAAAACAGCCTCAAATTAAATATATATGAAGCACTTGAAATAATAAAATCCTTCAAATCCAATCCAGATTTTTGCTTAAATGACCAAATAAATATTTCCAATAGTCCAATCTTAAATTTATTCCCATCTATATCAGAAAAAACAATTACTCACCGGCATTACTGGAAAAACCCTGACCCTTAAACCGTTTACCTAAAAACATCCTATCTACTTTTCGTTCATTGTTAGTTCAATGCGAGAAGAAACCAGTACAAACATGCATTGTATTTCTTGTCTTAATTAAATTCATAAATGTTTTATAATACTGATTTATATTAATCTAATTTAATATGTATAATAATACCAAACTATATTTTGAATTGCTTATTTTTGAATTTTTTGTGTGTTTTTAGAACTGAGGATGAATGTATAACATTCGAAACTAGATTTCAATAAAACAAATTTATAGAAGTGGAAAATAATTTATCAATCCCTAATTTAATCAATCATGTGGATGTCAACTGATTTCTCCCAATATTTGGCTTAAATGTAGACTCGAAGATTAAAATTTTACTTTTTGGAAAAAAATGATCTATTTTTGAAGTGCCTTATTATCTTGGGACATACAGAGCTGCGGTTCAAATTGAGGTAAATTTAGACTAATTTAAAAAAAGGTAAGTCAATTTTTTTTTTTTTTTGAATTATCTCAAAACGTACTAGGAAATTTGGAATTAACACTCCAAAAAAATATAACAGAATATTGAATTTTTAGCAATGTGAAACAACCATTGCCTGTAGGATTAGGGTAGGGGCTTCTGGAGTGGGGTAGTTGGTGCAACCAGTCTTCCATGGCTTGCCGCTTCTACTCTCTTTACATCTTCTGTGACATTTACTCACTCCCTCTCTGTAATGAGTTAACTCAGTAATTTTCAACTGCCAGCCAAAAAAGCTTCTTTTTTTTTTTTCTTTTAAATTTTAAATCTCAAGGAAAGTAACGAAAAGTTTTCATATATCAAAACTAAGAAAATTAAAGTAGCTGAGGAATTAATGGTCAGCCATTTTAAAAATAACTGGCCACATCACACCTCTTTCAGGGATTGGATCATACTTATTCATTATATACTATTATTCTTAACATGAATAACTCAATATTTCTTAGCAGGTAGTCCACAAAAGCTTTTCTCTTTATCTCACTTATTGAATTCCATAATCAATTATCATATACATAATATAAAACTAAATTTACTACAAAAATTATTATTAATAAAAACTTCTAACCTGATCTATTTGTCCCTTACACTGGAGAATAATTACTTCCAGCAGTTTTGCAGCATGGCATTCAGCATCTTCTCCAGGCTCTCCAGTAAGGATCTAAAAGTTTTAAAATTAAATCACGCATTGGTAAGTAACTAAGAAAGTCTACATAACTTTAGCACTATCACCAGGGTATTTTGTGATTGCTGAAATCATTCTTTACCAGACTATGGTGAAGCCACAAGAAGGGTTAAGTGTTTAGCTTGACTGTTAGTAGGTATATAAGAATATTTTCAGCGATCGGCTCAACCGATTCTCAAGTTGAATAGCTCAAATTATTCATTTTCATTCCGTGAATGTTTAAAAACATTTTGAGCTCGAAATACTTAAGAAATTTATGAAATGTATTAAATCTGTCGTTAGAGGTTATCAAGGATATTTTAAGGGAATTGCTCAAGCTCAACTAATTTTCAAGTTTGATGGACCAAATTACTCCTTGTGATCCCATTAAAGTTTTGAAACATTTTGAGCTGAAAATACTAAAGAAATGTTGTATTAAATCTGTCCATTTGAGGATATCAACAATTTTTTTATAGAAATGGCTCAACCAATTTTCTATGGAAATAGTTTTTATATCTTACAACCCTATTCGTCCTGAGGAAATGAATGTACTAGCATATCTACTTAAGCGCATTGGTGTGTTGTTAGTTAAGTTGACTTGAATTTGAATACTGAAGACTGAAGTTGAATATTGAATTTTGGGGTAGTAAGTTGACATCTGCATGATGGTATAGAAAGATAACTCTAATTAGGAATTGATAAATTATCAGCAGCCAAAAACTGGAAGATCACTAAATCAGAGATTAAAGGAACATATACGTGCATATAATAACAAGATAGAGAATTACAACTTTGCAATTCATTTAAATAAAAAAAAAACAGCACATAAATTCATCAAAGACTCAGGAGTAAAATTAATACATCACGTTGAAAACAGCCAAAAATTAAATATATATGAAGAAAATAATAAAATTCTTCAAATCCAATGCAGAGTTTTGCTTAAATGACCAAATAAATATCTCCAATAGTCCAATCTTAAATTTATTCCCATCTATAACAGGAAAAACAATTACTCACCGGAATTACTGAAAAAAAAAAACCCCGACCCTTAAACCGTTTACCTATAAACACCCCACCTTTCTTTCATTACTAGTTCAGTGCGAGGACAGACCAATACAAACTTTTCTGTTTGGTATAATCTACTTAAACCTTGGTGAGTGCCAGCATGTATTTGATTTCATGTCTTAATTAAATTCATAAATGTTTTATAATACTAATTTATGTTACATTTAATTTAATCTGTATAATAATACCAAACTGTATTTTGAATTGCCTATTTTTGAAGTTTTGTGTATTTTTAGAACTGAAGATGAATGTATAACATTCGAAACTAGTTTTAAATAAAAACAAAATTATAGAAGTGGCAAATAATTTATCAATCCCTAACTTGGTGTAGTAGTCTGGTGCTTTCCTCTACATATTAAGGCCCCTTGCAAATACATTATATTTCATTCATCTGTGCATGTCAAAATACAGAAAGTTCCTTGCATCTGTGCATGTAAATGTACAGAAATTAAATTAATGTGTTGAGTAAAGAAGAATCTTTATTTTTGTTTGGGTGTGGAAGGCACCAAACTGCAACACCAAGTTTCAATATTCATGGCCGTCAACTTCTCTAACAACCCACCAAGTAGATATGCAAGTAAATTCCATTCTATAGGAAGAATAGGGTTGTAGATATAAAAGTTATTTTTATAAATTTTTAAATTTTCATTCAAGTGAAATAATAATTAATAAAAAATTTAAAAAAATAAACCTTGGCAGTGGATAACTTTTATGAAAATTGTTATTTTTTTTTTTTTATCAATAAGTGATATAAAAACAAATTTTTGAATAAACCATTACTAATAACAATGCAGCCAATGGACTTTCAAATAAATGCCTTTTAAAAAATATATAAGGAAAAGAAAGCAAATAAGAGGAAATAATGATTTGAGTGTGGATTTTAAGACAGCGAAACCTGATGAAATTTATATTTTGTTCTACTTCTATTCCCTCTCAAAGAGTGAGCAGTAGCATAAGTTTAAATCAATTTTTAGTAAATGAAATCTTATGATTTGTTTGCAGAATCAATTTAAAACAAAAAGAAAAAAATTTCGAAAGCCATAATCACAAAAGAAAGATTAGTCATTATATTAAGATACATGACAACAGGTAATTTGTTAACTAGCTTGCATATGAGGTGCTCCATCCATGTCAACTTAATTTCTTTTTTAATTTAAAAGCTCTTATAATATGATAAGTGTATAATGTGATAAGTATGTGTGTGTATACACATTATATCATATGTTATATATATATATATATATATATATATATATATATATATATATTTAAAATATTTAGCTTTCTCACAAATTTTAACTTAAAGTTACTATTTAGAGTGTTTTTATTTTGTTTAATTTTACTAAACCAATCCATCCTTATTTGCAAAATTGTAAAAACTTATCATTTTTATACTTTTCAATATATCAGTTTCTAAAATCCTTTGTTCATTAAATTTTCATAATTACTTTCCCTTGCCTATATATGAAATACATAGCAGGGAAAGTATTGGGATCGTGAAAATTTTTGAATTCTAGTTTTCAACGGAAATACATGTTTTGAGGTCCCCTGAATCCAAATAACCAAATCTCGCAAAAATGTCTGTGTGTCTGTATGTGAACAGCCTAGCTCAAAAAAAAAAAGTTTTATGAAACTGAAATTACGTATTTAAGGTAGATATACGCCTGCGAGGCTATAGCAACTTTTAAAATCGACTGGCCTGAAATGACATTTTATGTCATCTATTTTACATTTGTTTACAATTTTCTCAAAAACGGATCTAACGATTTTGATGAAACTTGCCTAAATTCTTCTCTCTAAAGCCCTTAAGCTTTCCATAAATGTAGTACATCACCGAGGAAATGCAGGGAAAGAAGTTATGATGAAAATATTTTATTTGCACATAACTCAAAAAGTATACATTTTATGGTAAATCTTGTGATATAATCATATATAAAAAAAAAAAAAAATTGAAATTGGACCAGTATTAGCAAACATAAAACGTATATCATAAGGACTACAAGATGGAGGCTTTCCAATGTTTCCATGGAAACTGAATGGAACCTCATCTGAAACTTACAAAATATATTTACAGCTTGAAAAACCTAAAATCTATAGTGTACAAAATTGTCGAACTAAAATTATTTAAAAAACTATTTTATCGTACTTTTGTGAGAGAAGGCGTGAAGAAATGAGTAAATTTCAAATCGTGTTTAAATGAACTCTATAAAATTATGTTAAAAAGTTTATTATTATAGGGTGGTAAGGGAAAATTATGTGATACGCGCACCACACCAGATTTTTTTTGAATATATAATTTTATTTCCATTATTAATAAATTTATTTTTCTTATTGCATTTTTTATCAGTTAATTTAGAACAAACAAATTATTTTTATTTAAGACTCTCATTAGTCACAGAAAGTTAAAATAATAATTAAAAAAAGAAATTATTTCAAACTTAGTAAAACAGTATATATTTTAGCAATATATAAACATGGTATTCTTATGTTAATATGTGAAATCATATATATGTGAAATATATATATATATATATATATATATATATATATATATATATATATATATATATATATATATATATATATATATATGTGAAAGCATATATGCACAAAGGAAGACTCATGCCTTATAAAACAAAGAGTCCAAATCGGAGATACATGGCCAAAAACCACAATCACTTCTTGTAACTAATGGATGAGGAGAAAATGGAGTGCCACAGAGAAAAGAACGAACAAGAAGTAAAAACAGAATTATGAATGAACTTTACATCAATTTTCAATATGTTTGTTTACTGCCTAGGTAACCTGTATTAGTTTTCTTACTTCTTAAGGACTACCGTTCAATATTTTATAATTTAATGTGCTCAGAATTCCATTAAAAAAAAATGATGTATTATAAGAAATCCTTTACATACAGGGTATCTAAAGGCAGCTTTCATAAGATTGCAACACATAGCATCCAATTGAATGTTTAATTACCATTTGATAAAGCTATATCAAGACTACTTAATAATAACTATTCAACTATTTAAGCAACTGAAAACTTCAAAGATTTTAGTAATTTTTCCCAAGTTTTCTAACCAGGCAATTCTTTAAATTTTAAAAATTAAATCACACATTGGTAACTTAGTAAGTCTACACAACTTTAGCACTATTTCAGGTGTGGTCATAAACACGTATAAGTAACGAATTGCATTATTGGAAATCCTTACTTTTATTAATTTATTAACTAGAAATAGGTTTGAAAAATAAAATCTTATAAACACAAATCTAAGATTCAGAGAAGGTAATAGACCGAGAGATAAACAAATTATTTACAGGGTAAGCTACAAGTACAAGTTTCTTGAAAAGTAGCTATATTCACATTCATTAGTTATAAATGTTGGCGACGATATTGTCATTTTTAAGCTGTATTTATGCTTGCCAATGTCAATTGATATATTAGATATTCTAACAGCTCATAAAATGATATTCACTGATATCCAGATGTAAGAGCAGAAAAAAAAAAAAAATAGAAAGGAAAACAAATAATTTGCTAGCTATACCATTTTGCACATGTTGTACATAGCAAGAACATGATTTTGGTTGGAGAGAAATGCCTGAGTATCAACTGTAACGTAGTTGTGAAGAGCAGGCATCATATCAGTAAAATAATCGAATCCATCTTTTTCGAACACCTGAAAAAAAAAAAGTTAACAGTAAACCACTAAACATTTGTTCAAGTAAATACAGTATAAATCGGTTATAACGAACGAGCTCATGGACCATCAAATTTTATATGTTATAAGCAGTATTCACTATAACCATAATATCGCTTATGGTGAACAGTTCGTTATTTCTGAACATCATATCCAACACATACATATCGTCCCTACCATATCCATCTATCAAATATGCAGAATTGCTTCACTTTAAAACACACTAGTAGAGGCACGCATTGTGGCAAAAGTCTTGAATTCCTAATCCTGAAGGATTGACATCTTGTGCCTTTTGGAGATTAAGAAATACAGACTTTGCAAATCCATATTTTAACTAGAGCATTTTAAAGTGATCAATATGAATATCAAATTTTTGCAAATTCGGCATTTTGACATTGTAGGGACGATATGCGTATATGCACGTAGTGAAGTTTTCATCATGCGCAAGTAGCTAAAAAATGATTTTTCAAGGTTTCTGATAAAATTCTAAATTCTAATCTATTAAAGGTATTTATTTATGTGCATATATTGTAATATTCTAAAAAAGGGTCCTTCCTTTTTTATTGTATAATACCTTAAAAAAAGACTTTTTTCCATTTCATTATTAATTATTATGTAATATCTTTTAAAAGGACATTTTATTTAAGTTATATACTATAAATCAGAATAATTTAAAAATTATTAAAACACGCTGAACAACTGTATGGCACTGTCACCGCTGGAGACGACCTTTCTGACAGCTGAAGACCAGTACAATGCGAGGAACAATACCGCCCGGTAGACGAATGACAGCGCCACCTATGACCGGCTAGGCGAACTAATCCACCCGCTTCACACCCAGTTTCAGCGTATTTGCTTTATTGATCAATAACTAATGTATTTATCAACATTTAATGTTTTAAAAGATATACAATGATATGTATTGAAATTATAACAATAAACATTAAACTGATAAATTCTCTGATTTAGTCAGGAAAATTGTATAGTTATTAAACTTCTCAGGGTAAGGATTACCCAGCAGTCAGTGGGAAGTGGTATAAATAGAAGAGCTTTTCGTTGGCCTAATCAGAGCATCCTGGGTTCTAGATAGAGTGATAATCTGTCTGGCTGACCGCCAGTGTTCTCATTCCTCCTATTACCTCTATTTACCGAGTGGTCTGGCTTGTTCCCCAGCCCTCGTCCTACCTCTTTTCTTCGGGTAGTCGGACTTGTTCCCCGGTTCTCGTCCTACCTCTATTTTCTGAGTGGTCGGGCTTGTTCCCCGCCCTCATCCTACCTCTTCTCCTCGAGTAGTCGAGCTTGTTCCCTGGCTCTTGTCCTATCTCTTTTCCTCGGGTAGTCGGGCTTGTTCCCCAGCTCTCGTCCTCTTTTCTGAGTTGTTGGGCTTGTTCCCCGGCTCTCGTCCTACCTCTTCTCCTCGGGTAGTCAGAGTTGTTCCCCGGCCCTCGTCCTACCTCTTCTCTGGTAGTCAGGGTTGTTCCCTGGCCCTTGTCTTACCTCTTCTCATCGGGTAGTCGGTCTTGCTCCCCTGGCTCTCGTCCTACCTCTTTTCCTTGGGTAGTCGGGCTTGTTCCCCGGCTCCGATCCTAACTTTCGCCCCTCTCAAGATTTTATTGATCCAGGAGAGAGTCAGATAGACTAGACAAGATGAAGAGCGTCCCTTTCACTCATATACTAACTGTGCGGTGTGTGCGATATGATCTGAAGACTAAGTCATCGACGTCTGAGAAAACAGAAACTAACAGAGATTACAGTATATTGGTAAAATTGATACATATAAATATTATTTGAGATCTCACGAAATGTTTTCACACTGTTACAACACCAAGGCGTTTGAAACCTGCTTATAACCAAAATCTTTCGTTTCTGAGAAATATTACATTGCCCACAATAAGTACAGTTAGTTTTTCCATGAGCATTTTACCACCATTTACCAGCATTTTAACAATAGCTGACATCTGTGATTTTTAGGAGACAACACGAAATCTTTATATCCATGATGAGCTGCCTGAAGGAAAACTTTAAAGAGTGGTGTACAAATCGTTGTCTTGAGAAGCTCGTACTTTTTTAACTATATGGTACTAGTAATATTGTTCAATTATCTTTTTTTGTATTTAAAAATTTCCGATAAAATGGAATAAGACATCCCTATTTCACTCACGAGACTACTCACAAAATCTCCCGATTCCCGAGTAATTATTCCTCGATAGAAAATGACTGTCGAGACTTTGTTTTTTTTTTCTTTGTTGAGCTTGTTCCCTGGCTCTTGTCCTATCTCTTTTCCTCGGGCATGTTCCCCGGCTCTCGTCCTAGCTCTATTTCCTGAGTGGTTGGGCTTGTTCCCCAGCTCTCGTCCTCTTTTCTGAGTTGTTGGGCTTGTTCCCCGGCTCTCGTCCTACCTCTTTTCCTTGGGTAGTCGGGCTTGTTCCCCGGCTCCGATACTAACTTTCGCCCCTCTCAAGACTTTATTGATCCAGGAGAGAGTCAGATAGACTAGACAAGACTAGTAGAATTGTTCAATTATCTTTTTTTGTATTTAGTATCTAGTATCTAGTATTTAGTATCTTATTTTGTAAAATTTCCGATAAAATGGAATAAGACATCCCCATTTCACTCACGAGACTACTCACAAAATCTCCCGATTCCCGAGAAATTATTCCTCGACTGTCGAGACTTTGTTATCTGTAAACAAAATCAAGCTGAGAGTCAAGTTTATGTTTCCCAAGACTTTAGAGTTCAAAAAGTGGGAAAATCATTCCTACAAATTGAAAGCTCTTTACTTATCATGACTGAAGTGACTATAACCGAAAGCAAACAGCTCAAGGAATCCTTAAATATGTTCCTTATAACCGATAAACGGGTCTCTCTGTATTTTACTAATAGCATTTCACGGGAGATTTTGTACGTTATAGATATACGTTATAGGTTGTTCCTTATACTCGGTGTCGTTATAAACGATTTGTACTGTATATCTTAATTTTTCTTACCTGATACATCAATTCAAAAACTTTCCACATATCCTGTGAAATATGTTTTGTTGTCAAATCATAAACTAATGAGAGTGCTTCCTCATAAAATTCTGAAAAAACATAATAAAAAGGAATAATGAAAACCATAGAACTTAGTAAAATAGGAAAGATTATCTTAAATAAAAGAAGCAGTAATTAAAAATGTTGGGGCATGTTTCCCGAATTACAATTTCATTCATATTAATTTTTTACTTCCTTGTATGAAGTAAGGAAGTATTGTAATCGCGAAAATTTTTGGTTTTCAGATTTCAACGGAAAAACCCATTTTGACTAGTTTCATCGTGGCATCTGTACGTACGTTCGTTCGTATTTCGCATAACTCAAAAACGGTTAGCCATAGAAAGTTTAAATTTTGTATTTAGGACTGTTGTAAAATCTAGTTGTGAACCTCCCTTTTTGGTCACTGCTTGATCACCGGAAGTGGTACTTTACTTGAAGGTCATAATTGATTTCCATCAAAAATTATATTAAAATACTATGCATAACTTCTCAAATTAAGTATTTATAACTTATATATATATATTTAAATAACATACTAGATTTTGGTTTAAATTGGAAAATCGGAAGCGATACTTTACTTGAAGGCCATATTAGACTTTCATCAAAAATTATATTAAAATATAATGTAAAACATCTCAAATTTGGTAAATAGGACTTTTATATCGACATGAATGTATTTACTATATTTTGGTTAAAATTGGTGAGCCGAAAAGGGTACTTTACTTGAAGGTCATAATAAGCTTACATCAAAAATTATATTTAAATTAAAAGAGAAATCATATGTTTCGGTAACAAAGGTTACAAATGCAATTTGGTTTCCAATCCAAATAAACATTTTTATTACTTGTTTTAAGTGTAAAAATTGAGTGTAAAATACTGGTTTTCCTCCCCATTTGTGAGTTCAACAAGTCTGCAGCGTGAGAATAAGATATTAGTTAAGTGGGTTTTTCCGCTTAAAATGTCGAAACTGTCGATTTCTAATGCTTTATCCAGTGATATTGACAGTTTTATTGTTGTCACGGAACATGAAGAATTATCTTGGAAACTAGTTATCTACTGAAGGAAAACGACATCTAATAACGGAATGAGACCTCCAGTAACAAGAGTGTGTTTTTGTATTTGTGTGTGTGTGTGTGTGTGTGTCAATAGATGGATGTCGGGAAGCCAAGTGTCGTTTTTACTGCAATCTTCGGCAACTAGTAACCAAATTCAGTATCACTTTTTGAGCCACGAATTTATAACTTAATAGGCGTACAAGGAAGTCATGTGTTGCCCACATCAGATATTTTTTTTTAATTTAATATAAACTAAGTGAGATTTAAAAATAAATTTTTAGACCACTTATTCTTTTACTACCACAATTGTAATATTTATGGGATGAAATAAAAAATAGTTTCCTAAGTACAAAAGTCAATATATGAAATACCTCCAATCAAAATAAAGAAAGCAATAAGTTAATCAGTAAATATATCCTCCAAATAGTCACACTATAGAATAAAAAATCAACAAATTAGGAACTTTAGAACAACTTACCCATAACTCCTTGAGTAAAAATGTGACCTATCACCTGCAGTACAGTTGGCTGTAAAGATGCTAATATATCAGGATGTTCTTCCATCACAGAAATTAAATTTTCAATCGTATTCAGAAGGCCCATTGCTGTTATTGCTTTTTCATCAGTCCCTTCATCACCTTCTAATACTAAACTAAACGTTGTAGCCTACAAATTAGAAAAAAAAACCACATAATTAACATAGAGATTATTAACATTCAATAACATAATGATAAAAAGAATCAAATCCTGAAATGAAAATAACAAAGAGGAGATGAAATTTAAAAAATAATTTTTTTTTTTCAATAAACATCTGAAAACTAAATGGGAAAAGAGTAGCAAGAAAAGCTATTAAAACTTTTATTCTGTTAAGTTTGTGGTTCCTCAACTAACCATTCACTCTAATGATTAACAATCCATTCTCTTGTTTATGCATCTGTATTTAAATTTTCACAAATACCTCTGATCAGTTTTAGAAAATAAATATACCCTTCTAAAATTTTTGTTTTAATTTTAATTTTTTTTTTTTAATTTTTTTTGGTAAAATTTTAATAAATTTTTATTTTTACAAGAAAAAAATGAAACAATTACAAACATTTTTCAATAAGTAATTTTATAAAACAATTAATTAACTCAAAACGCATTTATTGATTTCAATTCAAAAACAACAGACATTCTAAGATGATTTCTGCGAGAAAACCATAAGAATTCTTCTTTTTTTTTTTTCTTAATCTTACCCTCTCTACTGCACTGCAGTGAGGGAATCCCACTTGTAGACCCTCATCCAAGCTGGACCAATTCCCTTCTCTGCCTCCGGTCTCATTCCCTCTTCTTGCAGGACAACCTCCCAAGTCTTCCTTCGGTCTCCTTCCATAAGTTTCAACCTCATATATATGTTACAGTTCCCAAACCACCTGAGCGGATGTTCCGCAATAAGCTTCTCGACAGAGCGTGCATCCAGACTGGTCCTTTTCATGCTCTTTTGTCTCTTCTTGTTTTGCCTTCAACTCTTCTGAAATAGCACACATCTCCATGATCTGGAGTTTGGAGTTGGCTTTAGTGCTTGGTAGTAAGGGCCCACGATTTGCTGGTATATGTCCGAATTAGAAGGAATATGTTCTTGTTTACCATTATTTTTGTGTGCTAGGGGACATCTCTTTTCCTGGGAAATCAATATATACCGAAGAGATATACAGGGTAAATTTCAGGTAAAGAGAAACCGTACTTGGTCGTAAAAAAAGGAACGGAGCAGGTCTATATTAGTCGAAGAACTAATATAGAAGCTAGTAGCCGTCAGGCCCTAAACAAGCCAGACTCATATATGAGCTCGTAGCACACCGGACTAGTATATGAGCTCGTAGCAGAGAAAGGGTTAATAAATCCTTAATTGTTAATATATGTAAATATTTTTAAGTGAGCTTATGGCAGCTATTATTTCATAAGAAATATATAGGATATAATCACATATCTCATAACAGAGGAATAATTTTGACTAACATATGACATTAAGCAGAAAAAAAACTACTAAGAAGTTATGCAATATTATGTTTAGATTAATTAAATCAATAACTACAACCAACATTCATTAAAAATATTGATCAATACATTTTTTTTATGCTGAAATAACTTACTAGATGTTGACAGATTTCAGAAGCAATTGGTTTTATTTGTTCTGGATAAGTGCATACAAATTTTTGAGTTACAGAAGTCAATTCTTCATTTTCTGTTTGTCTGATTATATTTAAAAGTTCCATAAGAATAGGTTTCACCTATAAAAAAATTAAATAAAATTAAATTAAAAGACTATAATAAATAGACATTCTAAATGGGAAATAATAAAAATTGTTCTAACTTGAGGTTCAAGCAAAGGCATGACTTTGTCTTCTTGGTCGCTTAGAAGAACCTGCAATGCTATTGCTGCTTCCACTTTGACAGGGAGCTCAGCATCTGTGAGTAGAGCATTTGTAGTCAGCCTTAATGCATTTACAAGATTTTCTTCTGATTTAAACTTCATATCATTAAAATAATGAAGAACCCAACAAGCCTACAAAGATTCATAAATGCATTAATTCATCACTTGTTTCAATTTCAATTTGCTAATACTAAGTTCCTAACATTGGTTTCATAGAATTGTACAGCAATCATAACTACAGAAGAAATAACAAACAGCCTTAAATTGGTCCAGCTGTAAGCAAAGCAAATACAAAATTGTTCTTAACAGAAGGTAAAAAAAAAATTCCTAAGTTCGTTACTAATGACCTCCTTTTCTTAAAATTATTAGTATATTTCAACTTCAAAACGTCTTCCAGCATTTATAGCTAGTTCATTTGATCGGGAATGACAAAAAAAAATAAGCAAATCAAATTAATTACTTAATTCATTTTTGTCCAAATCTGAGTTAGGCGTAATCTGAATTAGAACTTATATGATAACATATTATTTAAAAAACAAACAAATTCTTGACATTATGCCATACAGGCATGAATGTTGCTTGCTTATTAGATAAAAAAATCTTGTTAGCAGATAACCCTCCTCTTATTCCTTGTTTCTCTCTATAAATCTTGTGAATAAGGTAGTGATTCCCGCATCTTTTGATGAAACTTGCCTAAATTATTCTTCATAAAGGTCTTTAACTTTTCATTTATGTAGTAAATCACGAGGAATTGCAGGAAAAAAAGTTATGATGAAAAGAATATTTTATTTGCGCATGGCTTAAAAATTATGTATTTTACGGAAAAATATGAATAGAAATGTATGGAAGGTTATTAAATTATCTATAATAAAAAAAAAAAAAAAAAAAAAAAAAAAAAAAAAAAAAAAAACAATCATCAAAATCGGACCAGTATTATTAAAGATACAGTGTATTTTATGAGGAGCATAAAATAGATGGATAACCGAGATTATCCGAAAGAAGACGGATGCGACCGAACCTCCTCCCACCAATTCGCCAATCTGTTGTAAACAATACGCTCTGTAACAAAGTAATTTAAGAATACAAAAGCGGAAATTAACTTAATAATTTCTACTTTCACATTATTTAATGGAAAGAAAATGTTTCCATGGAAACTAAACCAGAAACTTTTAAAATATATTTGCAACTTGACAAAGTTAAAATATATAGGTAGTGTACAGAATTGTACTATAATTGTTTAAAAAAACTGTTTTATGGTACTTAAGTGGCAGAAGAAGTGAATGCTGCTGAGTTTGTTAGAAGCAGTGTTTATGTGAACTCTTTAAAATTATATTAAAAAGATAATTATTATAGGACGGTAAGGGAAAGTTGTGTGATGCGCGCACCGCACCAGATTTTTACACTTAAAACAAGTAATAAAATTGTTTAATTAGAGTGGAAACAAAATCACGTTTATAACTTTAATCACAGAACCATATGATCTCTGAATTAAATTTTGATATACCTTTTGATGTAAGTTAATTATGACCTTCAAGTACCCCTTCCTTTTGGCTCTTCCATGTCGACCCAAATCTATTATATTACTTATATTGATATAAAAGTCTAATTTACCAAATTTGAGATGTTTTACAATATATTTTAATATAATTTTTGATGAAAGTCTAATAAGACCTTCAAGTAAAGTACCACTTCCGGTTTGCCAACAAAAATTTGTTATATTATTTATATTAGTATGCAAGTCTTAAATACCAAATTTGGGAAGTTTTGCATTATATTTTAAAATTTTTTTAAAATGAAAATCAATAATGACCTTCAAGTACCACTTCCGGTAATCATGTAGGGACCAAAAAGGGAGGTTCACAACAAATTTTCACACAAATTCACACAAAGATTTTACAATAATCCTAAATACAAAATTTGAACTTTCTATGGTTAACAATTTCTGAGTTATGCGAGATTCGTACTACGTACGAACGAACGTAGTATAGACGTCACAGCGAAACTAGTCAAAATGGATATTTCCGTTGAAATCTGAAAACCAAAAATTTTCACTACTACAATACTTCCTTTATAGCGTACAAGGAAGTTAAAAAAACAAAATAGGTAATTTGTTTTATTGTTATATAGTATTTTTAGAATGCCAAAATAAAAAATTTGTTTCAAGCCAAGATGTTCGCACGTGTAGCTGAATGGATCTGCTTATCTGAAGGAAGAGGTGAAGTAGATTTTCACCATAAACATTTTTTATTCGACCTCTGAGAAATGAACTTAAGTACAGTGTTTCACCAATATTGCCTCAGATATTCAGAAATGACGCTTGAACCCCTTCCTTTATCCTCCCTCCTGATACCTCTAGATGCGATTCATTTTCTGTTTTCCTACAAGCAGTCAGTGATTAATTTGATACTGTTCAATTTGATCGATTTTATAAGTAAAGAGCCTTATTTGGTTACTTACTGATGTCAGTCCTGCCCGCACTGAATAAGGGCAGTACCTAATTTATTTACCTAATTCTATATACAAGCAAATAGAAAAAAAAAATACAATTCCTCATATTTACCCTAGCTCTCATATGCCCATGAGGACTTTGGAATTCAGGAAAAACATACTGAACCATCATTTGTTCCATTTGCTCTTTATATTGCTTCTTTTTGAAGAGAACTTCAGCGAGGGTACCAACCTAATAAAAAATAAAACAGTTATATTTAACTGTGCTAGGTGATGTTTATAACACTATATAAATATTTAAAATATACCATATGAAGAGCACCATCTCTCTGTCTTGGTTCACTACTAGAAGTAAGGACTTGCAATACAAGATGCATAGTCCTTTGAAGCATATCTTTTCTCTTCTTACAGGCTGCCTGCAGAACTCTAGCAGCAGCACTGATAGGTGATACGAAGTCTTCAAATATATCTACAGAGTTACATTAAATTATTTATATTTACAATACCTTCCGACAAAACATTGATTTTTTCAATTTGATGATTAATAATTTTATTAAAGTGAAAACTATTTCTCTGAGTGATAAGGGCAAGTCTACTAATAACTTAGATCTTTACCATTATTTCTAAAAAGTTTTTTTAGATGAAAAGTTCAAAGTGTTTTTACATAATTAAATCAAATAGTTCATAACATTCATTAAATATAGAAAAACTAGCTAAAATTTCCAGGCTTGATGCAGTGTGATAGGTAGAGCCCGGATTCTCGTACAATCACACTTTCCACTGGCTTGAAATTCATTAAGACCAATTTATTTACATGAATTAAGACATCCTGATTAACATATATGAGTTTTATTTTGCATGAAATTGCACGTTATATAACTTTTTTGTGTAAATTGCACGGTTAATGTTTTACTGCATAAAATTGCATATTAAGCCATAATTAAAAAATTTATTTGTAAATTGCTCGGAAATTTAAATATTTTAAAAAAATTGCAAAGGTAAGTTTCATGACGTAATAACACACTAAATAATAAGTAATAATACACTTCTGGGAAATTCTCAAAATGTTTTTCTCTCTTTAAATTTGTGGAAAGCCAGTTAATCCCCATCATTCCATTCTCTTCCTTTTATGTTCCATATAGAGAGAGAGAGCCCGTGCAAAAAAATTTTCATTATCTGAAAATAACTTTGATAGCAATTTTAAGGAATCCTAAACTTATGGATTGGGAATCCTATAAAAATAAACTTGATATACTAATCAAATACTGCTCAAGAGTAGCTCACAATTCATGGCAACTAGAATGCCTGAACTCTTTCCTGACAGATGCTGTGAGAACAGCATATCTGAACAGCAATAAAATATGCAACACTACTTCCAACAGGAATGTTTCATGGTGGAATAGTGAGAATTAAGCAAGAAACGAACCCGTTCCAGGCGGCTGTTCAATGCTGCTAAAAAGAATGGCAGATGGGGAGTCCACAAATTAGCACTCACCGAATACCATAAATTTGTAAGGAAAACCAAAAGACAAGCTTGAAGGAAGTCTGGAGTTTGACAATACTCCGGCTGCATGCCGAATCAATAAAATTCTCTCAAAGCTCACTGGTCACGATACCTTAGGCACACTGAAGGTTGGTGAAAGATTTAACAAAGATAAGGAGGATACTTTGAAAGTCCTGGTCTCCTCTCACTTCCCCGATTGTGACCTGTTAGAGATAAAAAACACAATTCCCATCCTAATTAGGAACAGCGCTAATAAAAGTCGGTGGGACAAAGCTAATGAGATTATTACAATAAGATCAGTATGGGCCAGCAACTCGTACCTGGTACTGATGAAATCTTTCCTGCTTTACTACGGAAAGGTCACCTAGTTATCAGAATGTATTTACTTTAAATCCTAAGGGGTAGCTTGGCAATTGGCTATATTCCCACTAGTTGGAGGATATCCAAATTATGCTACCAACCAAAACCAGTTAAAGGGTTATATAATGACCCGAAAGTCTTTAGATCAGTAAGCTTGTCATCATTCCTAATGAAAACATTGGAAAGGATACTGGACAGGCATATCAGAGAACAGTTGCCGGATGTATGTCCTATACATTCCAATCACTTTGTTTACCAAGCAGGAAAATCCTGTGAGGTAGTCCTACATCATTTGGTTTCAAGAATTGAAAAATCAGTAAACCAACAAGAAATAATGATAGGCATGTTTCTTGATATAGAACGTGCCTTTGACAGAACTCCTTATAATGTTAAAGCTAACATAAAATAATATTTCTAAGGTATAGAAATGTAGATCCTGTAATCTCTGGCTGGATTAACAATATGCTGGAGCAGAGAATTCTTAAATCGGAATTAGGACACACAGAACTGTGGATCAGACCCAGAGGAGGCTGCTCACAGGGAATTGTGCTATACCCACTATCAATCATGGTGTTTGGTGGCTGGCTCATTGCTGACAACCATCAACATAGCAGGCTTTTATGCACAAGCGCATGCGGATGATATCCCAATCCTGGTTGGAGGTATCCCAGGCTTGATTGATGTTTCTGGCAGTCTGGACCCTGTTCCAGCCGAGTTTAAACTTGTAAAATAAATGATACGAAAATCACGCGTTGACATCTTAGTAAAGACTGAATTATTTCTGAGCAGCGAAATGCTACAGAGGTAAACAAACATTATTGTTTGGAAGAGAATTAGTAAGTGTTGACATTCATACAAATGAATATTCCAGTAAACGTAAACAGTTTGTTATATAGAGGGGTATCTTAGAGAAAACTCAAAATTCTGCATTATTTTCTGGATAACCAAATGCATAGACCAAATAATGGTGTCAAATGCTACACAGATGGCTCTCTCATAGTCTATGGCTCTGGAGAAAAGACAAGCCATTAAATGGAATCTCAATTCCACTAGGCATTTATACTAAATAAATGTTTTCATTAGGAATGATGACAAGCTTACTGATCTAAAGACTTTAGGGTCATTATATGACTCTTTAACCGGTTTTGGTTGGTAGCATAATTTGAACCTTGAAGAAACAGTACCATTCAAAGCTGTTCTTGGATGGTCCCTGTATCAGCAGAAATGAGCAGCTACTGAAATTGGACAGGATCTCACTTAAAAAAATTACAGCGATCTAGACAGGACACTGTCATATGTTTTAACTCAAGTTGACGGGATCATCTTTGTGTCGATTCTGTCTCTACGAGGATGGAACAGCTCACCAAATTATGAGGTTTGTGGAACAATCAGAGGTCATGCTCTGACTGAGAACTGAGCAGTATTGGCGCACAATAGACCTGTTAAAGGTCGCGGTGCTATCATGTCAAATTTAACAAAACAAAAAAAACATATAACCTAATTAACAACAAAAATTTAAATTGATCCTGCAAAAAAAAAAAAAAACAGTCATACAGTGATAGTTGTCATGATAAAAACTAGTTAGGTTAGTTTGCTATCAGCTCATAGTAATTCCTTATTTAAATAAAAACCCAAAATAAGTCAAATGATCAAAATTGAAAGATAATTCCACCAAAATTTATCGTAAATCTAAAGAATTAAGTTCTGCCTGCTAAGATGAATTATTCAATTTTTTTGACAAGGATTGAGTCATCGATATATCAGAAGAATGTCGGAATTGTCTCACTCGACCATGGAATACATAATTAAAAACTTTAAAGCCGGATCTGTGGACAATAAAAAACACTCAGGCAGAAAAGGATTTGTCACAGTGCACGAATCACATAAAAGCATGCAAAAAGTAGCCATAAATCCCAAAATAAGTGCTTGCGAACTTGTAAAACACAAAGTATCACAATGTCCCACCTTACCTACTTGTATCATGCAAAACATTAATTTATGTAGATGTAATTTTTTTCCTCATATAAGAAGTTAATGACACAATTTTAATTTTTTGTTGCACATTTTAAAATTTGTTACTGATTGAAATCCGGGCATTAGTCATAAGCTTCATTTAGAGGGATAGTGGTCATTTTTTTCAAAATATAATGTAGACTAACTTTTTCTTACTTTTGTCAAAGGTTGCTTATGCAAAAATTTTACCATGCTGCAAATACTCAAAATAACTTTGTTTATCATAACTGAAGTAAAACCAATTGCACATTAATTCTCTTTAATATAAATTATTAATTATACAAAAAAAAAGTTAATCCCCTCAGATAATTTCCAAGAAAATAAACCATTACACTAAAGTTTGACTGCATTTTGTGCAGTCATGAGGAACAAGCTCAAGCAGGAAGCATGAGGAACTATTGTATAACCAAGGAAAGTCAGGGTATATCTTTCTTAACACCATCTGAAAAAATATTTTAAGCACTATAATTTCCTCTCCCCAATTTTTATGCCATCATCAAGTGAAAAATTTGTGCTCTCCTCAATTCTTCTGCACTAAAGAGTTAAAAAAAAAGAGGAAGATTTTATATTTTTGGCAAAAACAAATATATAGTCATTTCTCTCTTAAATGAAAGCCAAGAGAGCAAAATTTCAGCCAAAAAAAATCGTGCATTGAGAAAGGAAAAGAGGGATGGAGATTGTTTTTTTTATAATCGTTTTAATGAAGTCAGCGAGCAAAATTTCAAAATCTCAGAAAACTATAGATTTGTATAAAAGAAAAAAATAGACATTACCTCTATTTAAATGTAACTTATCTCCTTCAATTGATTTTAAACTACTATGGGTTAATCTCTGCATTAAAAAAATAAGCTGATATTGTTACAAAAATAATGATAAATAAAATTTAAATATCTCACCAAATTTAATTCTAATATATTCTCTCGGGTCAGAAGCCCACATCTCTTCATCTGCCTGAGAGTAAGACATTAGAGGAAAAATAACATCTTGTATAATAGCAAACATGTGTCCCTTCAAAAATTTCCAACAGTGACCATGGTTCACACTAAAACAGAAACAGAAAGTTTTAAAAACTATCCCTCTTAATTCTCAGGCACAGATATATTTATAAGCATAAAAATAAAATAAAGTAGTCCTGCCAAAACAGCCCCTGAAGGGTCTAGAGGGCTTAAACTAGACTAGTAAAGTTACCTGATCCACAACCTTACAATATTCATGGAAAGCACTGCTGCTAGCACCATGTTCTAATTGTCTGACATCAAGTACTAAAAAAATGTTAAGTACTAATATTTATGGAGTTAAATGAACCCAGGAAGCATCTGTCAAACCAAAATTCTTATGCTTGAAAAAAAAAAAATCTAATGTTCTGAAATAAGAATTATTTATTGTGCCACCCAGAATAGAATCTGATTCAAACAGCATGGGAAATCAGCACTCTACTCGCTAGGCTATCTTGCTTCTCTATTCTTGAAAATAGTTTACTTTAAAGGAATAAACAAGTCTTGTGCATTTTTTAATTTATTTATTACTCTTAATTAATATTAGATACCAAAAACAGACTTCATTTATCTTATTTATTTTGAGTAATAGGAGAAACTTTTAAGTGCCAAACACCATATTCATCTCTATTAAAATTCAAAAATAAATTATTTAAGTTTATATACAATATATGCATGATAATATGTAATATATAATCATATTTGCATAATGTGCTGTATCTACAGATAAAAATATTATTCTTGAATTTTAATATCAATGTTTAATTTAATAGAGCCATTAATGAATGTGGTGGACACCGAAAACTTCCCCTGTTACTCAAAATAAATAAGATGAATTGAGACTGTCGTTGGTATCTAACCTTAATTAAGAGTAAAATTTAAACAAACAGTCTACCTGCAAATGAATTTATTAATTTTAGAAAAAAATTATTAACCTATATATATACTACTGTGATCAAAAAGTAAGGTGAATTTGTTTATAAAATATAAATTCTTTATTTATTCTTCCAAATCAATTTCATCACCTTCAAAGTAATCCCCGTCCGATAAAACGCACTTTTGCCAACGCTTTTTCAAGTCCTCGAAACAGTCGGAATAGTCTTTTCTCAGTATAGCCTTCAAGACCTTCTTAGATTCGGTTTTTATCTCCTCAATCGTATCAAAAGGGCGTCCCCACACTGGCCTTTTGAGTTTGTTGAATAGCCAGAAGTCGCATGGAGCCAAATCAGGCGAATACGGTGGTTGCGGAACGATATGAATCGAGTTTTTGGCATAAAAGTTGCGAAGAACCAAAGCAGTGTGAACCGGTGCATTATCAAACTCCCGGACATTAGGAAGGCAGGTAATTTTTTTTTCCCTTTCGCCGGGTCAAACTGTCAACAAAGAATATTATTTGAGCGTTATGCGTCGTTTGCGTGAAGCTGTTCGTCTGAGATGGCCGGAATTATGGGCGAATAACTCTTGGTTCCTTCATCACGATAATGCACCGATTCACACTGCATTGGTTCTTCGTGACTTTTTTGCCAAAAATTCGATTCATATCGTTCCGCAACCACTGTATTCGCCTGATTTGGCTCCATGCGACTTCTGGCTATTCAACAAACTCAAAAGGCCAATGTGGGGACAGGATTGAGGAGATAAAAACTGAATCGAAGAAGGTCTTGAAGGCTATACCGAAAAAAGACTATTCCGACTGTTTCGAGGACTGGAAAAAGAGTTGGCAAAAGTGCGTTTTATCGGACGGGGATTACTTTGAAGGGTATGAAATTGATTTGGAAGAATAAATAAAGAATTTACATTTTATAAACAAATTCACCTTACTTTTTGATCACAGTAGTATATATATATATATATATATACCATATCACCCCCTCTAAATTTTTTAGACCAAACAACCAAATCAAGTGATTTTTCAGGAAATTAAGGTGACCAATCGAAGTTTTGGACTATGGACAGTAATAGCTTGAGGAATGGCAGTAGGTTCTAGAAGGGAAACAAATCCTAATGAACAATAATTTTATGATTTTTTTTTTTGGTTTGTTATGACCCAAATCAATGGTTTGAATGTAGGTATGGCAGTGGGAAAGGTACTGCACCAATTGGCTCTGAAGGGATTGGTTCAATTGGCTCTGAAGGGATTGGTTATCAGGCCTCCATGGCTAGCCTGCCTCTATACCATGGATAGTAATTTGTTCAGTGAATATTATTAATATGATTCTGTGTCTTCCTCTAGGCTATCTGTGGCATCAGAAGTAATAGTTATGTTTGTAAAAGAACCACATAATGGAAATAATGTAATCTGTAGTGCCCAAAAAAAAAAAAAAAAATGTAAATGATCTTTAATATTGGAAGTTGGATTTTACTGCTTATATATATCTTTATATTTTATGCTAATTGCAGAAATCTCTTTTCGGAAAGTATAACACGGAATTCTAGCATGATACTCCTGAAAGCCATGATAAGTTAAACAATAATAGTCAAGTGATGTTTATGATATAGAACAGTATTCAGGTTATGACAAAATAGAGGCCGCAAAACAAAGGGCAAACTAACAAACAAAAAATGAGTGTGAATATGTTGAAACTGAAATTAAGACGTTTGGAGTTGGAATGAATACGTTATTTTGCCGTTTCATAGCTCACTTTGCGACAGATAGAGGAAACTGTGTAAGGTGAATATAGAAGTGATAGAACTAGTATGTGTTTCAGAGAGGAACTAATAAATCAAGTTGGTAGAAGGAGGCTTTTTACCGCAGTCTTGGAATTAGAGACGGTAAAAGGAATAACTACATCAACCCTCTTCTCAATATTTTATATACTTGAAGCTAAGTGCTAATAAAAAAATGGAATTAGACTAAAAATCCCGATGACTATCTGTTTTCAAGCATAATTCCCGATCTTCAAGGATTTCAAGACTGCTGGACCTCCTGTCCCAGTAACATAAATAATAACTATCAGGTAATCATTTAGCATGACAATAACTTACGCCAAGTTGATGTAGTTTAAAGTTTGCTGTAATACTCTTGGAGATATGTAAATCTTTCTAGTATGCTGATCTAAAACTTTTAACAGAACTTCAAGTATTCCAATCGAGAATGTTTTTAGAAACCATTCAGCAAACTGATTGTAATCCTTTTCAACATTTCCTGGACTACCGTATCTGTAAAAAATTTATACGTTATACGTAATATATATATATATATATATATATATATATATATATATATATATATATATATATATATATTCATAAATATATCTATATATATATATATATTCGATTTAATAATTATTTTTTGTTTAGTAAATTAAAGTGAATGGATGTCTGCGCTGTGCTTGGTTCCGTAATTTATTTTCTATTTACACATGATACTCATGAGTTTAATATAGAGTCATTACACAGTAAAGCCAGTGAATTTTATTTCAGGTGGACGAAAGTTTAATGTTGCTAGATAAGAATTAGTACTCAAGGTAAGACTTGATAATAAAGAGTACTGAAAAGACGCCTTGTGTGCAGTTAGGCAATTATAAACTTAGATTGATTGGCAGATAAGATAATAATTGGATTCAAATTAACTTGTTCAACATATTGTAAGTAATACATTACTATATATATATATATATATATATATATATATATATATATATATATATATATATATATATATATATATATATATATATATATATTGTAATGTATTACTTTTACTAATCATATGTTATAACATATTTATATTTTAATATAATTTTTTAATTTCTTTATTCATAAAAATATCTATGCAATATGTTGAACAAGTTAATTTGAATCCAATTATTATCTTATCTGCCAATCAATCTAAGTTTATAATTGCCTAACTGCACACAAGGCGTCTTTTCAGTACTCTTTATTATCAAGTCTTACGTCTCACCTTGAGTACTAATTCTTATCTAGCAACATTAAACTTTCGTCCACCTGAAATAAAATTCACTGGCTTTACTGTGTAATGACTCTATATTAAACTCATGAGTATCATGAGTAAATAGAAAATAAATTACGGAACCAAGCACAGCGCAGACATCCATTCACATTAATTTACTAAACAAAAAATAATTATTAAATCGAAGAAAACATTCAAGGCTATTATATAGTAAATAATTGATATTAAAATGAAACATGATCTGATGTATGCATGAATGTAATAAGATGTTTAAGAACTAGAGAGAAAAACTTTATTATTAAAGAGGTGTTGCCCAACTATATTGGGTTGCTATACACAAAGCATACTATTAACATCATATAGACAATTTGTAAAACTTATAATAAATATAAAGCATAATTGCAATTTCGTATTACATTATAAAAATAAATGTTTTTTTTTTTTTTTTTAATTGGTTTTCAACCTTCTTCGATTCACAAAGTTTGTATTTCGGTTAATTATTTTCAATAATGAACCTTTGAAGTTGGATCAAGAAAAAAACAAATTAACTCTCCTTTTCCAAAATTTAAAGTTTTACGTATCAAGATATATATAATCCAAAATTAAAATAAAAAATATCTGATGTGGACACTAGTCCTGCAGTGCTGCAGCAATCCAGTTTCAGGTGTCCAGCAAGACGATAGCATCTGCTTTTACACCATCCAGCCCACCTTGTCCTGGGTTGCCCCACTCTCCTTGTTCGGTGAAGTTCCCCTGTCATGACTTTTTTTAAGGATCTCAGACACCCATGTGGACAACATGATCAATCCATAAAGTGTTCCCAGCTTGATAAATCAGACTATGTCGACATCTTTATACAGATAATATAGTTACAATTTTTTTTCTTTTCCTCCAGGCTCCTCCCTCTGTTGTAGCTCTAAAGATTCTCCTCAACACTAGCCTTCCCAATATTAGTAGTCTGTTTTCCTCAGACTTGGTGGTTGTCCATGCTTCTGACCCATAGGTGAACACTGGGCGTACCAGAGTCTTCTATAGGTTAATTTTAGTGCTAAGGAAAATAAATCTGCTTTTAAAGTACTTTGCCAAGCCAAAGAAACACCTGTTGGAAGGATTGATCCATCTACTGATTTTTTGCGCTGTTTTGTGAGTATACCTCTGACCCCAAAATATGAAGGACACTAATCTATGTTCTGGAACTTGTATTGTAACTTCCATTACCACCAACAACCATATATCTGTTTTTTTTTTTTTGTTTATTTACAATTAGACCAAGTTCCCTGGCTGCTGTTTCGAAAGCAATGAATGTATCTTTTAACGTAGGCTCAAACCTTACCACAATGGTACCACTTGTCTGTATTTTTGATTGGCCAACAGCCTTTTCTAATGCCATGTTGAACAGAAGGCATCTATCTCCTTGCCTTACTCTGCTGCTAGTTTTAAATACTTCAGCCAAGTCTGAACCCACGAGAACAGCACATTTAGTTTTTCATTATCATCTTCACCAGTTGTGTGTGTTTTCAAGGGACTTTATATTCCTACAGAAATTTGTACAGCTCCTCTCTGCCAATACTGTTGTATCCTGACCTAAAATCGCCAAACAGATGGTGCGTAGTCAACTTATATTCTGTGCTCTTTTCCATGATCATCCGCAGAGTGAAAATCTGATCGGTAGTTGAGCAGAAGACATATGGTCCTAATCTTGTGGCATCTTTTCTTCAGTCCAGATGACGAGAATGAGCTCATATAACATTTTTTCCAGCACCTCACCACCGTACTTCAACAATTCTACCTGAAGTCCATCCATGACAGGAGTTTCTACTGGCTTACTTTACTATAATTCCTCCGGTTATTATTGTTATGTGGACTGCAGAAGTGTCTGCAGGCTGACGCAGACGATTCCCTTCCTAGTTGGTCATTAATCCAATAATCATTATAACGAAAAAACTTTTTTTTTTCTGACCATACATCAGTTGTTGTGGAAACATATTCCAAATAAAAGAGTTTTTCTTCATTTCTTAAACACAAGATGCAAAAATATGATCAATTCTTTTTGCCAATGAATTTAATCAGTAAAATGTAAACCAAAGGAACTTATAAGTGTTTATTTTCTTAAGTCGTAAACAAAATATAAACAAAAAAAGCTGTATTTGTTATATTTTAGTTGGAAAGATCCAAGTTAATCCAAAACATAATTTCAAAAGGGGGTACATAAACATTACATGAAATACATTTACTGAATAATCATAAAGATTATTTTCAATGAAATAGTGGAAGCAATTTTTAATTAAACGACAAAGGATTCAAAGAGAAAGGATAAAAAAGCGGTAATTGTGAGTTCTGACTTTATTAAATTGTAATTAAAATTCTTATAATTCAATTAATCATAATTATTCAATTGATATCTCAATTAAGTAGACAATTCAAATAATTGCTGAACAACTGATTGAATTACAGTTAATCCAAATTTAATTTTTTTTTAAATAGATATAATAGACATTTTAGTTAATTCAAATTACATTTAATTCAAATAATATGTAATAAAAATTATGATCGAATTACATTCTAATAAAAATTCGCCTAATTGTGCACACCACCCACTGAAATAAAAAAGGCAAGTCACTTCATTACTTCAAACACATGATTCTAAAAATATTGAAAGAGGGGAAGGGAATAAATAAAAATAAGTTCTAAAAGTTCGGCTATGCGGAATATGGACTTGACTTGCCAGGAATCCAGCAGCAGACTCGTGTTGTGTACTTAATGGGAGGTGGGGACACTGAATACTGAGACTGGACTTGATTCCGGCCATTTAAGTCTGGTTCATATTCGGTGTAGTCACACCTTTAATACATGCCCCACTGATCCAGAAAACTCATGACAAAAATAAGTTAAGTTTTGACCGCTTTGAAACAATCATTAATAGAGAGCAATTAAAGGGCTACAGTTTAGCCACAGAAACAGCAAACACTGAGATTGTCCCATCACATAAAATGGCTCTCATAATTACTATAAGGAGGGATATCTTGCAAGAGACTGTAGAAAAATAGTACCATAATTTAATAGCATCGTTAATTATGTCCAAAGGTGCAAGGTTACACAGATACATTTCATATATCACACTCAACAATGATAAAAAAAAAATACACAATAATTATCACAAACAAATATAAATAATTCACTGAACAATCTGATATTCGATGTATATGAGTGTCCAGCAATAAGGCATGATAAAATACAGGCACAATTCAAGGATTTCAAGACTGTAAAATTCAAGATGCTTTTTGTCCATTAACTAGTTTAAATTTAAAACAAAATCAGAACCATAAAATTAATTGGTTGTCTTCTGATAAAATATGCAATTAAAAGTTGAGAATGAACTTCAATAATTATAATAGTTGTATCTCTGTTTAATAATGAAAAATTGTTAACTAACTTTTAACATTGAGGACTCAACACATCGCAAAAAAATAAAAACAATTAGAAAATACAGCACAAAAACAATAATTTCAAGTGTAAATATTCCTTTATTGGAATAAATTACACTACAATTTCATTCACAAACTTATTTTACATAACAAAACAAAATATAATAATTCTATACAACCAAGGAAACGTATTTTGAGACTAAGTATCAGATGGAGGGATTAATTAATTATAATGTAAACAAATAAACAAACAATTGAAAATTATCTGTTAGCAGAGATTTCACTGTAAATAGAATTAAATGAGTAATATTATTAAATATATTTAAAACTGAACGAGAATATATTTCATTTTATGATGCTTGAATAGTGTATTTTTCAAGATTCAAAACTTGGTGTACATGAATATTATTAATACTCATACTCTTAATTATGGAAATAAAATGAATCATGGCAATTCCTTATCCTTATAACTATCCTGTTACTGTCCTCTTGGTCAAGGATAAGGGACGAAACGTCAAACTTATTATAAGACGAGTGTAAATCAGTTGAAAATGAAACTTGGAGTTGCTTAGAGCTGGAGTGTTTAAGAGAACCTAGCATAATGGTGGAGCTGGAACGTTTGGAGCTATAACATCTCTAGTTCACTTAGCTACAGATAGAGCGAGACATGAAAGGTGACAGAAAATAGAACGAGAACGTGTTTGAGACAGATGTAGTAAAAGTTAGTGGAAGATTTTTATAACTTTCTAGGAATTAGAAATGCTAAGGTGAACAACATTAATCCAGCTCAATATTTTATACCCTTGCTGTCAAGTCCTAAGCAAAAACATAATTGTTAGAAAAAAAACTAAAAATTTCTAACTGGCCGTTTACAAGCATAATTCCCAAAATGAAAAATTCAAGCAGAATTCCCAATCTTCAAGGAATTCAAGGCTGCTGGACACTCTACTCAAGCAAGTAAAAATGTTACAAAATGAAATCTAACAAAGATGAAGAAAAGCATTACTTCAGACATGTACATCATTAATGATAACTTTTTAATCAGCAAAGAGTAGAAATATTATGGAGTGCATTATTATATCGAGAAACTTGGCCTAAATAGGCAAAATAAAAATATTTACAATATTTTAAACAGATTTATTTAAGTTTATTAGACCCATAAACTTTGACAAATTAAATGACCAAACAAGGGCAATGCAGGTAACATCTTTTTTCAAGTAGGATTTTTTTTTCCAAGGAACAAACAAGAGGTTTTGGCAATAGGTTTATTATATTTAAAAAAATATTTTTCTTTTCAAACTCAACATTTGCTATAATTATCACATTAATGTTTTATATCTAATGTAACTGACTAAAATTAATTAATATTCTAATGGAAAATACTAAATATATTTATATAACAAGTTTCCACCGCTGTTGAGAGATGGCTCCACCGGCAAGATTATGTTAAAATTGTCAGCGGCGCTACGGCACATGGCAAGTTTGGATATCTGGCAACAACATAACCTTACATACTATTGGCTTTGTGTTAGCAGTATGTATTTTATTTTCGTGCAAAAATGTCAAGTTTTGTTCCAAATATGGTCATTTGCAGGAAATTTTGATTGATTTATTTACCTTAACGAAATCTGCAGCTGAGGCCTATCGATTGTTTATAGAAGCATACAGTGATGCTGCTTTATGTGAGAGAAGTTGTCATGAGTGGTTTCAAAAGTTTATAAACGGCGAGTTTGGCGTGGAGGACAAAGAACGTAGTGGTCGGCCGAAAGTGTATGAGGACACAGAATTGGAAGCATTATTGGTGGAAGCACAAAGAACCAAACGCAAAAAGAACTTGCACTTACATTAGGAGTAAGTCAACAAGCAATTTCACATCATTTAAAATCATTGGGAATGATACAAAATGAAGTCAAGAGACATTGAACGCCGCTTGTGCACTGATTGTTCCCCAGACCTTGCGCCTAGTGATTACCGCTTGTTCCGGTCGATGGGGCATGGTCTGTCTGAGCAGCGCTTCACATTATATGAAGATACGAAAAATTGGATCAATTCATGGAGAGCCACAAAAAATGAAGAGTTTTTTCGAAGTGGTATCCGAATGCTTCCAGAAAGATGGGAAAAAATAGTAGCTAGCGATGGACAATGTTTTAAATAAAATATAATGTACCGTTTTTTTACAATAACTTCGTAATTTTTTATTAATAACCGCAGAAACTTATTTGTACCCCTGATAAATATTTTTTAAATGTAACAAAATAGTATAGTACAACATAAGCTTATAATTTACTGCTTTTAAACCATAAAGAAATGGATCAAAAAGAACCATAAAACTCCAGAAAGCAGACAACCACTGATATAAAGCAAATACACATTCATTTTTTTTTATGAACAAGAAAAATCAACTAAAAAATTACCTTTCAAATATACGATGAAGAATATGTAAAGCCCATTTCTTACACTTCCACCATGGTAAGTCTGCCCTTTCATCCTCATCAACTTGATTGGTATGAGCAGGCACTGGTCGGTCACTAATCTGCCTCAATATCTCCATCCATTGGGAGAAAACATCTCGGGTTATCAGTTCAACTGGTAGAGCAAACTTAAAACATTTATAAAATATAATTAGTACATATTGAGCTATTTCAATAACAAATCTAAATAAGATAAGATTAACACAAATGCATGAATACATATAATTTATGTATGTGCCAGTGCATATATGTTTAAAGATACAAGTTTTTTTTTTTTACCTGAATAAGAGCAAAATAAATTTTTAAGATTTGTTTCTGAAGAAGCACTGATTGCTCAGATTCATCTGGGAGTAGACGAACACACAACTGGTATATAAGAGGAAGCAGAAGGTTCATAGCATCAATAAGTGGGCCACGGTCATTTTGTTTTCTGTATCTGCTGACAATTTTAAGTTGAATCAATGATAATATTAGGCAAAAACATGAAATAATAATCATATAGAACATATAGCATTTCCAAGTCAATTGTAACCTTTTCCATTTCAATTGTCATCTTTTACATTTCAATTGTCAACTTTTACATTTCAAATGTAACCCTTTCCATTTCAATTGTAACTCTTTCCTCTTTCCAAATCAATTGTAACCCTTTCCAAATCAATTGTCACCTTTTCCTATTCAATTGTCACCTTTTCCAATTCAATTGTAACCTCTTCCATTTCAATTGTAACCTTTTCTATTTAAATTGTAACTTTTTCCATTTCAATTGTAACGCAACTGGTCATGAATTAATTCAATATTATTTATTTCATTATTGAAAAATAATAATTTTAATCACAATAATGGCTTTTAAAATGATTTCGGTATATTCTTCCGACATTTTTTCGTTTATTAGGTAATTGATATCAAATACTAATTTCAAGCAGTTTAAATTTTTGAAATAAATTTGTTTATTTATTTTTAAATATTAATTCTTTTTTATTTATTTGGTGGGGAAAGGATAGATTTCATCGATTTGGTGATCGTTCATTAAGTTTCAAAGTTGCTAATACCAAATTTACTACTGAAATTTTGTTCGGCCACGAGCATTTCAATTTAATTATTAATTTCAAAATTCTTCGTTATCGGTATCGTTTGCTAGGTTTTCAAGCGCGCATTTTATTTCCAAATTCACTAACAGATTTTCGACTGTGCATATGCATTTCGATTTTCCATTGCTATTGCGGTTCTCTATGATGAAGGATTGTTTAAGAGGTTTTCGAGGGTTCTGATTCCATTTTTTTAATTGGATTTATGAATGCTCATGCGCATATTGCATTTCCGTTACTGCTTGAGTTTTCTATGATATAGAGATCGTTTGTTAGGTTTTCGAGGGTTCTAACTTCATTTTTTTAATTGGATTTTAGGTCGCGCATGCGTGTTTATTATTTCTGTTACTGTTGGAGTTTTCTGTGATTGAGGAATAGGAATTGTTAATGAGGTTTTCAAGGATTTTGATTCCATTTCTTGAAATGGATTTAGGATCGAGCATATGCATTTCGAATTACTATTACAGTTGGTGTTTTTTTTTGGTACGGGTATCTTTTACTAAGTTTACAATCACTATATTTTGGATTTTACAATCAGAATTTAGATCGCACATGTGCATTTCAATTAACTGTTCTTATTGAACTTTTCTTCGTTTATAAGTGCCGTTTATTAGATTTTCAAAGGTTCTGATTCAGTTTTTCGAATTGGATATTTTATCAAACATGCTCATTTCTGATAACCATTACAATTGGTCTTTATTTAAGTGAAGTTATTGTTTATTTGGTCTTATAGGACGATATAATTAAAAGCATGAGAAAAATAATCGTTATTTGAAATACGCATGTCCGATAAAAAATAAAATCAGAATCTGCAAAACCAATTAACGATTTGTATAACAAAGAAAACTTCAACAGTATCAGTAAATCGAAAAGCGATGGCGCAATCACAAGTCCAATTAAAAAAAATCAAACCAGAACCCTCGAAAACCTAATAAACGATTCCAGTACTGAAGAAATGTCAAATGTAATAGTAATTCGAAATTAGCAAGCTCGATAAAAAATTCAAATAAAAAAAACGGAATCAGAACCTTCGAAAACCTAATAAATGATCCCTATATTATAAAAACTTCGGCAGTTATGGAAATAAATAATGCTTATGCGAGATCATAAATACAATTAAAAAAATGGAATCAGAACCCTCGAAAACCTAATAAACGATACCAGTACTGAAGAAATGTCAAATGTAATAGTAATTCGAAATTAGCAAGCTCGATAAAAAATTCAAATAAAAAAAACGGAATCAGAACCTTCGAAAACCTAATAAATGATCCCTATAATATAAAAACTTCGGCAGTTATGGAAATAAATAATGCTTATGCGAGATCATAAATACAATTAAAAAAATGGAATCAGAACCCTTGAAAACCCACTAAACGGTCCCTTTATCCTACAGAACTTCAATAGAAACGGAAAATCGAAATGCGCATGCGTGATCGAAAATCTAATAGTGAATTCGGGAATAGCGTCCTTGAAAACCTAGTAAACAATACCTATACTGAAAAATTTTAAAAACTAATAATTAAGTAGAAGTGCTGGTGGCCGAACAAAATTTCGGTAGTAAATTTGGCATTAGCAACTTCGAAACCTAATGAACAATCACCAAATCCATAGTTTCCACCATCCCCCTCCCACCACTCCCCAAATAAATAATATTTAAAAATAAATAAACAATTTTATTTCAAAAATTTAAACTACTTGAAATTAGCACTTAATATCAATTATCTAATAAACTAAAAAAAATATCAGAAGAATATGCCGAAATTATTTTAAAAGTCATTATTGTAATTAGAATAATTATTTTTCATTATTATTCTATTATTTTCACAATTGAAATGGAAAAGATGATAATTGATTTGGAACGGGTTACAATTGAAATGGAAAAGGTTACATTTGAAATGGAAAAAGTTACAATTGAAATGGAAAAGGTTACATTTGAAATGGAAAAAGTTACAATTGAAATGGAAAAGGTTACATTTGAAATGGAAAAAGTTACAATTGAAATGGAAAAGGTTACATCTGAAATGGAAAAAGTTACAATTGAAATGGAAAAGGTGACAAATGATTTGGAAAAGGTTACAATTGACATGGACATGCTATATAAATGACAGAAAAGTACTCAGCAATACTTGAAACAAAAGAAGATGCCAATGTATGTTTCTGGCTTGGAAAGGTTCACATTTATTTTGCGTCAGACCAACAGGATAAAGGACCACCCTACTTAAGCTAGAAACAGGATTATAACCCATAGGATTAATTAATCAATACTTTAAGAATTACTAGAATAAAACCAACTCTTTAATACCACAAAAAAATAAATGGTGAGAAATGCTATTTAAAAGATTATTTTAAAAACTTGTGATCAATATGATATAAAAACTTAAATACAATGGCTCTTAAATTAAAGTAGAATACAGTATCAAAATATAAATATGAGGCTTATCTGAACAGTTTCCGACCTAACAAAGGAACAAGAAATGTTTTTCTTCTAATTTTATTTTTCTAAATATTCTCCTTAAAGTATAGACTTCTCCTAACAATGCTCCAATCCCTCCATCTCGTCCAAATAATACCTGACAACTTTCTCTGCAAAATAGTTGTTTATGAAGGTGATGGCCTCCCCATTTGACGGAAATCTCTGTCCTCCAAAAGTTCAGCTATCAACTTAGGTAAAAACAAAAAGTCGCTTAAGCCTAGATCTGGTGAATGAGGAGGATCGTCAAGCAATTCAAACTGTAATCCACAGCAACAGCCTAGGTTTTAAATAAAATTTCCTCCAAATATGGCAGTTTTCCCACAATTTCTGCCTTCAGCTGCCAGGAACCGGATATATGGTATTTGCCGGCTAGGCAAATGGAGCTGTTGGACAGTGAGTTAGAAAAGTTAGCCAAGAGCGATATCATAAACGTGCAACACTCTTCAGTACAATAGTATTCTAAAGCAAATAGCTAACCTCTTGAAAAGAAAAATTATAAATGTTTTCAGGAAGTGTCTTGACTAGACGTGGAAGATTCAACAAGTTTGGGGATATTCTAGCGTTTAGGGCGACAGAAAAGGAACTAAAATTAAATCCTATAAGGTTTAAAACAAATGAATAGGAGCAAGGCATCAAAATACAACTAGAAACAGAGAACATTCATATCAAGTTAACCTTATCTATAAAGAAAAGTTTAGAGAGGAATTTGGAAAAGGTTTTCCCCTTAAGGTCTATGGTGGTTCAAAAGTAGGGAAACCATCCCACTTGCAGCAGGTGTTTGCACGAAGAAGCAGGATTTTGAAAAGAATCAACTCCAGAGCATGGCAGAAACCATTGTTCTGAACTCACTAGAAATCCTGCATCATAGTTTGTATTAGGCCCAAGGCTTCATTCTGTCAATTCTATGGCCAATTTTCAATTTATTTTCTTTGTTTCTCAATTAATTATATATTCTACTTTTCCCATCTAGCTCTCTCTCTTATTTATTTTTAACACCATCTGTTCGATTGTTCAATGCTGCTGTAATTCACACAGTTGTGCAGCTACTCGCAATTTCTTTTCAAGATTTTCCTCTTACTCAATTTAACAAAGTTGAAAGTTAACAATGATGCCTACATCAAAATATTGGTTTAAAAATTATATTCAATAATAAATTCAATAGATTTACAGGCAATCATATGATTATTGCTTTCCCACCAAAATTATTTAATATCACTCATTTCGAATTGAACCTATCAGGTTCTTCCATTTTACTGAGTTCGACAAATTCAGTGAGTATTAGATTTTCCTTTTTATCGTTTATTTCCCTATTACACTAATATATGTGGTATATAGCTCTAACCTAAAAACAGCTATAATAATGCAAATTTTCACTGAAGCACTTCTTTTGGCATTATAAAATAAATCTAAACTTTACACATAACATATTGGCTATTACTTGGTACACTCACTCAAGAGATACACAAAACCCTAATAGGGTCCATATCAGCTGAGGTTGGACATACAGATATAAGAAATCTTTTAGATATGAGACACAGATCTGATAAATAACAGGTATTAGGCAGTAGTTGATATATATAGAGCTATTATAGAATTCAATTATTGTTTTTGGCAATATTAAAGTTAATAGGGGGAAAGGAAGGGAATAGACTAGTTTATCATGTCGACAAATCAGAATACCTCAAATACCAGTGGAGAACCTAAATTCATTTCAGTTTAAGTTTTGATGTTACTAGAAGAAAAATAGGTACTACATATTTGATCCTAATAAAAACATTAAATTACCAACCATTATGAGACAGAATAGCAATAATATTATTACAGTTAGGTCTAATCACTCATTAATTCACCCTCTTCAAAAAGTTTTATTGTTGGATCTAATCACTCATTAATTCAACCTTTTCAAAAAGTTTTATAAATACTGCAAAAGGAACACTTTTCCAAAAATACTATACAGATATGCACAATTGAATGACAACTAATAGAAAAATAGCCTGATAAAACAATTTGTTGGAACTGCTGCTTGCATGTAAATATAGATTGTCATAAACATAAAATAAAATGGTGCAATTAGATTTCAAATAAATCTTTTCCGTGTGACACCTTTACCAAGTTCTCAAGGATACAAAGGAAAAACAATGAAAAATGTGAAAAAATTACATAATAAAACATTTAACTTTCTTAGGAAAATAAAATGTAACAACACTGATATGGCATTAACATGAAAGTGAGGCCTCTCAGTTTTTCCCCATGGACTGGTGGTCCTCAGATGAGGTCCATGCTCCTTGGAATCCCTATCAATTTTATCCAACTGTCCCTGGTGGGGATTGTATTTTTATTACAAGTAACAACAGATGGCTTCAATAGACTTATAGCTTTCAAGCGGTGTACTTCGTTCTTAAATCAACGAATGCATTCTTTTCTTTATTAATTTTTTTAATTTCATCTTTACTTTGAAAAATATGTGCCATTCCATGGGGTATTCTCACAAAATTGTGTCTATACCGATAGTATTAAAGTATCATTAAAAAAAAAGTGAATTTCTCACTCATCAAAATTAAAAAGGTAAAACTTTTCAATGCAGCCCCTTCATCAATAGCAGTCGCCAAACTACCGCTCTCTAGCGCCATTTGTGCTAACTCAATTACTTTGTATTCGATTGCAAAAATTGTATTCAGTGGAATTATTTAAATTACTCCTTTAATGAGATGCTAATCAAAATTGTACTTAAAGCAATAATATTTTAAATTACAGTAAAAGCCTGGCCTCAACTTAAAAAAATCCGTTGGGGGTTTGTATATCTCTTGAGTGAGTGTAAGTCAAAACCACTAATAATTTAAAAAAATATTCACTAAAAGGAGTAATAATTATAATGATTCCAATTAATACAAATTTAACGATTGAATAAAAAGCAGTTAGTTAGCACAAATAGCACTAGAGAGTGGTAGTGAGGCAATCGCTACTGATAAAGTTGTTGCATTACAAACTTGTACCATTAGAAAAGTAAAATCAATTATCTCAATAATAAGTAAAACTATACGAACAGTCTATGCCTATTTATTAGTACTTTCAAAACAATGCCGTCAAAACTTAAATTGAAACCTAAATTAATTTGAAACACATGTCATTGAACGTTTGTTTTACAATTTAAAAGAAGAAATTAATAAATCTTTTATTATTTCCATCTTCAGCAGATAATACATAAATAAAGTTCTAACATCATTAACACTTAAATGTAAAGCATTACAAATACAGTAATAAGTGACCAAACATACTCATATATTTTAACCAATTGATAAAGGCACAGCAAAGCGCCAGACCATCCTGTAGCTTCTGGAGTCTGAAGATATATACTAATTTTGTCAACAATCTGAGTCCATCTTCCAGGAAAATCATTCTTCACCATCATATTAACACACACAGCAAGTTGAGGCCTAAAAAAGTAAAAAATACATTTTAGAAAATATATAAGGATATGCTAAGAAATTAACATCAGAATAAAAAACCATTATCTCGATACATAACAAAAAATACACTAAATGATAGGAATTAACAAAAACACATACTGTATTAATTCAGGAGCATGAACAATTGCATCAACAATTGAATCTCTTATCATGGATCGATCTTGTTCATGAAGAGAGAACTGAAGCGGGAGACCAGGTTCTGCTGGTTTATCCGACCAATACTGTGTTATCAGATTTTTAAGATAAATTGCACCTAGAAAAAGAAAATATGATAGTGAATTCCCTTTCACATAATTAAATGTCTTTAAAAAACAAAAATCTTCATACCTGCTTGCCTTACAGGCATGTCAATTTCTGCCATCATTACAAGTTGTAAAAGAGAAGGAGCAAATCCAATAATTTTTTGAACCTATGAAGGGTAACAGATTCTTTAGTAATTCAAAATCCTAATAGAATTAAGGCAAAAAGAACGATTTTCAAAACAGACAAGTCAACTGCACACACCGTACAGTCTATAACCAAGTCATTTGAGTGTTTCCACTTTTCAAAACATCTACCACTAAGAACTAATTTTTTTATAGAGTTATTAGTATTACTTGGGAAATACAAGATATAAATCAAAATACAAAACCATGGCCACCGGCCATGCTTTTAAAACAAACCTGTGCAAGTTGTTCTTCAGCTTGTTGCCTTTGATTAGGATCAATTGTAGCCCTAAATATTTCCGTAAGCTTTCTAGTATCCATTTTTGAAAGCTTAGAATGCTAACCTCCGATATATGCAACAATTTATAAAATGGGTACTAAAATATACGAAACTAGTGTCACGTGACTCGTCAATAGGGAAAGGCGCACCGGATCCTCCATACTCCAGCTTAATCACATGTCAGTAGTAGATTATCCCTCCTTACTTTAAATATTGCCTTCAACAAACTTTTTGGTTGTATCAATAGGATCACGTTTTGAAAAATTAAAATCATAAAAAAAAATATTATATTTTTTTCTTCGCTCAGTTTGTGTATTATCTTTAGTATGATTGTTGAATTTGAAAAAGTTAGAGTTCCAATAAATTTACCACAAAATCAGGTCCTTAGTAAAGAATAGTATGAATTAACGTTGTGTCATATATTTATAGTAGTTCGAATTTCTATAACCTATCTGTTTCGAATAAAGTCAGGGGTTCAATTGCTTGTTTTTTTATTTTACGACATCGTCAACAAATTTAATTTTTTAAATATAGAAGCATTCACTGTCAGGGACAAGATTATTAGTTTCTATGTACAGACATTTTGTTGGAATTTATGCTCTATATAGATTGCTTTTACTTGCGAATTTTGAAAGATGGGTGATTGAACGACACATCGAAAGCTTTTACTATGTTTATATTCACCTCATTCGGAATTAACAAAATTGTATTCGTTGGGGCCTTTGAAATTTAAGAACCCCATCCTATCAACTAATTCAGTTTTGTATCCTTTTCAGTAACCTGACATTATCATAGTATCTGTTAGTGATCCGAAGTAGGCTTCATTATTTATATACAGTTCCATCCAATATACAGTTTCCTATACTCCTCAGAGGCCCATCTCATATGACGCTTCTGGACCATGTTTTTATAGGCCTCATTTTTGGTATCTATGGCAGCCGCACACTCTGCATCAAACCAAGGGGATCGTACTGCTCGCTCTTCCAGACCTATTATTTCCTTCGCCGCTTCTTTTCCTACTATACTGAGGATATCCCATTGCTCGTTTGCTGTACCCTCTGGCATGCTTACATTTCCTATGTTTTCATCTAACTTCTGCCTATAACATAGGCTAACTTTCGGGTCCTTCAGTTTGGATGTCGCCATCCTCTCTATCTTCTTCTCCCTGGTTTTTCGGGCATTGGATATCCTGGCTCTGATTCTGGAGACTACCAGGTAATGGTCTGTGTCCATGTTAGCGCCTCGATAGGATCTGCAACTCATTAAGTTTGACTAATGCCTTCTACTGTTCAGAACATGATCTATCTGGTTCACAGTGTTTCCATCTGTGGAGCGCCATGTTCCTTTTTGAATTTTCTTTTCTGGACATACCGAACTTCCCACAACCAGGTCCTTAGATGCAGCGAAGTTAATAAGCATTCGGCCATTCTGATTCATGTCATCGTGGAGACTACGCATTCCTATAGTTGGTCTAAAGACCTGCTCTTTGCCAATCTTTGCATTAAAATCCCCCATGATCACCTTTATATCGCTCTTGGGACAGTTATCATGGGTCTTATCCAACTCATCATAAAACGCTTCCTTCTCATCATCCGGCGACACTTCGGTGGAAGCGTAGCAACTGAGGGTAGTATAATTATAGAATTTGTCTTTCAACCGTAGTAGCTGTATGCCAGGCCAAGAAACCCTCATGGGAGAATTTCGGTAAACAGCTGATCGAAGAACATCGGGAATCCATAAGAACATTTTGGTGAAAAGTTAAAACTTTAAGAGGAAAGAAGAATCAGCTCGTAAGAAATGTAAAATATAGCGATGGAATTGTGCTTACTGACGAGAAAAGGGTCCTAAATAGATGGAAGCAACACTTCCAGGAACTATTCTCCAAAAATCCAGAAATAACTCAAGACCAAGAACGAGAACCCTCTATTCAGGAAAGTCTAGAGATAATAGAAGAAATAGAATACGCAATCCAGAGAATAAAGACAGGAAAAGCGCCGGGAATGGATGATATTCCACCAAAGTGCTTGAAATACGGAAGACAAGTACTTCTTAAAGCTCTTCAAAGGCTGTTCCAGGAAGTATATGACAGAAAGAGAATCCCCAAAGATTGGGAATATAGCATAATCCTCCCAATTCATAAAAAAGGCACCACAATGGAGTGTGGAAACTATAGACCAATCAATTTGCTTTCAGTGGTATATAAACTCTACACTTCATTATAGAAGGGCAGTTGGAGGGTGAACAGGTTGGTTTCCGTCCAGGCCGACAGACGCAGGATCACATCTGTGTCATTAGGAAAATCGCTGAAAAAGTCTGGAACAGGGACAAAAACCTATACCTGGTACTTATAGATTTGAGAGCGGCGTTTGACTCAGTCCCAAGAACGGAAATATGGGATGTTCTAGTGACCAAGAGAGTTCCTGGAGAGAAGAGGCCGTAAATTCAGCCTACCGAGGAGCAACCGGACTAGTGAGGATAAATGGCATGGAATCGGAACCTTTCCCAATTGCGAGAGGAGTTGGACAGGGAGATAGTTTAAGCCCCCTCCTGTTTTTAAACTTTATGGACGAAATTCATAAGATCTGTAAGCGCCGTACAGCCTGGACCGCAATAAGAAAATGGAATATGAGAACCGTCCTCGTGCAAAGTCTTCTATACGTGGATGAAATAGTCCTGATAGCCGACTCAAAGATAAAACTAAAGCAAGCTCTAGTGGAATGGGAAGAAGAATTGCTCAAGAAAGGTATGCCAATTAATGCCGCCAAGAGTAAAGTGCTGGTTATGGGAAGAGAAGAACAGGAAGACGTCCAACTGGTCTGCAACGGGGAGTTGTTGGAAGTGGTAAAGGAATATACTTACTTAGGGACAGTGATTAGTAGCTCTGACAGGATAGACCCTGAGATTTCAAACAGAATAGCCAAGGCAAATCAGATACACTACCAGATTGCTAACTGCATCATCTGCCACCAGGAAGTGGATAATAAAAGAGCCAAGTCTGTATACCTGCCCACTCTCACCTACGGCGAAGAAAGTTGGGCCATGTTGGATAGACATACCAGACGCATAAAAGCAGCCGAAATGAGGTTCCTACGTAGATTCGTAGGGAAAACTAGGAGGGACCGCATTAGAAATGAACGAATCAGAGAGCAGTTGGGGGTACCCGAACTAAAAACCACTTTGGAGAGCCAACAGCTCAAATGGTTTGGGCATGTCTGCCCCATGACCGAGGACATGGATCCTATGAAGGTACTAGAGGCTCGGCCCATTGGGAGGAGATCACCGGGGCGACCCAGAGCTTCATACCAGGAATACGTAGAGAGGATTAGAAGTGGAAGAGTAAAATCCCTCAACCAAATGAAGCGACTGACCAGGGACCGAGAGGAATGGCTGCTCTGGGTGGAGGCTCCTCGACGCTGAGGGTGGCATAAGAGGAAGATAAAGAAGAGAAGAAGCCTTTCGACCGCAAGACGTAAATCCGTGAGCTCACTGGCTTAAAATCTATAACCTGATTTCTGGCTATTCCTCTCATCACAAATCCCTGATAGTCCAACCGTTCCAGACATGTGTTGATGATCGTGGCAGCTGTAATAAATGGTATGTTTCCACCTCACTTTTTGCAGAGCAACCAAGTCTAGTTTGTAATTGTCAATCTGTAGTAGGAGTTGCCGAATCGACTTCAGTTTATATAAGAATAAAATATTCCATTGTCCAAGTGAAGTCCTGGTGACGAAGCATGGGTGGTTTCAGTGAATTTAGTCGGGCTAATTTTTATTAAGGTCTCGTTGCAGGAAATTTTTTTACGGGGTTGGGTTGCAAGCCCAACGCCCAACCCTCTTGCTTTATCCGGGCTTGGGACCGGCAGTGGTGTATAGCAAGCTAACTCCACAGGCGCAGTTCTTGGCTTAAGAAACATGGTTAAATGTTTCTGAAGATGAGTAGGTGTGTAATGTGAGATAACTTTATGACTAAAGTTAATTCATTCTTCAATTCAAATTAGAAATTCAAAGAGTAAATCCACTTGTATTTTCAATCGAAATGACGCCTGTCATATAGTTACCTGATTGACGGGGTAAATTGATAATAAAAAAATAATTATTGGCTCCTCACGTTTGTCTAATTTAAATTTTCCTATGGTATAAAAAAAAAACCCTAGATGTAGGACTATTGTTAAAAAATAGCAGAATGTGAAAAATAAATTATCTCGAGTTTCAAAAATCACGGAAATCACAAAAGTTTTGATAAAGTTATCCTATCTTACGGTACCACCTGTAATGTTCTTGCGTACCATCAGCAAGGAACTTCTGCTCTAATACGAGCTGTTTTCGACTGCAAAATGGATCTCGAAATTCTGTGAAAGGATTTTTCTTTAACCTTTAAATTAACGATTTTCGGGCTTCAGAAATTGGTTCGCGTGATCCAACTATACCTCAGGAAAACTATCGTTTAGTAAAAAAATATCTGATGTGGACAATACATGACTTCCTTGTACGCCTATTAAACTATAAATCGGTGGCTCAAAAAATGATCCTGAATTTGGTTACTAGTTTCCGAAGATTGCAGTATCTCAAAAACGACACTTGGCGTCGCGATACCCATTTATTGACACACACACACACACAAATAGGGAGGAAAACCATTATTTTACACTCAATTTTAACACTTAAAACAAATAATAAAAATGTTTAATTGGATTGGAAACCAAATTGCATTTGTAACCTTTGTTACCGAAACATATGATTTCTCTTTTAATTTAAATATAATTTTTGATGTAAGCTTATTATGGCCTTCAAGTAAAGTACCCTTTTGGGCTCACCAATTTTAACCAAAATATATTAAATACATTCCTATCGATATAAAAGTCCTATTTACCAAATTTGAGATGTTTTACATTATATTTTAATATGATTTTTGATGAAAGTCTAATATGACCTTCAAGTAAAGTACCACTTCCGGTTTTTCAATTTAAACCAAAATCTAGTATGTTATTTAAATCAATATATAAGTTACAAATACTAAATTTGAGAAGTTTTGCATAGTATTTTAATATGATTTTTGATAAAAATCAATTATGACCTTCAAGTAAAGTACCACTTCCGGTGATCAAGCAGTGATCAAAAAATGAGATTCACAATTAGATTTTACAGCAATCCTAAATTCGAATTTCAACTTTCTACGGCTAACGGCTTTTGAGTTATGCGAAATACGAACGAACGTACATACAGACGCCCGGACGAAACTAGTCAAAATGGATATTTCCATTGAAATCTGAAAATCGAAAGTTTTCGCAAATACAATACTTCCTTTACTTTGTACAAGGAAGTAAAAACAAGCTGAATTACGAAACTCAACGGCGGAGAGATTAAAAAAAAACTTTATTGAAAAACAAAAGTTACAACTTGCATTACGACTAGCTACATACTACTGGTACAGATCTACCTAGCTTAAGATTTATAGGGGTATATATAGGAGCGGGAGAGGGAGGTGGCTCAGAGTGTCGACTCAGCACAGTTCCTTACCGTAACTATTCTCTCCTTTTTAAAGTGAGGACCTCCGAACTATGATTTCTGTTTTTCGTTAAGGTAGGAATGCCACGCTCTGGACCTTGCGTCATAGAAGGATGATTGGGCAGTAGGATTTGGTGTTGGGTCAGGTGTTACAATCGTTGTTAAAGGTATTGGGTTGTTAATGTTATTTATACAAAGGGTTTTAAATTTATAATAATAAAATAATAAATGATGAACAAATAAATATATACATAATGTCATAGTTATATATATCATAATATCTGAATAAGTAGTTATAGAATAATCCTCTAGTGTTTCTATTTTCAAGGTTCCTAAATCTAAGGTATGTACATCTTCATAACTATAATTAGTAAAAATAACATTATCAATCTTATGTAAAGATATAATAGGTATATTTACATGCTCTTCATATCTTACTGCTATAGATTTATTTACAAATATTTCGTCTTTGTCAAGACTTATCAAACTAGTGGTAGGTAAATGATATAACGTGGGTTGTGTTATGTTAGTCTCAATTGTCGATAAATTAAATGCTAGATACTGATTAAGAATAGGTAAAAGTTTGATAAAAGGTTTTTGTGAAATTCCTACTATTCTACAATGTTCTAACTTTAGATTGTTACTTAATTCTAAAATACATTGATCATATATTATACTAAGACTTTTATAATTACAATAGAAGTTGGAGTTATATTTTAAACATTTTCCTTTATAAAATTCATTATTATGTCTTACAACTAAAGTATTTTCTACTGGAATTGTTACTATGGTTTCTTTATAAACTGTCGGGTATGATAATACAAAATAAGTAGTCGAAGGGGCAACCATTAATGGTAATTTTATAAAGAAGTAAATCAATCCGGAATCAGACATTGAACAAATTGCTTTACTTAATAACCAATTTAATTCCACATCTCTAGTCAATAACCTTTTATAGGGGATTTTTATATTCATAATTTCGTCATAAGAAAGAACGCTGGGATGAGTTATACCGAGTCTACATTGTTCTAGAGCATCCTCCGTTTCTTGTAACTGCGTCTCTATAAGAGTTAAATAAGCTAAAAGATCGTGATAAGATAACCTGACGAGTGTTGTATCCAAAACCCTATTATTCGTTTCTATATTATTTTTGAAATGGTTCAAGATTATGATGTCTTTATTTAATTCTTGAGTTAATTTCCGATTAAGGCTAAGTCTAGCTTCTTCGTTGTGCTCTATGTGATATAAGTTATTTACTACCTTTTGTAGGATGGCATCATACCGTTCCTTATCGTCACTGTCCATCGTGCCCCCCAACCAAGATAAGGCCTTTCCCAGTTCATTCACAATTCCTCGTTTTTCTCTTTTTATATGGCTACGTTTAAGAAGGTGGGTGATCTGATCTATTATACGTTCATATCTCTTTTCTAATATTTGATGTAACATTTTAAATTCTTTTTCAGTTTTTAAGTTATTAATGTGTGTTTTTAGAGTGGAGATTTCGTCATTCAGCTGGGACAGGTTTTTATAGTGAAGGAAAGTGTACCATTCCGTCATCACATACGACGAATTCATCTGAATGATCGAAGCCCCAGGGCCATTCGACAACGTCTGGATTTTCAATGTTTCTACTCGAAGGGTCAGTGCCTGAAGAATGAGGATCAGAAGAAACTTGAAATAGTCCTTCATCTTCAAAATCTGCAACAGGAAGAGTAGTAGGATTAGCTTTCAGTGCTTGAATCCTTTTTTCAATTTCCTCATTCAATTTCTGGGCATACGCATTATCAGCAAGACATTCATTTTGGTTCGTGTCTTGATGCGTTGTGGGTTTATCTTTATGTTTTATTTTCTTCGGTCTTTTAATCTGGCTTGCGTGTAATTTTTTCTTTTTCCCTCTAGATGATAAAAATTTCCCGTTAGTTTGTTTACCCTTTTGATACTTTACGTCCTTTTTATTGGAACTGGGTTTCCTGATATAAACGTCTTCTGGTAATTTAGGTAAATCTTCCCTATTTTCGTTTGTTTTATTAATATATTTTTCCTTGTTTTTTTCAATACTAGTTTTTATAGCTTCCCTAGTACTCTTTAGATTTTGATGGTATTCCTGAACTAAATACTCCTGGACTTCCGGGTTGTCGTTGTAATTTTCTCTGCTTATTCCAAACGTTATTTCGTTCGGGCTTAATTTTAAATTTTGGTTCATGGAATTGTTGTAGGCAATAGTCGCCATTTCTAATTTTTCTTCTTCCGACGCTGTGGATTGCGTATTGATAATCTTAATTAAATCGAGTAAAGTTGAACTTGCCCTGTTAAGTAGTCCTAATGAATTTGGGTGGTTCGGTGTCGTTTCGTGTTTTTCTATTTTTAAATATTTCAGGAAATCTCGGAATAAATTGTTATCATACTCGCGGCCATTGTCTGTAGTGATGATGAGAGGTTTGGGGAAATGGACTAAATATTTTCTCAGAGTCGCCATTGATTCAATAGCGTTTGCTGTTATGCTGTATCTTGTAAATAATTTCTTCGAAAACGTATCTGCTATAATATAGACGTAATAATTCCTCATATGGAGTGTATCCATCATGATAGCATCAAATGGTTTCTCAGGTGTTGGAGTTATCATAAATTTTGGTCTGATGGGCCGTCTATCATACTTGATTTGATTGCAGATGTCACATTCATTGATTATATCGGCAATATGATCTTTCATATTTGGCCAATAATATTTAGTTTTTAATTTTATGTAAGTCTCATTAATCCCTCTATGGCACGATTTCCCAATATGTTGGTCCAAAAATCAATTCCTTTTGTTCATTTTTATTAGTAATATCTGGTAGAAATAATAAATATTTTTTTATTCTATTCGTCGGAAATTTTTCTCGAATAATTTCGGTTATTTTATTATACAGACCTTCGTACCAATTAGTTTCGCTTTCAACTCCTTTTATCTTAGGTAAGCAGTAAATACCATACGTTGCGTTGGGTTGCAGAATTTCCAGTAGTTTATTTTCCAATTGTTCAGCGTTTTGATTGAAAGGATACGTAAGTTCGATCGTAGTTCTATTTTTATTAAAGACCTTCTCGACCTTGGTGTCATTGAATCCCTTTATGATGACGATTTGATTTTTCTCTACGTTGACTGGCCTCTGGTCGTCATCAACGATAAGGATCCTGTTATCTGAGGACTCAGCTGAGTGTTGGGTGTCAATAGATAACTCGTCCTCCTCTGTCATATGATGCATGTCGTACTCGGGTGTCTCCGAGACATGCTTGTCAACAGGATGTCGCGACAAGTGGTCAGCGACTTTATTCGCTTTACCCTGAATATGCTTAATATCATATTCGTAGTCTTCTAGGAGCAGTTTCCATCTGATGAGTCGGGCGTTCTGAGTCTTGCACGTCTTTAGATATTCGAGAGGCTTGTGGTCTGTGTAGATAAAAAATTTCCTACCGTACAGATAAGGTCTGAAATGATTACAGGCCCAAATTATAGCTAAGCACTCTTTCTCGGTGGTCGAATAATTTTGTTCTGCCTTATTCAGTGTCCTAGAAGCATAGCAAACGGGGAGTTCTTTACCATTCTTCTTTTGGGCTAATATCGCGCCTATAGCATAGTTACTCGCGTCGGTAGTTAGATAGAAGTCCTCCTCGAAATTTGGTACTTGAATTATGGGACTGCTACAGACCAAATTTTTTAATTGTTCAAATGCCTCTTTATATGACTCTGGTATTATATCACTCTCTCCTTTACGTAGACACCTCGTCATGGGAGCGGCTATTTTGGCATAATTGGGAATCATCTTACGATAAAATCCCGTTAGACCTAAGAAACTTTTTATTTCTTTTTCAGTCTTTGGTAATTTAAATTCTTTGACAGCCTTTATTTTATCTGGGTTTGGCTCAATTCCATTTTCACTTATGATGTGACCGAGAAATAATAACTCTCTCTTGCAGAACTCGGTTTTATCTAGCTGTATCTTTAAATTATGTTTCTTTAATTTTTCCAAAACTGCCTTTATATGTTTTAAATGGTCACTGAACGTTTCCGAAAAAATGATAATGTCATCCATGTACACAAGCACATGTGGCATATCTGCAAATATGATATTCATGGTTCTTTGAAAGGTAGCCGGAGAATTTGACAATCCCATCGGCATTCTAAGGAACTCGAAATGCCCTTGATCGGTACTAAACGCTGTTTTATGAATCGAGTCCTTATGTACCTTTATCTGGTGAAAACCTGAACAAAGATCTATGGCTGTGAATATAGTGGCTTTTCCTAATTTTCCCAGCAAATCTTCTATATTTGGCAGAGGGTATCGATCCGGAATTGTTTCCCTGTTGAGCTTTCGGTAATCTATTACCATCCTCATCTTCTTTTGACCTGAAGCGTCGGCTCGCTTTGGAACTACCCATACTGGTGAATTGTATGGTGAATTACTCGGGGCTATTATTTTGCTTTCTAACATTTTATTTATTTCGTCTTTAATTTGTTCTCTGAATTGCTGCGGGTATCTATAATTTCTAGAATAAACCGGTTCATCAGTTTTGGTTTTTATCTGATGTTCTAAAAGATCTGTTGCAGATAAATTATCCTTTTCCGTTTTAAAGATAGATGGATAATTTTTCAGAAGATTAAGTAATTCTTTCTGTTGTAGCGAGGGGATATGTTCGATTCTAACTAGTTCGGGTATGTTCTTTTCGACATTATCTACCGGCAGGTTTACTACTTCAACTTCTTGAAAATTCATCAATGGCAGTTGTACAGTTCCTTCTTTCTTACTTATTATTTTTACTTTATCGCTATAAATTCCGGTAGGTATTTCTATATCGTCAATTTTATAATCTATTAAGAAAATTTTCCCTTTTGGCAAGTCGGCAATATTTTCTCCTTCCTTAATTTCAATTGGTATCGTATCCCTATCCATTGTAAACGTAAAATCACCATATGCTGACCTAATTTTTCTTTCCTCAAAATCAATTTTGAATTTTAAATCGTCCATTAGTTCTGCACCGATCAAAACATCATGATTTGGACTAAAATCTAATATATAAAATTTAACTTTCGTTGGGCATTTTAAAAAGGTGGTACTAACATCAGTGGTTATTGTTTCGGTCCCTCTCTCTTCTCCAGCAGCGGTCCGAACAATAAAATTTTCTTTTTGCTTCTTGACTCCTGGTGGTACAATTTTTGAACTTATGTAATTTTTCTGTGCCCCCGTGTCTAATAACCATTTGCGATTTTTTTTATCGATAACAAACGGAAGGTCACGAAAATTATTTGTCTGTAAATCATGTACTTCTAGGTGTTGTAGTTGGGATCTGGGTCCTCCCCTAAAAAATGATCTTCTGAGCCTTCTTGTTTAGTTGTAAGCTTTTCTAGCCGTTCGCGGAGCTCCCTAATTTCTTTATCCCTTGGGTCTTCCTGATCTAAGTTATATACCGGTTGTCGGGGTTGGTTCTTCTGAAAACCGCTGACGGTGCGCATCGACACTGTGTTCGCAGGTTCCGCCTTTTCGAAAGGTCTATTATTTTTGTATTGTCCTGAACCATGTGAGCCTTGGAAAAACCTTTTCTGGTCCTCCGATTTCCACTGTTCTCTGTGTGGATAATTTCTCCTTTCATAATTATTATTATGATTTCCATTATAATGACCTTGCTGTTCCCTAGGTGAATATCTAGGAGGATAATCTTGGTAATCTCTCGGTAGGTATCTAGGAGGGTATCTTTGTCCTTCATTTCTTTGATGATAGAAATTAGGTTTCTGATTATTTTTATTTTTTTCAAAACTTGGTTTCCTTGAATCGTGTGTTTCCCCGGGTCTTCTCATATTACCGGAATTAACCAAATCATCGAACAAAAGATGATTCTCATTTTGAATTAGATTTCGAAGGTCATCCAAAGTTTTTAATTTTTCAGTTTTGGTCATCAAATATGTCCTAATATGTAGCGGCATATTTGTGAAAAAATGATATAGAATATTTTTTTCTAAGACGGATACAATCGTTGTCCTTTCAGGAATATTCTCTATCCTGTATTTTGAAATTATTAGAGTTCGGCTCCTGTCTAATTTTTGAAGGAAATCTAACGGATGTTCCTTATGTTGTATTTTCATATTAAAAAGTTCGAATTGTAATTGTTCAATTGATCGTGAATCTCTGAATGTACTCTCTAAGTACCTTAATAAGTCGTTAACGCCAGTAAACTCGCAGGTGGTATTAATGTAATCTGCATCTCCTGTTAGTCTGGCGAGAATTTTGCTTAATAGGCGTTGGTCATTTAATTCTCGGAGATCATTATCGGGTTTGCAAACTATATTATGAACTTGTCTACATACGGTAACGAATTTTAGTAAATTATGTGGATCCCCGTTAAAAGTAGGAATGTGGTCATAATCCGCGGATTTAATTGCAAAAGATGAGGTTGCCATTTCGTATGTATCAATAAATTCCTTAATATCAATAAATCTATTCTGAGTTAATCTCTGTGCTAGTTTTGACATAAAATTTTAAGTATATATATTTTTTTAAATAGCGTTTTTATAAATGTTAATAAAGAACAATATATTTATATATATAAAAAAGAGAAAATAATGTTTAAACAATTATATAAAAAAAAAATAAAATGAAATAAAAAATAAAAATGATGTTTTCAATAAAAGCTCCACTCACAATCTCTCCCAGAGTTTCGATGTCTGTCGGGGTGATCAGACGATTTTCGGCTCAGCAGCAAGTCCTTCTCCAAGATCTAAGAGTCTAAGCGGGGTGCCAGTCTCCTACAGGTGCGATATCCTCGAAAGGTAGATCGAATCTTGATTTCAGGTACTGCAGAGTTCGAGTCTAGAACCGCGATGATATATGCATGCGGTCCCTGTTCGGGCGCCAATTACGAAACTCAACGGCGGAGAGATTAAAAAAAAACTTTATTGAAAAACAAAAGTTACAACTTGCATTACGACTAGCTACATACTATTGGTACAGATCTACCTAGCTTAAGATTTATAGGGGTATATATAGGAGCGGGAGAGGGAGGTGGCTCAGAGTGTCGACTCAGCACAGTTCCTTACCGTAACTCTGGACAGTGGGAAATAACTTAAATGAAAAAGAGCGAAGCGCATGCTACTAAAACTAACTAACTACCGTGGCAATTTTATTTTATTTTTAATGATAATTAATCTTTCCAGTAATAATAAGTAAAATTGTGGTAAAGTACATGGCTGTTCAACACATAATTGTTGTATTTTTCATCAATGTTAACTATTTAATTAAAATTATAATTAATATTAAATAATAAGCGGCTGGGTTCCCCGGTACTGGTAATACAAACAATTATAAAAATCAAACTTAAATACCATGATCATGCAAATAATCACTTTGAAATTTCCTGGTATAGCGGCCAACTTAAATCTATAGGCCAACGCCTCGTAAGCCGTAGAGATGGGTTCTATGGGTCCGTGGTGGATGTAGGTGTTTGCGTTAAAGATTTCATGTTACAAGTCAGTCTGTTATGGAAATTTTGATTGTATTCTGTGACAGTTTCAGAAACTGTTATTATGTCCAACTCCTTGTGTAGCAAGTCATTTGCCACATAGAAAGGGGCTTCCACTATTTTTCTCGATGCTTTTGACAGGAACGACTGAATGATTTTGATGTTTGAAGTTTTTGCAGAGCCCCATAGTTCTATCCTATATGTCCATAAAGGTTTACTCAGTACTCATTAGATTGTAAGTCTGTTAGTTAAGGATAATTTGTAGCGTCTGACAAGTAACCTGGATAATTATCCAAATTGTTTGTTCAATTGTTTTCTTTTCACTCTGATGTGGGTCCACCATGTCAGCTCCTGTTCAGGTGAAGTCCCAAATATCGCACTTCCTCAGATGTTGGAATTGGCACATTGTTAACCAACTGCAAATCTCATTAAGGTGGTTTTGTAGTACGAAAGACCCTAATTAAGGATTTTGGGGATGTGAAATGTGCTGTATCATCAGCAAATGTAGCCAGCACGTATGATCATGTTCAGTCAAGTCTGATGTAAAGATATTGAATAATAATAGTCACAGTAAACTGCCCTGTGGAACTCCTGCTCTGACACAGTTTATGCCTGATGAATCGTTACCTAATTTCACTGTCAAATTTCTTTCTCTCAAGTACGGAAGTAATATTAAGTAGTGAGTAGAAGGAAATAAAATTTTGAGCTTGGAAGCAAAGCTTCGTGCCACACCTTATCAAAAGCTTGACTGATATCGAGAAAACTGCCAATACAATATTTTTTTTACTCTAAAGCACTAGAAATTATAAATTTTTGAATAAAACCTGCAATACTTACTAATATAATAAAATAAATATTATAATGCCTTTGGAGAATACAAAAAGTATCTTAATACTTTTTCAACAATTTTGTTTTCTTTGTAAGGAACTTTATGTGCTTTGGCGTTGTGCCTTGAGGGAGACTGATAAGTAATTTGAATTGGTCTGTTATAAAAAATCTTTTGTTTTGAGTAGAAATTGATTTTAATTACAACGATGAGGCTAATACGCTTTTTTAGATGTTCTCAAAATAGAAATTTAGGTCAATTATCAGATAGCAGAACAGCAATTAAACGGTAATTAAATATCGTGGGATTACTTAAAGGTTTTTCCTCATTAAATAAGTAAGTTTCATTATTTTAGAAAAAAATGGCTATCAGTTGTTGGTTTGGAAATTCATGTTCAGTTGAAAAGTCATTCTAAGCTATTCTCATCATCTCCAACTATATTTGGTGCTCCTGCCAATACAAATGTATCTTTGTTTGATGCTGCGATTCCTGGCACACTTCCAGTAATGTTACTTTTTATTATACTTTTTGTGTATAGAGTCAATTATATCTTTCAACATATTAACTTTTGGTAATCTATTTGTTTTAGTTTAAAATTATCATTCAAATCATTTTTAGGTTTTGAATAGAAGATGTGTTGAATTAGGTGTTTCTGCTGCCTTAGCTCTATCTTGTAAAGTAAACCCTGTTTCATTTTTTGATAGAAAGCATTACTTTTATGCTGATCTTCCTGTAAGTAAATTTTTTTTCGTGGTTACAAAAATTCCTTGTGGTTTGTTATTTTTTGTTTATATATTTTGTTTCTGTGAATATTCTTGCATACATACATAGACGAGAGATTATCGTTATTGTCGGC